>CM076572.1:759876632-760306405 GCA_034641835.2 Pinus albicaulis
ATGTTATTTTATTGTATGAGAGGTGTGAGACGTGGTTCTCTACTTTAGCCGTAGCCCCAGGACGGAAACCCTCGGGTGATTTGTGAGTGTTGGACGAAAAACCAACTCTTTTGAGGAGACTTCATTCAGAAGTTTCGCAGAGCTTCAGGGATTCGTGTGAGGATCATTCAAATCTTCAACTTGTGCTTCAGTGGGTTCAGTGACAGCTTTTGCCGTAGCCGATTTGTAGCAGTCTTCTTGCCGAGCCATCTACATCATTGCCAGCGTCATTCATCAGTTGGGCCAGAGATCTTTCTGGGTTTTGCTCCGCTTGCTTGGCAAGCTCAGGTTCTGCTGTTCCTTTATGTTGATGTACCTTTTACCATGGATTAATAAAATGGCTCAATGATTTTATCGGCATCCATTGTGTTATATTGGTGGCTGTGTGTTTATTTCCATTTATTTTGCTGCCCAAGTCTATTTCTGCATTTTTAGTTAAAATATCCCATTTGGGATATTACAGTGGTATCAGAGCTTCAATCTTGGATCAGCCTGCGGGTTTCCAGCTTCAGTTGCAGCTATTTTGGCTATTTTGGTTAGAAGGGCCTACGCAGTCATTGGAGGAGACTCATTTGCGGGAGCTGCATTTGTGGGAGCTGCATTGGTGGGATTTTAGAGCTGGGGTGTTGGGTAATTGATAGGAGAGTCATATAAGGAGGTTTGCTGAGATTTTGGAGGGCAATGATTGACAGTAGCGGCTGCAGTGCCAGAAAACGAAATTGGAAGAGGACCAAACTACAAAGGGTCAGATTTTGAAGGTTGTATTTAGAAGAAACCCTTTCTGGGTTTTTCTGGGTTTAGGGCAAGGATCACCTTCCCAAATTCCTAGAATTTTCTGAGCAGTTTTCAGTGGGTAAATCAGAGGCCGAAGTCAGGCAGTAGTGTAGTCTTGGAGCAACAGTGCATTTTCTGGAGGAGCTTGCTGGAGCGATTTCCAGTAGTATGTATTTGAACTGGTTGACAAAAACTACACGTACATCACTATAACAACTCAGAAAAACAGTGACCACATCATTGGTTGAACCATGGAGGGATTCCTAAACAGCTTGAGAAGAATAAAAGTTGGTTCCTTGAACCACCATGCAGCAGAAGACCAGAAAACAAAACAGAACAGCAGACCCTTCTCCAAGAAAGTACATAATTTGCTTCAACAAAGGCATCCGAGGAATTTACATGAGGAAGAAGTGGGAAATTGGCTTTATGCACTCGGTATGGACTTAAAGAGTGGAAGATCGGAAAATGACTTTCCCATGTTTGAGAAACTAGAATCCTGCCTTTCAAAGGTAGAGCAATCTGATTGGAGTTTAAATTGGGCTTTGGAGCCATCTATGCTTGCATTGGTACAAGCTAGATTCTTTGAACATCCAAGTGAGAGAGTCAAGCTTATAGTTGCCTCTTGTTTCAGCGATATTTTGAGGATAACAACATCCTTCCTTCCCTACAATGATGACATTATGAAAAGAATTTTCAGATTGATAGTAGGAACCTTTCGGGATTTGGACAACTATGCAGCTCTACATTTGGGAGGAAGCTTAAGGTTTTAGAAGTCATGGCCATGACCTGGACTTATGAGATCATGTTTGACCTTGAGTGTGATGGCTTGATTCTGCAGATGTTCCAATGCTTCTTTAGCATTAGGAGACATCATTCTGACACAGTCATAGCACACATGCAGTCCATCCTGTCGTCATGTATGGGAGTCCGTGAGGCCATTTGCTGGGAGTTGCAGACTAGGTTGCTGAGCATTTGGAGGAGAGAGCAGTTGGTCTCACTTGCTGCTTATGAACTAGCCCAAGGGCTGGTTGAGCAGAACATTGAGCTTTTCAAGAGACAGTTGACCAGGGAGGAGCTCTTCCAGTTTGGTGGATCATGCAGTAGAAATGAACTGAGGAGTAAGGGACTTTGCTTCATTTGCAAAGAACCATGGGGGCCTGATCACTCATGCTTGAGTGATGCAGATGATGTGGCAGAGGCAGAACAGGAGGACATTCCTTCTGTATGCCAGGATGAGGACTCTTCTTCAGATGAGTCTATGGGATCATATGAGGATGCTTCTGGGGAGCGAGAGCAGTCATGCGGAGTTGATGAAAGTAGGCTAGAGTTGTATTTCAGTGTGCAGGGTGAGCAGTCAGGGGACTCTACGGGAGATACTTAGGGTGATGAGTCACTTGTGACAATTCAGCCGGAGCAACATATGATGGAGCATGAGTCAACAAAGGAGGATACTATGCACATCATGCGTGATAGTCCTTTGGGGGAGAGTCAGATGGAGGCTCACATTGAGTCTATGATGGATATGCGGCTAACCTTGGGGTCAACCATTGAGGAGGAGCAGTCAGATGCACAGATACCGAGTACGGTGATAGCAGCTGCAGATCCATATCCTCTGGAGATGTTGGAGGTTGATGGGATAGTTCTGCAGGGGTTAGTAGACAGCAGGAGCATTACATTCCCGATCAGGAGAGGGATGAGCTGTTGGAGATGGTGGAACATCCATCGTTGGGCCGACACACTGATGAGGTACAGATAGATGCACATGCAGTCAACAGAGCTGCAGTACTTCCGAGGAGTAGCACTCTCCAGGAGTACATCGACGGGGCTTGCAGCGTATCTTGTCCACTTTGGCCCATTATAGAGAGAGGGGCTTTCTTCTACAGGCAACTTTCGTTGGTAGATGAGACAGAGCAGCGTGAGTTGATTATAAGCTGGCGACAGTTCACTGGGCATATTCCATATGCAGTTGACACTACGTTGGATTCCTCTTCCAAGATAGATTGGCAGGAGATCATGAGTTGGTACCCTCTTGATGGTACGAATTTCTTCGTAGGGAGCACAACAGAGCAGGGGCCCTTAGACATAGCAGATGTTACAGATTCCAGCTGGCAGTGGGGCACAGGTCGTCGTTTGTTCAGCACTCCATCCCGATTTCAGGAGAGAAGGATCAGTGTGGGATTGAGTCAAGATTTGGATTGGAGAGAGGTGATGAGTTGGTACGCATTTGGTGGGGCAGCTTATACAGTTAGAGGTATAGCACTGCAGGAGCCAGGGAGTATTGATGCTTGTTGGCAGACTTCACTTCATGGGGCATCATCTATAGCCAGAGGCAGTGCACAGTCCGAGCAGTGGGACTTGGGCGATGATTGGCCATGGTGGCGTTGGGGTCCTGGAGGATTGTTTGTTGACTAGTACAGTGAGATCAGTTTGGGATCCCGGCATTGAGAGGTCTATTCCGAGTGGCTTGACACAGGTGCATAGTTGCACCTAGGGGTTTGTATGGGATCCAGGCATTGGGTCTCAGCTACATCGGGCCAACACGGTGGCCCACATATTTGGATTGCTTGAGGGCAAGCAATCTTGGCGTGGAAGGTCTGTAATATTCCCATTTTTGGTGTCACCTACGACAGGGCTAGGTTGGACTTCCAGAGTTAGGAGCAGACAGGTCACAGGTACAGATTGGTGCTATCAGTGGGCTCAAGGGAATTTTGGAGGAGTTTTGAGGAGTTTCCATGATGGCTGGTGGCATTCGCTTGATATATTCCATCATCCGAGCAGTTTGGCTTTCGTTCCAGTGCATTCCGACAACTTTCAGAAATTTGAGTTATTTGTGGGCTTAACTCAGCTGATTACGCTCAAGGTGGCATTCCAGGTGGAATACATGATGGAACACCTTAGTGTAATAGCTCATTGGAACCGGGACAAGGATACCTACATGATGGGATGGTTGGGCATGAGTTTCAATGACCAGAGGAGACATGGTAGCCGATTTACTTTTTTCTGCATTAAAAAGGAATATTTTAATAAGAGGCAAAAGTGCACCATGAATAAAATAATAATAAAATAATGCTCTAGAAGGCTCCAAGAGATCTATAAAAGAAAAGGGAGGAGGCTATTGAAGGATATCTTTTGGATCATGTTATTTTATTGTATGAGAGGTGTGAGACGTGGTTCTCTACTTCAGCCGTAGTCCCAGGACGGAAACCCTCGGGTGATTTGTGAGTGTTGGACGAAAACCCAACTCTCTTGAGGAGACTTCATTCAGAAGTTTCGCAGAGCTTCAGAGATTGGTATGAGGATCATTCAGATCTTCAACTTGTGGTTCTCTACTTCAGCCGTAGTCCCAGGACGGAAACCCTCAGGTGATTTGTGAGTGTTGGATGAAAACCCAACTCTCTTGAGGAGACTTCATTCAGAAGTTTTGCAGAGCTTCAGGGATTGGTGTGAGGATCATTCAGATCTTCAACTTGTGCTTTAGTGGTTTCAGTGACAGCTTTTGCCGTAGCCGATTTGTAGCAGTCTTCTTGCCGAGCCATCTACATCATTGCCAGTGTCATTCATCAGTTGGGCCAGAGATCTTTCTTGGTTTTTCTTCGCTTGCTTGGCAAGCTCAGGTTCCGCTGTTCCTTTATGTTGATGTACTTTTTACCATCGATTAATAAAATGGCTCAATGATTTTATCGGCAACCATTGTGTTATATTGGTGGCTGTGTGTTTATTTCCATTTATTTTGTTGCCCAAGTCTATTTTTGCATTTTTAGTTAAAATATCCCATTTGGGATATTACATGGAATGACCCTATGATGTGGGTCCTGTTGGACGATGAGCTCTAGGAGCTCTGGGGGGCTTTGGGGATAACTTCTCGGAGCTATAAGCAACCACAGGGCTATTCTTGCCAAACCTTGTTGGTGTGCTTGGGCCCCACCATTGTGATTATTGAGTTGGTTCACCTCTCATTATCTGTGCCCCATATGCATTGTACCTATTGAGTTCAGGGCTCATGGGAAGTACCTCTCATTTGGCCAATGAGGTGGGAAAAGCTAGAGACTAGTAGCAAAGACTGATGGACGCATCAGAGATTGTCGTACTCTCTATCTAGGATGGCACGGTCCAACCACTTGATCTAGGATCAAGTATTGTGAGGTTTCAGACTTGCAACTGACTTCGGGTCAGGTAAACCAACTTCGAGTTGGTATGAGACTCTTGTGAGTCCGATAGAGGTTTCGGACCTCTGGGTTGAATCTGTCGGCCGAGGAATGATGTCTTTGTGACTGACCCACTTCTGTTTTGAAATAAAGAGGCCAGCATAGCAAGTTACGGCGAGATGACGCACGATGTTTTATTGCACAGGTGGATGGAGTTTTCCCTAGTTGAGAGGAAGTGTTAAAATTGGACAACTAGGTCCAAACTCCAGGTTGTGATGCTCAGATGAAGATACCAATATTGTTATTGGGTTCCTCTTTCGGAGAGGTGTAAGATCGATCTAAAATTGATCTTAATCCGATGAGCAGAACATTTATTTTTAATTTATTTTTAATAATTTCAAATATGTGCACGTCGGCCTTAAGGTTTTACACCCCCAGCAGATGTGTCACACACCCTCAGTGATTGATATAAATAGAGTCAACGTTGGAGGACATTTCACCATCTCATCCTCACACAACATCTCCTCTTCTGATTTAGTACGAGCTCCTTGGAAGCAGTTTCGGTTCACACGTGGGAAAGAAGGATGAATTTACTGTAGCTAAGGTTTCCACGCAAGTTTGACCAGCATTGACTTTGGTCAACGCATGGTCCAAAGAGGCTAAATTTTGGTGGAGACTTCGATTTTAGAAGGTCGTACACATTGGCACAAGAACTGAGGTCAAAAGGTTGACCGAAGACCGAGCTGCGTTGACTTTCTTGTTGTTGTTCTGTGTTGACTTTTCTATTGTTGACTTAGAGTTGACCATGTGGCTGTTTTGAGGGCTGTTGTGACACATGTTGGGTTGGCTGACCAAGGAGACTTTGCTGGTTGAAGCATCCTGTTGACCGCCGTAACGCACCACACCATTTTCCTGTTTCCGGTTTGTCTTCTATAGATGCACTGGTATGTTCTATCAGCATTTTACTCGATTGTTTATGTGATTGTTGTAGTGAAAAGTAAAGTTGCATCAAGCATAGAACATCTACATAAATTTACAGAGCACAATTGGTCTGTCTTTGAGAGGATTCACACAAAGAAGAGAAACTGTTTGGAGCAAAAACGGTTAAATGATCTAGTGTATGTCCAGTACAACCTCCGACTAAGATGCAACCAATTTCTGAACAAAAGACCTGATTCAGATCCCACTGTGTTGGAGGATATTGATCCAACATCAGATTGGGTAATGGAGACTTGTCCACCAGAGTTTGACTCTGATGAGGATATTGGTGTGGGGATTGACTTCGATACACAGGTAGAGGCTATGGTCAATGCAGATCCACTAGTAGCAGACCCAGTCCTAAGCCCTCCAGTTGCAGGTGCAAGCACTTCCTCTAGTCAGCCACGACGGAGGCGCATAACTCGTCTATCTCAGGGTGGTAAGGGCAAGGCTATAGTTCCAATTGAGGATGTTGATTCAGAGGAGGAGCGAGCGGTTTCCCCCTCTGGTTCAGAGTTTGAGGAAAAGGACATTGGCCTGTCATATGTCTAGCAGTAGTGATTATTCACGTTTTGTTGTGGAGGCCATTTAGAACCTCCTTGTTTATGTTTTTTGTTTTGATCTCTATCTCATCATCATGTATTGGATAGTGCACTGGGTGCAAATTTGATATAATGGATATATTCATGAGCCTACTTTGATCATATGTTGTCTTTTTTCTATATTGTAATGCTTTGTGTTTGGAAACATAAATAAAAATTTTTAAAATTATGTTTTTTTACAAAAAAATTAATATTTAATGTATTTTTTACAAAAACCGAGTCATTGAAACTGAACCGGCCGAGTCGATACCGAGTCGGATTCGGAGTCGGAGTTGCCCCTCAGCCGAATCAGAACCCGAGTTCGATTTTTAAAACACTGGCTGACGCAGAGCCGTCTAAGTGACACAGAGGTAGCGCAGAGCCTTACAGAGTGATGCAGGAGCAGTCTACACTACGCAGTCGCTGTGTAAAGGCTGCGCTGAGCCTGTCTACTCACGCAAAGGCCATCCAGATGGATGTTGTCCGTGTGGAAGATTGTTGTGCAGTTTTCCAAGTCTAAAAGCGGAGCTTCTAATCTTCAGAAGTTGTTGGTGTGGCACAGGGTGTGTTGGTACAGAACAATGCCTAGCAAAGGTGACAAAAGCAGGAGGAGAACAATCGCTCAACAGATTTGTGACAAACAGATATGAGATTCGACCAGGAGGGTGATCGTAGAGGACTGATTCAGTTGATTTGGTGGAGGGATTTTAGGAGGGAAATCAGTTGTCCGAGGAAGCAACTACTATAGAGGGTTTGTATCACCAAGAAACGCAGATCCAGTTTTCTGTTGAGTGTTGCAACAGGAAGAGGGAGAGGAGTACCTGTTTCGACAAATTTGAGCTAGATGGCCTCGTACAGAGTGCGTGATCAGGATAGGTTGGACGGTGTGTCCAACTTCGCGATCTGGAAGGCTAGAATCCTGTCAGTCCTGGAGGAATATGACATCAGGGAACACGCAGAGAATGTCGTAGCTGTGCCGGCCGATGCAAACGCTCTTCAGAAATTTAACGAGAATCAGGCGTGGGCTAAGCGCTTGATCATGGATGGTGAGAAGGATCATGTGGTCCCACACATTGTCGAAAAGAAAACAACAAATGAGGTGCAAACAGCTCTGATCACGCTGTATCAGGGGAGCTCCGTCCAACGTAAGATGCTTCTGGAGAACTAGATGAGGATGTTCTAGATGCACAAAGGGGAAGATATCAATCCATTCCTTTCCAGGTTGCAAAATATTCGAGATCAGCTAATTTCCATGGGGTCAACTTCGGATGGACTCTTAGTAAGGACAGCCTTGAATGTTGTCACTAACGAATGGGAGACGTTTTTCCATAGCATTTTCGGCAGAGCACAACTCTCTAATAGGGGTGACATGTGGGTCATCCTTCGATAGGAGGAGATCCGGCGGATGACCAAGAAGGAATTCAACACCAGAAGTAGCAAATTGAAGGAGGAGGAAGTGGACGCAGCGCTTACATCAAAGGAACAATGACAGCAAGGGAAGAAGAAGAGGGACCTATCAAAGGTTCGGTGCTTTAATTGTGGCGAACTTAGACACTTCGCCAGCACTTGTCCTAAGAAGAAGGACAAGGGATCTTCCGATTACTAGGCAATAATAGCTAGAGGCGACAGTGGTAGTGAGGATGATGTGGCTATGGGCGCTCATGCGCCTCGAGAGAAGAGGTGGGTGACATTGATTTGTAGAGAAGCTATAGATGGTAGGCAAGATCCTTGAGGAGCCCAAACTCTTGGATCACATATGAGCTACGGGAGCCTTAAGACAATAGCAGGATGACTGGAGCAGTGGGTGCAGAAGATCACAGTGAAGCAGAGGGCAGAGTTGGGACGCTGTAGATGGGAGCAGTGCAGTGCAGAGGTAGGCAGCAACATAGTAGCAGCAGCGCAGAGGTTTATGGGACTTAGCAGTGCAAAGGGGCAATGCAGAGAAGCAGTAGCACAGTGGCTTTAGAGAGACAGCGCAGAGCAGCAACAAAGGTGCTTCAGTGATGAGATGCAACCCGACTGACTTGTTTGTCAATGATTAGGCAGGGGTCCTTTAGTTGCTTACTTCTCAACCACTGAGTTGCAATGCAGCAATTGGCAGCACGATGCAACAATTTGAGAGGGAGCTGCGGTACGGATGCAACAGTGTCAGTGGTAGTGACATGGGCAGCAGTATAGTGGCAACAACATAGTGGATGGAGGGCAACAGGCCAAGCATCAACAACGCAAAGACCGATGCCGAGATCAGGGAATACTTCATTGTGGAAGTATTGCTAGAGCACATTCCTCGCTAAGAGGGAGTGTTGAGATTTTGGGGTAGCATCGGGTGTGCTCTAGCTCCAAAATTTTGTGGAGGGGCTAAGACACACGAGATCTCCAAGACCCAGAAAGAGTTTGGAGAAATTTCATCTGGTGTATGAATTATTCAAATAATTAATTTTTTTTTATGAGGACCCTAAGTCTAACTTAGGGAAATAGAAAAACTAAAGTGAATTAATTAACACATGTGATGAAATGTTTTTAAGTGGCATGGATCAAGCGGTCTTTTAATCTGAGCCGTCGATTAGATATTAGACCACGACCGTTGGTTTCCCAACGAGAAAAGTATAAAAGAAAGGCTTGTGGTCAGTTGGAGGATACACACACACAGGCAAAGCACTGAACCTAAGTCAAATTTCTGGGGCAGGGTTTGTTGAGGAATTCGAAGTGAGTTTGCAGTGCAATGAGGGGCAGAGATCGGCAAGGGATGATCTAATTCGAGGTCAAGAATACAGCAGCAGAGAGGCAGCTTGTACCAGATAGCGCAGAGCCATCCAGGAGGATGCAGTTCATCCAGCACCATGCAGAGTTTGTGTAAGCTTAGCCAAGGTGACGCAGACCCAGCCAGCGCAGCGCAGGGGCAGTGCAACACCAGCTAGGGTGCTGCAAGCCCAGCCAGGGCAGCACAAAGGCAGCGCAGCTCCAGTGAGGGTGACGTAGCGGGGATGTTGGCCTGTAGGGGCTGACGCAAAGGCTGCAGAGACAGTGCTGAGGGTTCCAGTGGGTCAGAAAGGGCTCGTTATCTGTAAATCCTCATTGAGGATGTGATTCAACAATATTTTATGTCTTTGAGTGAAAGGTACAACTGCCATGTAATTTCTCTGTAGGGCAGACCTTTCTGGTGCCTATATTGTTGTATTCAGATTCTGCATAATAACAAAACCCTCTATAGTTGCTACACCAGCTTTCCCGCATTGGGTTTTTCCAGGGACATTTGTCCGAAAAAACTATGTAATTTAGTCACATATGCGTGTTGTTCAGTAAATGATATGTAGATGTGTAGATTGCAGTTTGTATTTGATTTAGTGTTTTTCTAAATATTCAGATAAATAACTTGTTAATTAATCAAACAAGTTGGTGAAGTAGATCGAGACACTGCAGTAGGGTTTTTGTTTTGAAACGTTCACACCAGGCTCCTTTTGACCCTTCCGAAGCAGTCGAGCATAATCTGAAGGATGTGAAAGAGATGGGTAT
Source organism: Pinus albicaulis (assembly GCA_034641835.2). Taxonomy (NCBI): domain Eukaryota; kingdom Viridiplantae; phylum Streptophyta; class Pinopsida; order Pinales; family Pinaceae; genus Pinus; species Pinus albicaulis. The sequence continues at coordinate 759,886,663 of CM076572.1, forward strand.
TGTCTTGAATGGTGTGAGGGATCATAAATTTCCTCACATTACAGGTAAGGACATAGCATGCAAGATGTGGGAAGCCTCAACTAGTCTTTATCAGAGTAAAAATGAAAATAGGATAATTGTGTTGCGGGAGAAGTTGAACAACATCTGAATGAAAATATCAAAGACCGTAACCTCATATCTCACCAAGATCTAGTAGGCTCATGATGAGTTTTCAGCTATGGGAGACGTTGTGCGTGATTTGGAGATAGTGAAGGTATCTTTGAAAGGATGTGCTAAGCACTGGACTACCTTTTTGGAGGGGATCCTTGCTAGACAACAACTTCCAGATTGGAGCCAGTTGTGGGATGACTTCATCTAGAAAGAAATTTGGAAGAGTTCAATAACTGGTGAACAATGTAGGAGTGCTGGTGGGGATGAGGAACTTGCTCTTGCTGTGCAAGGGAAGAAGGGAAATGGGAAGACCAAGGAGAAACAAGGTGGAGGAGGATCTTCACAAAGTAAAAAGGAGAACGACATGAGAAAAATCTAGTGTTTTGCATGTCGTAAGATCCGTCACTTTGCTGGAAAATGTCCAAACAGGAAGAAAGGCAAGGGAAATACTTCTACGACAGCCACATCATAGATGGATGAGTTGGCTAAGCAGTTCGAGAAGAACTTTGCCTTGGTGGAGAGTGGTGTGGTTTTTGGACAATGAAGCATCTCGTCACATGACGGGATCTTGAGATATATTCACCAACATGGCCAAAGAGCCTAGAGACCTACATGTGGAGCTTGGAAACAACACCAAGTATGCAGTAGAGGGCATTGGCAACATTGAGTTTCAAATGGACTCAGGGAGTATCATGGAGGTGAAATAAGTGATGTTTGTATAGAGGTTGGAATAGGATATCCTTTTAGTTTCGTCCAGGGAGAACAAAGGATTAGAGGTCAACTTCACAGGAGGAGGCCAAAAGGAGTTGATCTTAGCAAGAGGCAAGTAATTGGGAGCAGGGAGAACTATTGATATTCTATGACAAGTACTGCAGAATATAATTTTCTACAAGATAATTACTTCCTAATGGTTTTTCATATAGTAGGTTATGCCACTGCTATCATTAAATGATTACACTCAGAAAATCTCAACAGTAAATGTTGCAGAAAGTGTAAAGATCATATAAAGAAAACCATGCACATAGAGACCATAATTTGACCCTTGGAAACCCAACCTTGGGACAAAATCAACAACTTTTTTAAAGAGAAATTATTCTTTAGCAAGATTTACAAATCACCTATTTGTCTAGAAATATGTGCCAATAATCCAAGTCAAATACTAGTAAAACTTGGTAAAATAGAAGCAAGTCAACGCTGGTCAAACTAGCCAAAATAACCAGAAGTCAACACTGGCCAAACAGTCAATTCCTGCGATCAACTCAGCCTGTTCAACATTAGTCATGCAGTCAAATCCACATGTGTGAATCAGTACAACTATAATCCACTCTTCATCAAACGGTCTGGTCAAATCTTGGTCAAGCAGCGCAATCAACAGTAGTCAAACTTGACCTTCCTTCACACGTGTGGCTATAAAATAGAGATGAAATGATGATGAAGAAAGATGAAGGCTTGTTCTTTCTTGATGGTCAAAATGAGATGTCACATCAACCTATTTATACATGTCAAGCGCTATGTTGCACGAAACTGCTTGGAACCCAACATTTCAAGCCGTACCCATACCTGAAACTTTGAAACTCGACCGAAACCCAACCATCATGTAATCATCTATGGGAGTTAATATATACTTGTTTTTCCTTCTAAATTGTCATCTATGGGTCTTATTCCCTTTTTTCTTGCAATATAATGTGTCATTCATTTATTTATAAATTTCATTTATGTATATACATACATGATGTTTCGGTCGACGTTTCCATTTTTGGGAGGTGATGTTTTTGAACGTACTCGTTTCAGAAACTCCAAAACATTTCGATGCTTCGTGCAACTTAGGGAACATGTCCCTTCACTAGCTAGCTAACTTGTCTTCTTTCTAGGACAAATTGTCTTCTTCTTGGGCTGACTAGTAGACATGCATGAATAACTCCCGATACTACACAAAAATCAACAATCCCTCTTACCGAGGGAGGTATTCTCCTTAGCTAAAAACAAATTTCTCCTTAGCTGAAATTTCTCCTCCACAAGAAAGTTCATGAGCGTGTTATGTTAATATAGTGTTTCCTCACGTGCACGTCTATAGATATAGATCAGTCCAACCCGAAGCAAGAAATGTGAGTATCTTGGGCCATTTAACCATAGCCAAATCAACATGGCTCCATGGATAAATGTATCAATCTCCCATGGTCAAATCAACATGACCCAGCCAAATCAACATGGCTTCATAGGAGAAGGTATATCCCTATGCTATTCACCCTTGGCCAAATAAGCAAGGCTTCTTAGGTGAATGTATCATCCTTCCCTGGTCAAATTAGCATGACCCTATGGATTCCAAATCCGCATGGCTCCAATGGAAGAATATTTGCCTTATGTTGCAGTTGCCCTGGGCCTAGCCAAATCAACATGGCTCCATGGATGAATGTATCATTCCCCCGCTAGTCAAAAAAGCATGACCCATGGGAGAATGTCTGCCCAATCCTGCAAAAACATCAACACTCATCATGCCAAGCTTGTCTCTGAAGTATACAAACTTCACTCTAGAGAGAGGCTTGGTGAGAATGTTGGCAATTTGCTCGTCTATTGATATGTATGGAATGAAGTGATATTTGATCTCTATGTGCTTCGAACTGTCATGAAATATTGGATTCTCCGAAAAGCTTAACACAACTTTGATTATCACAATGTATCAAGGTCATCTCTAGCTCCTGATCAAATAGCCTTGCAAGTAGCTTCCGAAGCCACAATGCCTCCTGACTTGCGGCACTAGCTGTGATATACTCTACCTCTATTATACTAAGTGCAACAAAAATTTTATTCCTCCTAAACCAAGATATCATAGTTGATCCCAAGCTGAAGCAACACCTCGAGGTTCCCTTTCTCTCCTCTGCACTCTCGGCCCAATAAAAATCAGTATATCCCTGCAGCCTCACTTCATCACCTGAGACATATCTCAAACCGTATCGAACTATACCATGCAGGTACCATAACACATGCTTCACTACAACCCAATGTACATTCCTCAACTCAACCATGTATTGACTCGGGGTGTTCACTGCAAAGAAAATATTTGGCTTGGTGTTAACCAGGTACATCAAGGATCCAATCAACAAACTATACATTGTGGGATCCATTAAATCTGAATCTGAAGCAGAATCACTCAGCTTCTTCATATTTTTCGTCATAGGTGTAGCCATGAACTTGTAGTCCATCATGTCGAATCTCCTTAAAATATGAACAATGTACTTCCCCTATACGAGGAAGATCTCATGTGATCTCTACCACATCTCCAATCCCAAGAAATAATGCATCAAGCCAAGATCCTTCATCTCAAACTCCGAGGCCAACTCCCTCTAGCACCTGATGATGAGCCTTTTTGCCCCAATAAGGAATAGATCATCAACATACAACACCAAGATCAAAGGATCAATATCAACAACCATGAAGTAAAGGTTAGGATCCACATCACTCTTGGTGAAGCCCAAATTCATCAAGTATCCGTTAATCCTGGAATACTAAGCCTTGGATGCTTGCTTGAGTCCGTATAAATCCTTTTTCAATCTGCAAACATGTGACTCCTTCCCGTGTACCTCATCTATGTACACTTCTCAACCACACCACTGAGGAACGCAGTCTTTACATTAATCTGATGTATCTTCCAACTGGAGTAAACATCTCATCGTAGTCCATTCCCTCTTGATCCCTGCTTCCTTGCAGAAATCATTGAAGTCCCTGGAAGTATACTCTCCTGCGATATCTGACCTCAAAACATTGATTTTCTTTGTTATGAATTTCTCCACCTGAGCACTGAACTCCTGGAACTTGCTAAAGGCCTCATCCTTGGTCTTCATGAAGTAGATCCAAGTCTTCTGGGAGAAATCGTCAATGAACGTCACATGGTACAAGTAGTTGCCCAAAGATGGAACTGTCATTGATCTGCATACATCTAAATGCACTAGATCCAAGATCCCCTTGGATCTACTATCACTGCTCGAAAAATATTCCTCAGAATTCTTGCCAAATGCACAACCCCTGCAAACACCATCATGCTCTACCCAGAGCTCTGGAGGACTCGTAACCATCTTCCTCAATGTTGGAAAAGCCCTATAATGTAGCTGAGCTAATCTTCGATGCCATAATCACATAAACTAATATTGTTATGTACCAATGCCTGGGTTGGTCGTCCCATTAGTCTGTATAGTCCTCCCTCTTGAACACCAATCAATTTCGTTGAGTCTATGCTCGAGCGCTTAGGCCATACAAGAACCTGACCATCTACAAATGCAACTTTGTAACCTCTATCCTCCAGCACTAAGATAGAGAGAAGATTCTTCTTCAATCTTGGTACAAGCAAAACATCTCTCGTCTGAAGAGAATCTCTAGACTCCAGCTGAAATGATGTTGTCCCAACTCCTTTCACTACATACTTGGTTTTATCCCCAACTTCCACCTGTAATTTTGAATCCCTCTATGTAAAATCTGTGAGAGCATCTTGAAAACCAATCATGTGCCTAGAAGCACCACCGTTAACCAACCAAACATCACTATCATCTATAATAGTGCCTGGAAGAGCGGAGACAAAGAAATATTCCTTTGACTTCTTTTGTGGTGGATGCTCATCATCATCATCAACATCGGCTACAGATGCATGTTGCTTTCCCTTCCTTTTCTTCTGAGGACACTAGGAGGCATAGTGACCAAAGTTATGACAATTGAATCACTTGATCTTTGACATATCCTTCTTCTTATGATTTGGAACTGTAGTCGATCTTCTACCAGTATTCTTCTTATCAAACTTTCCAAAATTTATTCTTCCTTTTACTTTCCTTGCATGAGCTGCAAGGGCTTGAGTTTCTTCATCTCGAGGTCTCTGCGAGTTGTTCTTGGACAACAATCTGGCCTCCTCTTGGATACAACTAGTCCATAGTTTAAGAAACTTGGGCAGTGCATCTCGTGCAGAAATTCCCTGAAAAAATGGATCCCATGAGGAAGGAAATCCAATGAGAGTCACTGTAACAAGCTCTGCATCATTAATGCTATCTCCAATGACTCTAAGTTCATCTCTCAATTGAGAGACTCTCATAAGATAAGTGACAACATAATTTGATCTAGACATCATGACATTATGGAGTTGATGCCTCAAGGTTAGTTTCCTACTAGTGTTGCTACTCTCGTACAATCCCACCGAAGCATCATATACTTCTTTGGCAGTGTTCAACTCAACGACATGTGGAACCAAGTGGTCCTTTATGGAATCTATCAATATTTTCTTTGTCTTGGCTTCATTCTTCTTATACTTGGCTTTCTCCTCAGCTCCCTCTGGCTCTAGAATGATTTCCTTCACATGATCCTAAAGCTTATTTTCTTCCAAGACAAGGAGTATCCTAGTCTTCCAAGATCTGAAATTTGTAGCATCGTCTAACCTATATTCTACTCTTAGACTTGGCACCATTTTGACAGGAGATCAAAAATCCAATCAAATAGTTGAATATTGTCTCTTAAGTTGACTTCAATAGTTGATCTTTCAACAAAGCTCTAATTCCATGTTGAAACTCCATGACAAGTACAATAGAATACAATTTTTTCCAGATAATTACTTCCTAATGATTTTTCACAGTATTTTATGACACTGCTATCACTGAATAATTACACCCAGGAAATCACAATAGTAAATGCAACGGAAATAGTAAAGATCATAGAAAGACAACCATGCACAATAAAGACAATAATTTTACCTTGGGAAACCCAACCTTGGGAGAAAACCTTGTTACCCACCGCCAGTGGGTGACCCCTATAGGAGAATTTTTCTCCTAGATTTGTCTCCAACCGACAACCAATAGCCCCTTGCAGCCACCAAATAGCTCGATGTGCCACCATTCTCCACCACCTGAGCTAGCTATTATGTGCCCTCACCCATTTGTTATGATTATATATTTGAAGGTGGGCCTTCCAACCCCAAAGGTATGGCCTTTCATGATGTAATTAGGTATTTTTTCTTGCTTATCATGGGCACTTTTTGTAATATCCAAAACAGGATATTTCGACCAATTTTACAGAAAATAATGTAACCCAAAATTTTACCGTAAAATAAACATTTATTTAACAGAAGATTGCCATGTAAAATAAAAACAAATAGAACACTGCAATCCATTACACATTGAATAGGAAGAATCTCAGCTTTTTATTATAAATACCAAACTAGGTGTGAAAATTCTACTGCAGTATCATGGTTTACTTCTCCTACTTGATTTAAATTATACAAGTTATATTCAGAAATTAGATTTAGAAAATACCAAAGTAAACACAACGAACAACACACACATGCAAATCATTTACTAAATATTACGCTCATTCAAACAAAGTGAAACACTGATTTTTGGACATAAGTCCCCCAAAAAACCCAAAGCGTAAAAACTGGTGCAGCATATAAGAGGGTTTATTTTATTAAGTAGAATCTGAGTACAGCAAATCTAGGTTCCAAATCTGGAAAACCCGACAGAGAATAAAATAAATCTGCAGCTAACCTGTTGTTCCAAGACCAAATATCTGACTGATCCACACCCTCAAAACGGGATTTACAAGACTTAGCCCGAATCTAGCCCTAGAAACCCCAGCGCTGCCCCTGAAGCCCCAGTGTCAGCCCTGCTAGGCTCTGCGTGCCACTGCACTGCTCAGAGAGGGACTGCGTAACCCCAGAGTGGGTGACGCAGTCCTTACACTGCCTCTGGAGTCCGATGCGTAACTTTTGAAGCTCCCTGAAGCTGCAGTGCTGCCCCTCTTGGGCCTGCGTAGCGGCTGAAGCCCTTGCGCTGTGCAGTTGCTACTGCTGCTCTCTGCTCTCTGCTCCTCCACACCCTCCTTGTTTGTTGCTCCTCTGCCTCTTGTTGACTCTTGGCTCTAGGATCAGATCATCCCCTCATCCAATACTACCCCTCGCTGCAGAAAACTCCTCCGGAAATTCTTAGCAAACCCTGCCCTAGAATTCCAGACCAGTCTCTCAGTTCTGCCTCTATCTGTGTGTCTCCAACTGACCCTCAAGCCTTTCTCTTAGAATTTTTCATTCATCTCATCAACGACTAAGATTAAAAAACTGCTTGATCCACGTCATTTAGAACATTTCAGCACGCGTTAATTAATTCACTTTAATTATTTAATTTTCCTAAGTTTAGACTTAGGAAATACATTAAAATAATTAATTATTTGAATAACTTGAACACCAATTGAAATTTCACCAAACGCTTTCTGGGTTTTGGAGTTCAAGTATGTCTTAGCCCCTCCACAAAATTTCAGGGCTAGAGCACACTCGATGCTACACCAACTACACAAAATCTCAACACTCCCTCTTAGCACGGAGTGTGCTCTAGCAATACACCCACACCATGCACTGCAAGATATTGATGTTGGTTTTTGTGCTGTTGATGCTTGGCCTGATGCCCTCCATCCACTGCACTACTGCTCTCTGTACTGTTGCCCATGCCATTGCCACTGACACTGCTACATCTATACTGCAGCTCCCTCTCAATTTGTTGTATCATGCGGCCATAGCACTGCCACTGCTAACTACAACTCCGTTGTCGAGAAGTAAGCAACTGAAGGACTCTTGCCCAACTATTTGACAGATAAGTCAAGCTGCATCTATCACTGAAGCTCCCTGGCTGCTGATTTACACTGTCCTCCTGAAGCTACTATGTTGTTGCAACTCTGCACTGCATGAGCTCAGCCTCTCTGCGTTGTTGCAACTCTGCACTGCGTGAGATCAGCCTCTCTGCGTTGCTAAAGTCCCATCAGCCTCCGCGCTGTTGCCTCCAAGCTGCTGCTGCCTCTGTACAACGTTGCTCCCTCTTCAACTCTTCAAATCTCCCTTCCGCTTCATTGTGACCTTCTACAACCATCTCCCGACTCATCCTGCTATTGTCTTAAGGCTCCCGTAGCTCGTATGTGATCCAAGACTAGGGTTGACTCAAGGATCCCGCCATGTCGGTAGATGCTCTACAAATCCATGTCACCCCACCTCTTTTCTCGAGGCACATGAGCACTCATGGCTGCATCATCATCAGAACCATCATCCTTTGTTGCTGCAGCCTTAGAATCAGAAGCTCCTTTGTCCTTCTTCCAAGTTCACCACAGTTAAAGCACCGGACCTTGGAAAGGTCCCTCTTCTTCTTCCCTTGTTGTTTTCTTTCCTTTGATGCAAGGGCTACATCATCTTCCTCTTCTTTCCTCACTTTGATTGTCCCACCACTGATATTTTGCTTCTTGGTGATCCTTCTGATCTCCACTTGGCAGAGGATTGCCCACATGTTTGCCCCGGATGGTAACGCTGCTCTGCCTAGAATACTCTAGACAAATGTTTCCCATTCCTTGGAGATTGCATTCAGGGCAATCCTTACTAAGAGTCCTTCGTCTATAATTGCACCCATGCCAACCAGTTGGTCTCAGATGGTTTGAAGTCGGAAAAGGAAAGGATCTATTTCCTCACCCTTCTGCATCTGGAAAAGCCTCATATGATTCTCTAAGATCGTTGGACAAAGCTTCCTTGATACATCGCTTTTAAAGCGACCCACATGTCATTTGCCGTGTTCTTATCAGCAATATGTGGTACTATGTGATCCTTCACTCCGTCCATGATCAAACGCTTAGTCCGCGCTTGATTCTCCTTAAATTTCTTTAGAGGATAAGGATCTGCAAGCACAGCTAGAACACTCGTTGCATGGTCCTTGATGTCGTACTCATCTAGGACTGATAGGATCCTTGCCCTCCAGATGACAAAGTTGGACACACTTTCCAACCTGTCTTGGTCTCTTAGCCCATGAGAAGCCATCTAGCTCATATCTGACAAAAACAATACTCTTCTCCCTCTTTCTGTGGCTACAAAAACTCTGGATCTGGGTTTCTTGGTGACTAGAAAAACCTCTATTAATTGCTTCTTTTGAAAAATGATTTCCCTCCTGGAAATCTTCCACCCAAACACAATCGGGTAGAACTCTCCGATCACCCTCCTGATCGAATCTCAGATCTGCTGAGTAGCTGCCTTCCTCCTACCTTTGTTGACTTAGCTAGACACAATTCTGCACCGATAGAATCTACACCACACCAGCACCATTGAAGATCTGAAGCACTGCTTCCAAATCTTGGCAAGGCTTTCTGCAACAGGAATAATAACTGGATTGCATGTCACTGACTGGCCCAGCGTAGCCTCAACACTGCTCAGAAGTGGACTGCGTAACCCCAGACTGGGTGACGCAGTCCTTACGCTGGCCTGGGAAGGCTCTGTGTAAGCGTGATGGCCTTCTGAATCTGCAACGCTGCCCCTTCCTGGATCTGCGTCCTCCTGCTATCAAGCTACCCCTTCCGGATCTCTGTTGCTTCTGCTGCTATCCTGCAGAAAAAATATTCTTCAACTGATTTGTTGGAGATTTAGCTTGAAATGCTATCACTCTGATACCATGTGAAAATTCTACTGCAATATCATGGTTTACTTCTCCTACTTGATTTAAATATACAAGTTATCTTCAGAAATTAAATTCAGAAAATACTGAAGTAAACACAACTAACATCCTACACATGCAGATCATTTACTAAATATTACGCTCATTCAAACAAAGTGACACTGATTTTTAGACATAAGTCCCCGAAAAAACCCAAAGCGGGAAAACCAGTGCAGTAGATATGAGGGTTTATTTTATTAACTAGAATCTGTGTACAACAAATATGGGTTCCAGATCTGGAAAACCCAACAAAGAATAAAAGAAATATGCAGCTAACCTGTTGTTCCAAGACCAAATATCTGACTGATCTACACCCTCAAATGAGATTTACAAGACTCAGCCCGGATCTGGCCCTAGAAACCCCAGCGCTACCCCTGAAACCCCAACGTCAGCCCTGCTAGGCTCTGCGCTGCTCAAAGAGGGACTGTGTAACCCCAGAGTGGGTGATGCAGTCCTTACGCTGCCTCTGGAGGCCTTTCGTAACTTCTGAAGCTCCCTAAAGCTGCAGCGCTGCCCATCCTGGGCCTGCATAGTGGTTGAAGCCCCTGCGCTGCACAACTGCTGCGTCGCTGTTGTTGCTGCTCTTTGCTCCTCTGTGTTGTCCTTGTTTGCTGCTCCTCTGCCTCTTGCTGACTCTTGGCTCCTGGATCAGATCATCCCCTCAGCCAATACTACCCCTCGCTACAAAAAACTCCTTAGGAAATTCTTAGCAAACCCTGCCCTAGAATTCCAGATCAGTCTCTCGGCTCTGCCTCTATGTATGTGTCTCCAACTGACACTCAAGCCTTTCTTTTATACTTTTTCATTAATCTCATCAACGACCGAGATTAACACTCATCAATGGTTGAGATTAAAAGACTGTTTGATCCGTGTCATTTAGAACATTTCAGCACATGTGTTAATTAATTCACTTTAATTATTTAATTTTCCTAAGTTAAGACTTAGGAAATACATTAAAATAATTAATTATTTGAATAACTTGAACACGAGCTAAAATTTCACCAAACGCTTTCTGGGTTTTGGAGTTCAAGTGTGTCTTAGCCCCTCCACAAAATTTCAGAGCTAGAGCACACCCAATGCTACACCAACTACACAAAATCTCAACACTGGGGTTACATGCATATTTGACCCAAAAGAGTTGAGATGAAAACCTGGCCTCCAATATAATCTGCTGCACTGCACTAGCCTCCAAAACTGAACAACTGTACTCTCCCTCCAACAATAGCTGCCACTGAATCAACTGAAGACAATGAAGCACCAATTGAGGATCTGAATGATCCTCACTCCAATATCCGTGAAGTTTTGTGAAACTCCTGAATGAAGTCTCCTCAAAGAGAGTTGGGTTTCCATCCAACACTCAGCTACATACTAGAGGGTTTTCGTCCTGGGGCTACCAAAGAAGAAGAGAACAAGAAAGATATCAAATCCAAGATATTCCTCAATGACCTCCTCCTCTTCTATTATAGATCTCAGGGACCCCTCTAGAGCCTTTTATTTTATTATTATTTTAATCATGGAGCATTTTTCCCTCTTATTTTCCATTTAAAATATTCTTTTTTTAATGCAGGAAAGAGTAAATTGGATACCATGTCTCTTCAGGTCACTGAAACTCATGTCCAACCATCCCATCATGTAAGTATTCTTGTTCTGGTTCCAATGAGCTATTACACTAAGGTGTTCTATTACATATTCCTCCCAGAATGCCACCTTGAGCGTAATTAATCGAGTTAAGGAAAACTGTGCGGATGATGGAATATATCAAGCGAATGCCACCGGGCCTCATAAAACTCCTCAGAACTCCTCCAAAAAGCCCTTGGGCCCGCTGATGACCCCAAACTGTACCTGTGACCTGTCTGCTCCCAACTCTGGAAGTCCATTCTAACCCTGTCGTAAGGAACACCAAAAAAAGGAATATTACACTTTTGGACATGGATTAGTGGGGGGATTTGGCGGAAAGAATGGGCTTGGTCTGTACTCTTATTCCCTAGTCCCAACTTGGTGGTTAGTCTTGTACCCTAGTCCCATGGGATCTCCTCTATTGGTTACTAGCTTTAGGAATGGCTCTACATGGGGAACCCCAATTTTGGCTGCATGGTCCCACTCCCCGACACCACATATATCACTCCCCTCCACTCATTATAACCCCTTTCCACATATTTCCCATCTGAGTCCACATTTGTCCATTGGGTCCACAAGGAGTTAGCCTCCCGCTCCCCTTGTCCACACTTTGGATCAGGCTTGAAATGATGCCCCAAATGTTGTTGCAGCTAAAATGAAATTTAAAAGCATAATCTGGCCACTTACAATAGCAAATGTACCATAAAATGCAAAATATGGTCGGGACATAAAATTTAAGCGCGTGGGAAAAATCCAAACATGAGCTCTACCCCCTATCATTATGGTCATTACGCTGGTTCCTAGGGCCCCTATATGAGCCCCCTGTGTCATTAAGGAACCCATGATTGTAGAGCATTGTTTTCATTAAATTTACAAATTTGACAAATCGAAGCTAATTACAAATTTAACAAATAGAAGCTAATTATTCAGACAATGATATTTTAAAACACAATTTACCAATTAAATACGTAGTACATACCTAGCTTTCGCTTTTGAAGTCAATCCCGGGTTGTTGTCGCTCCAAATTCGCTCCCGTTACCAAAAGACCAAAACCTCCTTGTCAAATTGAGCACAATCTTAGTACCCAACTCCAAAGTACTTAAACTTCAAGGTACTCTGGCCCCTGTGCCCAAAACTTCAAGAAAAATTGAGCTCTGACTTCCTTCTATCAGTGACACTGTTAGAATTTCCTACTGTCCCTTTAAATCTCCAAATAATACCTCCCTTGTTATGGCCTCCTTGATTCCCTTATATGTTTAATTCCACCATCTCCCAACCTCCTTGTTGTCCGCCTCCTCCCTCCACCACTTACCTATTTCTCTTCGGTGCCATCCTCCTACCTTCTCGACCCTTCTTTTCTTTTTGGATGGAGGTGGTTATGTTTTTTTTAATTTAAATGAATCATTGAAATAGTTTATTCATTTACTTTTAGGTCTTGATAGTATTTTATTAAATTTTAGTTTCTAATTTAATTAAATTGTTTTATTCATATATTTAAACAAATTGATTTATTTTAACATTTAATTCAATTCTTTTATTTACTTTAATTAATTAAATTAAATTTATATTTTTCATTATCTTTATGATATCTAGATATATGTATTTTTATTTATTTAAAGGATTAGTTATATATATATATATATAACCCCACTCGGTATATTTATAATATTCTGGTGAGTATAGGAATCTATTTCGATAATCGATTCATCAACCTACACTTAAACTTTTTTCTATATTAGCTAGTAGGTATAGTAGTGCAATACATGCGGTTCATGCATATGTAGTTGTCATATGGATGTCCTGTATGTATGCTAATATTCACATTTTGTTTGTAATTGTAGGTAGGTCATTACAATGATTGTCCCAACACCTGGTGGGCGATGAACTGCCCAACCTTAAAGGGGGTTAATGATTTCTCTATCTTATGCATCATGCTCTCATTCCCTAGAGCCCCGAGCAATTAAAAGAAAGAAAAATCAATAAAAGGAAAAAGGAATTTGAATAAGGGTGGAAAAACTAAGGTCGGGGTAACATGTACCAAGATTGCTCCCTCCTACATCTATACAGTCATGTGTGTGTTGATTTATGGTAGCATTGGGTGTGCTCTAGCCTTGTGCTCAGGATTTCCCTTCCTTTCTCCTTCTCCACTTTGTGAGTGGTCACAGGCCAGCACCATGAATGAAGAGTATAAATCTATAATGTAGAATGGAGTTTGGGAGAACATACCAAGGCCCGAAGACAAATCCTTGGTAACTTCCAAACGGATCTACGAGATCAAACATGCGACTAATGTTAGTATCAGTAAATATAAGGCAAGATTTGTGGCTATGGGTTTCTCTCAACAAGAAGGGATCGGATCGATTACGAAGAGACATTTGCTCTGAAAACAAGGTATACAATGATTCGGTCATTGGCCTCTCTTGTTAGGATATTCCGATGCATAGGAAATAGTTAAGAATAACTTAGTCTAGTGTAGAGTTAGGTAAAGTGTGTTTCTTTACCATGTACATTTGTAACTTATAATCCGACAGTCACGATTTGTAGTGATCCGACGGTTATCTCTCTCCTCGGTATTAACAACACTTGATCTCTGGCTTAACACCCAATTGGTCCATGATCTCTATTTAAAGAGCATGGAGGGTCATTTTTTCGGTAACCGTTTATGAGAGAAAAATATGTAACTTTTATTTTTATATTAATAAATTGCCTGAAATGGCTGCATTGGCTCAGGCCGTGGACTGTTTCCCTTTTCAAGGGTTTTAACCACGTGATTATACTGGTGTACTGATTTGTGATCTATTTGTAAGCAGTGACCTTTGGTTCTTGATCTAAGGAACTTACCCTGTAAATTCCTACATGGTATCAAAGCTATTTTGAGGGCCGCATACGTTGTTGATCAAAATCCCAAGCCACTTGACTGCATGCGAATGCTGTTTTGTAGATCTACTATTTCTGAACATTTTTGGGCTTGGATAACTGCTTTGTTGTGTCTGGAGTGTTTTTTACAATGGGGAACACCTTTTGTTTCATGCAAAAAGGTTTTCGGCTGCCCAAGTTATGACAGTTTAGATCTGGAGGTATAAAGCATCTGTTTTGCAGTTATATTTGTTAATAGTTCTGCTTATTTCGGTTCCCTCTGTTTATTTTCGGTTTTTAGGTTTTATTTATTTGCCAGATCTATACCCTCTTCTCTGTGTATGCTCTTTTCTCTGCGCTGCGTGCGATCTCGGCAAATCAGAAATAGGAAAAGGGTTTTTTTTTTGCTACGTATGCTCTTTCACCGCGTCTTTGTGCGATCTTGGCAAATCAGAAATAGTGAAAAAATTCATAGTTGCCGGTAAGGCTAACCAAAAATCTAACATTCTGCCGTAAGGCTTGCATTTAGTTTTTTTTTTTTTTTGCTCGGTTTTTGTGTTTTTTTTTGCAGGAAAAGGCACATACACCGAAGAGTAAAAAAAAAAAAACCTTCCTCCTTTCAAAAAGTAACAGAATCCTTTTACTATCTCACTTGGTGAGGAGTTAGTTTATGAGAATAGAGGTCTTGGGTTCAAATCTCTTTCTCAAGCTTCTTTTTGTAAAAAAAATTTGTAAAAGGCGCAGGATTTTTTTTTTTTTTAAGTTGAACTTCATCACCAAATTTCAAACCGTTCCCGTAACTATTCGGCATCTTCAACTCGTTTTTTTCAAAAAGGCATAACTTCTTCATCCGGAAGCCGTTTTTCGAGCTGTTTTTTTTTAATCAACCTAATTTTTCAAGATCTTTCCATTGGAGTAGTTAGTTTCAGCTTTTCTCAGCTTCAGTTTTTAAAAAAATGGAAAGTGCATGCCCGATTATTCTTAACAGCACCAATTATTTCCAATGGCTACCTCACATGGTAGATATACTTAGAAGTAAAGGGCTTTATAGAATAGCCACAGGGCTAGAAACTAAACCTTCTAATGATGATAAAGTCACTAAATGGGAAAATAAACAAGATCAAGCACGAGGGTTGATAGGAATGTCCATTGCTCAAGATCTTCGATTTCATATCCTTGACATTGACACCCCTCATGAAGCCCTGGACAAGCTAAATACTGTCTTTGGCATTCAAAATCAAATCAGGGCGTATCAGCTTGAAAATGAGTTGCTTACTTTGGACCCCAACAATTTCTCCTCTATTGAGGATTTTTTGTCCAAATTCAAAACCCTTAGAATTCTTTTAGAAGGTTATAAGGTCATATTCAAGACCCTTAGAATTCTTTTAGAAGGTTGTAAGGTCAACAAGGAAGATGGTAGCCTCATCTATTGCATTCTTGCTAAGCTTGGCCCTGCATACTCTGTATTTGTTTCCGCCTTCCATTCCACTAGAGAAGCCATCATTTCTTCAGGAACCACCTACAAGAATCCCTCTTTTGATTCCTTTTGTGATTCTGTGATAAGAGAACAAGAAAAACTCTTACACCTTGGTCTTATCACTCCTGGAAACACTTCTAAAAAAGCCTTAGCAGCCCATCAGCAATCATATCAAAAGAATCCCGAGAAGAAGTATCCTAAAAAGTATGGTCTGAAACCAAACAAGCGTCCTAAGCAATTTCAGCCGCAAACTGAAAAAGCAACTCACCAAAATGATAAGGCATATAAAAATAAAGCAAAGAAGACAAATAGGCATTTCAACTTTTGCAATCGTGATGGCCATATAGAGTCCAAATGTTTTAAGAAGATGGAAGCCTTAGAAGCGGCAATGAAGAAGCACAACATCAATTTGGAGCACTCTTCACCTTCATCTTCAGGAATGGCACTTTCTGCTTGTGGTTGTCAAGCATCAAGATCTGGTTATGCATTAAATTTATCTTCCTCTTCTCATTCTCATGAGTGGCTCATTGATTCTGGAGCTTCTTATCACATGGCCAAAAATAGCGCCATGTTTTCTTCTTTAGATGATTATAACACCAAACATATTTATGTTGGTGATGATAGATCTCTTAGAGTTGTAGGATCTGAAACCATTCATCTCGATAATGGTCAATTTAATGATGTACTATGTGTTCCTACCTTGTCATGCAACCTTCTCTCTGTTTATCAAATAACTCATTCAGGTGAAGGGAAAATAGTAGAATTCTCACCTCATGATGTTGTAATCAAGGACCTCAAAGATCCTAAACATATTTTAGCTACTGGCATTGTTGATGATTCCATAAGGTTGTATAAGTTTGACAACCTTGGGTTATCATGTCTTCACTCCGTTTTTGTTGCTCATAATGATGATGTGAGCAAACTTTGGCATGAGCGATTTGGTCACTTAAACTATCACTCTCTTCAAACTCTATGCAAGGAAAATATGGTGACGGGCCTTCCTATGGTATCTTGCCGAGATGGTGTTTGCTCCGGATGTGTACTCGGAAAACATCATCGGGATAGTTTGACAAACGTGCCTCTTGGCACGCTTCAGCCCCTTTGCAGCTTGTGCACAGTGATTTATGTGGTCCACTTCCTGTTGTTTCTTTCTCTGGTTGCAAGTACTTCTGAACTTTCATTGATGATTTTTCTAGATGCACTTGGGTATACTTCTTAAAACTCAAGAGTGAAGTTTTTAACATGTTCTTGGCCTTTAAGGCCTTTGTTGAGAAACAATCTGGACATCAAATTCTTAAGTTAAGATCAGACAATGGAGGAGAATATGTTAACAACAAATTTATCAACTTCTACACTGAGCATGGCATTCAATTGCAACATACCGTTCCATACACTCCACAACAAAATGGTGTAGCTGAAAGGAAGAATCGCACCTTAAAAGAAATGGCTAATTCTATGCTTCAATATAAAGGACTTGGTCTTAATTTTTGGGTAGAAGCCATTAACTGTGCAAATTACATAGTAAATCGCACTCCTACTAAGGTTTTAAAGAATATAACTCCAGAAGAAGCTTGGAGCTCAATCAAACTAGATGTAAGTCACTTTCGTGTTTTTGGAAGTGATGCTTGGGCCCATATTCCAAATGCAAAACATAAAGCCTTAGAACCTAAGAGTGAAAAATGCATTTTTGTTGGATATTCTGAAGATGTCAAAGGATATAGACTTCTTCAACCAAAATCCAAAAATATAATCATTAGAAGAGATGTAAAATTTGATGAAAATATATTGGCCTGCGAGCCTAGTTCGGCGGGTTTGCCTCCTTTGGCCTGCGAGCCTAATTCGGCATATGTGCCACCTCTCTCTCTCTCTTCTATTTTTAATAGCATTCCTTCTAGTTGAAATGATGACAGCAAGGATGACAATCCTCCTCCACCTCTTGAAATTGTTCCTTTTACTCCACTGCTTCCAAGATGGGTCCGCTCTACTCGGGATGCAGCAGGTTCTCTTGCAGGTGACCCTGCAGATCGACGACATACACGTTCTCAGTTTGAAAGAGCCTCTTCCTTATTGGCTCGAGTTCTAGAAAATCCTGATCTAGAAACCTTTGAAGAAGCCTCCGGTCATCAAGCTTGGGATGAAGCTATGAAAGAAGAATATCATTCCTTATTGGCGAATGATACTTGGGATCTTGTTCCTCTTCCAAAAGGAAGAAACTTGTCAGATGCAGAAGGGTTTACAAAACAAAGTTTGGACCAGATGGAAAAGTGGATAGACATAAAGCTCATCTTGTCGCTAAAGGATTTTCACAAGTTGAAGGCATTGACTATACTGAAACCTTCTCCCTTGTTGCCAAAATGAATTCTATCCGCCTTGTTCTTTCCCTTGCTGCCTCCTTTAAATGGGAAGTCCATCAGATGGATGTTAAATCCACCTTCTTACATGGAGATTTACATGAAGAAATCTACATGGAACAACCCCCTGGCTTTATCCAAAATGACTCTAGCTTTGTTTGTCGCCTTACGAAGTCTCTGTATGGTCTCAAACAAGCTCCTCGGGCTTGGTATGCCAAAATGGATAGATTTCTATTAGATAATGGCTTTTCTAGGTGTCATCTAACAACACTATCTACACCAAGAAAGTGGGTAAGTCCTTCACCATCCTTGTTCTTTATGTTGATGATCTTATCCTTACTGGTGGTGATCCAAACCATATAAACCATGTGAAGTCTAGCCTCAAAAAGAAGTTTTAAATGATAGACTTAGGACACTTGCATTATTTCCTCGGTCTGCAAGTCTTGCAATCCAAAGAAGGAATTACCCTCTCTCGGTCCAAGTATGCCTATGATCTTCTACACCACTTTCACATGGAAGATTGTAAGCCAACCCCTTCTCCCTTTCAGTCTGGAGTCAAGCTTTCAGTCACTTGTACTACTCCTGAAGTTGATGCTACCTTATACCGTCAACTTGTTGGTAAACTTCTATATCTAACCCATACCCGTCCTGACCTTTCCTTTGTCGTTGGTCTTGTTGCTCGGTTTATGCACCAACCCCATGAAAGTCACTAGAAAGCAGCTAAAAGAATACTTCGATATATTCGAGGTACAGTTAAGTTCG
Source organism: Pinus albicaulis (assembly GCA_034641835.2). Classification (NCBI taxonomy): domain Eukaryota; kingdom Viridiplantae; phylum Streptophyta; class Pinopsida; order Pinales; family Pinaceae; genus Pinus; species Pinus albicaulis. Next base: position 759,905,352 of record CM076572.1, read on the forward strand.
AGATTCATTACAATGCAGGAGCGTCTCCATTTTTGATTGGTTTCACTAATTCTGATTGGGCTGGTGACCCTGATGATCGAAAGTCTACTGCAGGATATGTATTCACTCTTGGTTCAGGACCTATTACTTGGTATTGTAAGAAACAAAGTGCCATCTCTCTTTCTTTAGCAGAAGTAGAGTATCGTGGTGCAGTTGAAGCCAACAAGGAAGCCATGTGGCTTCATCAAATCAATTATCAAAATACACTAGACACACAAATTAGGCTCCTAGAGCCAGGGCAAAACCTCTGACTCTTGGAGAGGAAAACCCATGAGAAATTCTTCTTATAGATCTTCAAATGACAAGTACCATGCCCTAGACTTAGAACCTTGACCTATATACATGCATCCAAGACCTTGTCCTTACTTCTTTGATGTCCTTCAATGTTGATCCTTTCTTCCTTCACCAACTTGCATTGTTCTGCACCAGCACTTCCTTTTATTTGCAGACATATCCGTACTTCAACATATAAACTCTGACTTTGAACTGACCCTCTTCTCGCTGCAAATACTTCAGGATAGTCCACACTTCTCTTGGTGTATAGTCTGCACTCTTGTTTCAACAAACCGCAGCTCCAATTATACTTTGATACCACACAGATGTGTGTACCTCAACCAGACCTGAAACACATCAAAATCCGCACTGAAACAATGCTGTAATCTGCACTAAACTCGTCCTGTAATCCGCACTGCACCTAGTCCTGTAATCAACACTGCACTTGCTGCACTTCCGTACTGCACTTTGTTGCACTCCTGTACTACACTTTGTTGCACTTCCGCACTGCACTTTGATGCACTTCTGCACTGCACTTAGAGATGATTGAAATTTTGTCTTTTCTGCGAAGGCTACAGGGGTATTATAGTTGTTTGCCCCTATATATAAGTTGACCTTACAAGGTGAACTGGTGTGACTATTTGGGAGCCGACACTACTGTTTATGAGGCCGACTTCTCCAGCTGCTTGAAGGCCAACTTGACACATTATTTAGGCTTGACTATCAACGTTGTATGAGGGCTGAATAATAGCCATTCTTGCACGGTTCATTGGACTAGGTCTCAGAGCATTCCATGACTATTAGGTTCTTCATATACATGACATTAAATACATTTATAAACCAAAGATAAATCCTAAATAGGCATCAAGAAGAAGTCTATTAACCTAAGTTAAAATCTTGCTCATGAAACCCATGAAGCAAGTCCAACAAATATACATTTTATTATCTTTGACTTCTTCTTTACATAAAATACATAATTACATAGTCAATATGAAGACCGGCCTAGTTACACTTTTCAACACTCCCTCTTAACTAGGGAGGTATTCATACAGGTACATGGTTACTTTCAAATTGAAGAATCTCATAAGAAGAATTTGATTGGGAATCGCGTATGTATAGCATCATATTAACCAGCATTGTCCTAGTGCAAGGCCTTGATTAACAACCCCATCTCTCAACGAGACAATGGGCTACAATGCTGGCGAGAGACATGACTTATAGACACCATAGTCATTGTCTCTCCAAGGTACATACTCACCCAGGTGTTCCCAAAGTATCACCTTCTTGGACTATTCTTCTCTTGGGTAGCCAACCCTCAAAGAGTATCGGTCCTCGACTACTCTTATCTTGAATACCCTATCTCATTCTCAAAGAATATCAAAAGCCAAATGATTACCCAATCCTCCATTTTGTCTTCTAGGTGAAGACCAGAATGATGTGTCTATCCATTCTCTCCACATGGCCTTCACTAAGACTTACGGCTGTTAGTTCAGGTCTAATGCATGACACATGTATTAGAGAATCACAAATGTCACTCCCTCTCAACACATGAAGGACATACTTCAAGTTTCTTCCAAGTAAGAAACTTACCACCAAGCTCCCTCTCAACCAGGGTCCTGCAGCAGCAATCCAGCTACTCATGAAGAATTCCTCCTCTCGATGTCATGCATTTTGATATTGAGGAATCTTCAACTTTTGGCTTCATAGGGCACAGATCATCCATCACTTTTAGTCACGAGTCATGTCCACTATCAGAAAGTGATTCATTAGTCTTTCTCATCTGGTCCACCGTTATGCCATGCTGCTTTTCTTCGAATCATTTCCAAGGATCATACATCATTTCTCATGATTAGCAGCCCTGCACAAATTCATCCAGATAAACATATACATATTAACTTTTAAAACAAAGGTTACCTCAGTGATGATCGTTCACCATGAAATCTTCATGTAGGCATCGACATCCTCTATTCAAATTGACACATATCCTAATAATATGTTTTGTCAAGGGTCTTCTTATGTACCAAACTTCTGTCAGAGTCTACATATCCTCCCAAGAGATCTCCTAGTCACATCTTCTTGGCTTCCGGATGATAACTGCCTCTCGACATGGTTGCATTTCATGATCTCTTCCTTTTTGCACATTCTCCATTCCCAGGAACTTACAAATTTTCCAATTTCTCGTTCATATACAACCATCTCATATTCCATGACAACATATTATGTTGATTTCATCTGTCAGTGCACCGAGAGATCCTTTTTCATAAATCAAACTTCTAAATATGAAAGTCTATTACCTGCAACCATATGACATGACTTCACAGCATCTAGTGTCAGCATATAAATATATACATACCTCGTACCTTTTTCCGCTGAGTCACCCTATAGCAATTTCTCTAGAATGAAGAGCTTCATTCCCTTGGCTTGCTCCATCAACATGCCATCACATCCCAGAATTATGTTTCCATGATGACCCTTGACCTTGATGACTGCTTTCCATAAGTAATGTTATTAGAGAGGTCTTCTTGACGCTGATTCACCAAGAGCTCCTAATATGCTTTTTATCATGATGCTATAATATACATTGCTTCCTATCATACTATTTTACAACCAACAGAAATCACTTAAAGCAAAAGATGATCTCAAGCATAGTAGAGATCCCTTGCTTCTTCTTTCTTAGATTTCTTTGCATCAGGTTCTTCCCTCACATTTGAGATATGGGCTTCTTCCCTTTTCCTCTTGTCCTTGCCAGATTTAGGACAATCTCTTTTATAATTCCCAAGTTCATTACATCCAAAGCATCGTATGTTGTCCATATTTCTTCTTTTATTCTAAGGACCAAATTTACCGAATCTACCTTTCTTCCTAAAAGTGGTTGCAAAGGCTTGATTCCCTTCACTTGATCTTGTGCCAGCTTTGGCTTTCAATCTTGTTCCCTCTATTTTACATAGAGACCATAAATCATGGAACGGTGTGGCTTCTTTCTTCTCATATAAACTTGAAGTGAAGTTTCCCCATTCCTCTGGTAGAGAATTTAGCACCACTGTAGTCATCTCAGTGTCAAACATTACTTCTCCCAGTTCCTGCAGTTGATCTCTTATTTCATAAATCCTCATAAAGTATGGAGTGATTCCTTCTTCCCTAGACAATTTCATTTTATATCATTCTTGTCTTAGAGAGATTGCTTCTCCTGCAGTACTTACAGAGAATAGCTCCACCAATTTCTCATATATTTCTTTAGCAGAATTTAGTTTTGATACATAGGGAATGAGTGAGTCCTTAATGGATTCTATGAGAATCCTCTGGGCTTTGATTTATCCCTTCATGTACTTGGCATGAGCTGGAGCATCTTCTTTAGGTGGTTGAATTGTCGATCCATCGATGTAGTCCATAACTTCGTCTTCAATTAAATTCAAATATGTCCTCTTCTTCCATGCGCTAAAGTTTGATGACCCAACCAGCTTATTGCTTTCTTTACAATAAGTCATCTTGACAGAGTTAAGTAAGGTCATAGATACTTACTTGAGTAGAGTGGCTTGCAGCTTCCTTGATGATGACGAAGGAGTTAGGAGCTTCTTCTAAGATAGAAATCTTCAATCTAGGTGTTCTTGAATCCTTGATGGCAAAGCATATCTTCAAAAGATGAGGACCTCTTCAATCAATGTCTTGAATGAAAATCTTTGATGGTAAAGATTATTTTCTTGAAAATTTGATCCTTTGAATGAGATGAAGATCCTTCTTGAAAATAGCTTGAGAGTCTTCCTTGCAAACTGATTTGACTTTTCACCCAAACTTTGACTTTTGATTCCTGGAGTGTCTCTTTGTCAAATAGCCCTTGAGTTCAACACCTTAGCTCTGAATCCATGTTGAGAATTTGGAGCGCTGGAGATTAATTCAAATTCTCTTCTTAATAATTACTTGTGACCTTACTTGGATTACTTTTGTCTTTTCTTCTTTAGCTTATTTAATCTTTGCACTATTCAATTATCAAAATACACTAGACACACAAATTAGGCTCCTAGAGCCGGGGAAAAACCTCTCTCTCTTGGAGAGGAAAACCCATGAGAAATTATTCTTATAGATCTTCAAATGGCAAGTACCATGCCCTAGACTTAGACCCTTGACCTATATATATGCATCCAAGACCTTGTCCTTACTTCTTTGATGTCCTTCAATGCTAATCCTTTCTTCCTTCACCAACTAGCACTATTTTGCACCAGCACTTCCTTTTATTTGCAGACATATCCATACTTCAACATATAAACTCTGACTTTGAACTAACCCTCTTCTCCTTGTAAATACTTCAGGATAGTCCACACTTCTCTTGGTGTATAGTCCGCACACTTGTTTCAACAAACCACAGCTCCAATTACACTTTGATACCACACAGATGTGTGTACATTAACCAGACCTGAAACACATCAAAATCCGCACTGAAACAGTCCTATAATCCGCACTAAACTCGTCCTGTAATCCGCACTGCACCTTGTCCTGTAATCCGCACTGCACCTCGTCCTGTAATCAACACTGCACTTGCTGCACTTCTGTACTTGTTAAATTGGACAACTACGTCCAGACTCCAAACTCCATGTTGTGATGCTCAGATGAAGATACCAATATTTTTATTGGATTCCTCTTTCGGAGAGGTGCAAGATCGATCTAAAGATCATCTTGATCCGATGAGCAGAACATTTATTTTGAATTTATTTTCTAATATATTCAAATATGTGCAGGTCGACTTTAAGGTTTTGTACCCCAGCAAATGTGTCACACACCCTTAGTGATGGATATAAATAAAGTCAACGTTGGAGGACATTTCACTCAACTCCATCCTGTAAACCTTGCGAATGTTCTATGCTTGGAGCTTAAACACTTTTCTTCTGACAATCACACAATCGTTAAGTAAAATGCGTACGAACACTCAGTGGATCTCCCTCGAATAATAAACGAGAAAAATGTGGTGGTGGGCGGTCAACAGGATGCTTCAACCAGCAAAGTCTCCTTGGTCGGCCAACCCAGAATGTGTCACAACAGTCCTCCAATCAGCAACCGAGTCAACCCAAGTCAACTCCAAAAAAGTCAATGCTGTCCAGAAAAGTCAACGCAGGGCAGCAAGCTAAAAGTCAACGCAGCAGCAGTTTGGTCAACCCCTGACCCACTTCATGCACAGTTCAGTGATGGCCTTCTAAAATGAATAAGCTGCAATTACTTAGTCTGAAAATTATGCCATTCAAAGTCGGTTTGTAAATTTTCACAAAACCCAGAATGTGGTAAATTATCTGGCTCAGCCGTATAGATATCTGCCTCCTCCTTCTGACAACACGTGTACAACTGTCTCTGTGAGCCTCACAAATCAAGAGATGAGAAGATGTGTTGAGGTTGATGAAATGCTTCAACTGCCTGATTTATACTCAAGATGATGGTGACATCTGGCTGGTAGAAATTTGTACTGCTGCAGTGTATAATTTATTATAAATATAAATTGTAATAAATGCCCACACCTGATAAGATATATTTTGTGATTTTACTTCCAAAAAGAGGAATTCAACAAAAATATTAGCCACTTAATCTAAGCATCACAACATGGAGTTTGGACCTAGTTGTCCAAATTTAACACTCCCTCTCAACTAGGGAGAACTCCATCCATAAGTGCAATCAAACATCGTGCGTCATCCCGCCGTAACTTGCTTTGCTGGCCTCTTTATTTCAAAACAGAAGTGGGTCAGTCACAAAGACATCATCCCCCGACTGACATAATCAGTCCAGAGGTTCAAAACCTCTATCAGACTCACAAAGAGTCTCCAACCAACCCGAAGTTGGTTCATCTGACCCGAAGTCAGGCAGAGGTCCCAGACCTCACTAAACTTGATCCCAGATCAAGTGGTTGGACCGTGCTATCCTAGATAGAGAGTACGGCAATCTCTGATGCGTCCATCAGTCTTTGCTAATAGTCTCTAGCTTTTCCCACCTCATTGGCCAAATGAGAGGTACTTCCCATGAGCCCCGAACTCAATGGGTAGGATGCATACGGGGCACAGATAAATGAGAGGCGAACCAGCTCAATAATCACAAGGGTGGGGCAGAAGCATTATGAGTGCTTATAGCTCCGAGAAGCTATCCCCAAAGCCCCCCAGAGCTCCCAGAGCTCATTGTCCAACAAGACCCACATCATAGGGTCGTTCCACGACACCAAGACTCTCACGGAAGGTTAGGAACTTGACCTTCCCCAGGGGCTTAGTGAGAATATCCGCGACCTGCTCATCAGTCCCTATATGATCGAGCCTTACGGCGCCTCGCTGTACCATATCCCGGATAAAGTGGTACCTGATATCAATATGCTTGGATCGGTCGTGGAACACAGGATTCTCAGTCATACGAATCCCACTCTGGTTATCACAGAGTATCACAGTGGTATCTAGCACATGTCCAAATAGCTCACTAAAGAGCTTATGCAACCAAACTGCTTCACAACAGGCCATACTTGCAGCAATGTATTCGGCCTCCGCGGTGCTCAAAGTCACCGACTTCTGCTTCCTGCTCATCCATGAGATCGAAGCAGAACCAAGATTGAAGCAGCATCCCGATGTGCTCTTACGATCCACCACACTGCCAGCCCAATCGGCATCAGTATATCCACGGAGTGTCACACTCCCGGCAGTGTATCTCAGCCCATGGTTTATCGTGCCTCAAAGATATCTCAGAAGATTCTTGGCACCAACCAACCCAAGCAAAATGATGAGGCTCAACCATCTCTGCTGGACTCAAAGTGTTCACCGCAAAAACATATTATTATATCCAGGACGGGTGCCTACTAAGAACATCAAAGCTCCTATGGAGGGACGATACCTTTCAAGAGGATAGGATTGGCCAAGATAGGCCCAGTAGCGCTGCCACTCAACTTTTTAAAGTTGAGTTCCATTGGTGTCGACACGGACTTACACTCCACCATTCCAAATCTTTCCAGAAGCTTCACAATATATTTTCCTTGAGAAAGGAAAATCTCTCCAGGTCTCTGCCAGACCTCCAGGCCTAGGAAATAGTGCATCAGCCCTAGGTCCTTCATCTCGAATTCAGCAGCAAGCTCCCTCTTACATTGATGAATGAGAGGGTCATCTCCAGTCAGGAAGAGGTCATCCACATACAGCACTAGAATGAGAGGCTTCTCTTTCACAACCTTGAAGTGAGTGAAGCCCAGCGTCATCAAGTAGCTATCTATCCTCTCGTACCAAGCTCTGGGTGCTTACTTCAACCCATAGAGGGCTTTCTTCAACCTGCAAACATGAGTGTCCCGATCCTGGACTTCAAACCCCAGAGGTTGTTCTACATACACCTCTTCTTTTATTGCACCATGTAGAAAAGCGGTCTTGACATCCATCTGATGAAGACTCCATCCTTGCGTAGCAGCAAGGGCTATGATTGATCGAATGGTGGTATATCGTGCCACAGGTGCAAATATGTCATCATAGTCAATTCCTTCCTTTTGAGAGAAGCCACGGGCAACAAACCTTGCCTTAAACTTTTCAGCACTCCCATCAGATCCATGTTTAATCTTGTAGAGCCATTTAGCGGTGACAACAGATTTGTCCTTCGGTCTCGGGACCACATCCCAGACATCATTCTTCATAATAGATTCATATTCTTCATGCATAGCATCCTTCCAGACTTGATGCTTGATGGCTTCCTCAAAAGATCCAGGTTCAGATTGTACAATAGTACTCATGGCAGCTAGATACCCTTGGTATCTACACGGCTTCTTGCTTTCTCGGAATGTCCCCCTTGGGGCAGCATGACCCTCAACATCTTCGAGGGTGTCCCTGAGCCATGATGGTCTCTTTCCCAGTGAAGGAGATGGATCAATAGGGTCCATTGGTCCTTCAATATCAGGCATAGTCTCATCCTGGGGTTCTTCCAGATTTCCAGGCCTTTCTTCATGATTTTCTCCAGATCTAGGAAGATCTACTACTTTCTTCAGGGAAGCATCTTCGTTAAAAGTGACATCATGGTTTATCTCTACTTCCCTTTGACCAGGTACATAGACTCTATATGCCTTAGAAGTCTCACTGTAGCCCACAAACATTCCTTTCTTCCCAGTAGCATCCAGCTTACTTCTCTTTTCTTTCGGCACATGAAAATAGACAGGACATCCAAAAATTCTAAAATGTGAGACATCAAGTTTCTTACCAGAGAAAACCTCTTCGGGAGTTTTGGAGTCCAGAGTGGAATGAGGGCATCGGTTTTGAATGTACACAGCAGTGTTTGCAGCTTCTCCCCATAGAAACTTCGGTAGACCTTGGTCACATAGCATGGCACGGGCAGCTTCCACAATAGTCCTATTCTTGCGTTCAGCAACACCATTCTGCTCAGGAGTATATGCAGTGGTAGTCTCCCTCTTAATGCCAGCTTCTCTGCAAAAGTCTTTGAACTCATTTGACTCATATTCAGTGCCATTGTCGGCCCTCAAAATCTTGATCTTCTTTCCGGTCATATTTTCCACCAAGGCTTTGAAGGTACTGAATCATTATTGAAAGTTCTTTCATCCTTCTTCTCTTCAAGTAGTATAATTCAGCTATGAGAGTAAGTCATCATGAAGGTCATGGGTAAGAAATTGTCCTCCCGTGGATGGTGGCAACATGTTCTATAGACTAATAATTCGCTTGCAAATATCGTATGTTCTTGTGACACTTGAGGGGAAAGGTCCCCTTCTATGCTTCCTTCTGGGGCATTTCCCCTTTACATACACCTTCATGATATTTCATGTCGTGATGCTCCTCGGCCACCACCTTCCTTGCTTTGAAGCCTCCTGTAACAAGTGGGGTCCAAACCTCCGCCTCCCATAGTTCTTGGCTACCTGATATCACATGTCATAGCTCCCAGCGGACTCCCTCCAACCTGGTAGAGTGTGCCAACTCTAAAACCAATCGAGATAGCTTCCTTGAAGCTCTTCTTCCACATGAGCACCTTTCCATCAGAGAATGTTACATTGAACCCTTTGTCTTCCATGGCTGATACAGACACAAGGTTCTTCTTCAATTTTGGTACATAGAGTACATCTCGCAAATGTAGGACTTGTCCTTGAGACAAGTGGAGGGTCACAGTCCCTGTCCCTTTCACGGGGTATGTGGCATTATCTCCAAGGATAATTTCTAGATTAGTATCCCTTTCAACCATGTCAGAGAGTGCTTCCTTAAATCCAGTGATGTGTCTTGAGGCACCACTATCAATTAGCCAGACATCCATAGTGTCGGGCGGAGATGTAGCAGAGAGAGCAGATACAAGAATATACTCATTTCTTTTATCAACAGCATTAGACTCCTGATACCTGGTGTTCCTAGACCTTTTAGAAGGTTGATTGTTTCCACCAAAGTGAGCCTTCCTCTTTCCTTTGGATTTGTCGTTTCTTCGATTCCCATTCCTTCGATTGTTGTTGTTATCATCACTATCGGGAGAATCCTTCTTGAAGGGGCATTCTCTAGCATAGTGACCAGGCCTATGGCAAGTGAAACACTTACCCTTCTTTTCTTGAGTCCTTGTTCTTCCTTTGTCTTTAGAACCACCAGAGTTCTTCTTTCGAGAATGAGCACCATAGGCAGCATTTCTGTCATTATCGAATTCCTTCATCCTTGTTTCTTCTTGCATACATCTAGACAGAAGCTCATCAAAGTTAGGAATGGTATTATTATTGAGAATGGTAGTTGTAAATACTTGCCATTCATATGGGAGTCCTCCAAGTGCGGTGAGAACCATCTCACGATCAGCTATTGTCTCCCCAATAGCCAGCAGATTGTTCCTTGTTTCGGTCAATTTCAGAAAGTAAGTTTGAACAGAGTCATCCCGGCCCTTCTTCATATTCTTCAACTTATTCTCGAGGAATAGCACTTGGTTCACATTGTTTACTTTGAACATAAGGATCAATTTATCATACATCTCCTTAGATGTGCCTAGTTCAGATATATAGGCAACCAGACTCTTATGTATGGATTCCCTGATCATCAGCTTTGCTTTGATCTCTCCCTTTTTATACTTGTTTCTAACAGCAGCGGTAGCATTGGATGGAGGTTCTTGAATCTTACCCAGTACATGATCCAAGAGATCATGGTCTTCCAATTTGAGATCTAATATCATCTTCCAGGCATGGAAGTCATCCCTTCCAGTCAGCTTGTCATTCTCCTTGAATTCAAAATTTGTGGAACCCATTTCCTCCGATGGTGATTGCTAAAGATAGGGCTTGTCTTCTCCTCAGCTCTGATACCATGTTAATTTTTGTAGATGTTCTATGCTTGAAGCAACTTTACTTTTCTTACAGCAATCACACAAATAGTTAAGTAAAATGTTGATAGAACATATAAGTGGATCTTATAGAAGACAAACCAGAAACAGAAAAAATGTGATGGTGCGTTATGGCGGTCAACAGGATGCTTCAACCAGCAAAGTCTCCTTGGTCAGCCAACCCAGAATGTGTCACAACAGTCCTCCAATCAGCAACCGAGTCAACCCAAGTCAACTCCAAAAAGTCAACGCTGTCCAGAAAAGTCAACGCAGGGCAGCAAGCTAAAAGTCAACGCAGCAGCATTTTGGTCAACCCTTTGACCTCGATTTTTGTGCCAAACAGTACGGCCTTCCAAAATCGAACTTCCCAACAATTTTCAGCCCTTTCGGACCATGCGTTGACCAAATTCAACGCTGGTCAAACTTCCAGCAAAACCCTAGCTGCATAAATTCGTCCTTCAGCTCAGTTCGTCACACGTGTGGGCTGAACTCGTCCTCCAAGGAGCTCGTACTAAATCAGATGAGAGAAGAAGATGTGTGTTGAGTTGTGTTGAAATGATCTCCAACTTTGCCTGTATTTATATCCATCACTGGGGTGTGTGACACATCTGCTGGGGGTGTGAAACCTTAAGGCCGACCTGCACATATAATTTATTATAAATAATAAATTCAAAATAAATGTTCTGCTCATCGGATTAAGATATAATTTATATGGATTTTACACCTCTCCGAAAGAGGAATCCAACAAAAATACTAGCCACTTAATCTGAGCATCACAACATGGAGTTTGGACCTAGTTGTCCAAATTTAACACATCCTCACACATTCTCTCTCCTCTTCTGATTGGTTCGAGCTCCTTAGAGGCAGTTTTCTGTTCACACGTGGAAAAGGACAGATATTTCTGCTGTAGCTAGGGTTTCCATCGCAGGTTTGACCAGCATTGACTTTGGTCAACGCATGGTCCAAAGGAGCTAATTTTTGGCATAGACTTCGATTTCTAAAGTCCGTACATTTTGGCACAAGAATCGAGGTCAAAGGTTGAACGTAGACTGTGCTGCGTTGACTTTTACTTGCTGTTGGTCTGTGTTGACTTTTCTGGGTAGCGTTGACTTTTCTGGGTTTGACTTTGTGTTGATTGTTTGGCTCATCTGAGGGTTGTGTGACGTTGTTGGTTAGCCGACCATTTTGAGACTTTGCTAGTTGAAGCATCTTGTTGACCGCCGTAACGCACCATCACACTTATATCTTTTTGGCTTGTCTTCTGTCGATCTACTGATATGTTCTATCAACATTTTACTTTATTGTTTATGTGATTGCTGTCTTATATTGAAGAGAAAGTAAATTTGCATCAAGCATAGAAATCTACATAAATTTACATGGTATCAAAGCTGAGGTGAAGACAAGCCCTAATTTGTAGCAATCACCGAAGAAGAAAATGGGTTCCACAAACAATGGCTTCAAGGAGGATGACAAATTGAATAGGAAGGATGACTTCCATGCTTGGAAGATGATATTGGATCTTAAATTGGAAGACCAAGATGTCATGGACTATGTGCAGGGTAAAATCCAAGAACCTCCATCCACTGCTACTGCTGCTGCCAAATCAAAGAACAAGAAGGGGGAGATCAAAGCAAAGCTGATGATCAGAGAATCAATTCATAAGAGTCTGGTGGCCTACATCTCTGAGCTAGGCACATCCAAAGAGGTGTATGACAAATTGATCCACATGTTCAAGGCCAACAATGCAAATCAAGTACTATTCTTCAAGAATCAATTGAAGAATCTGAAGAAAGGTAGGGATGAGTCTGTTCAATCATACTTTTTGAAGCTGACCGAGATCAGGAACAATCTGCTGGCTATTGGGGAGACAATAGTTGATCGAGAGATGGTACACACCGCACTTGGAGGGCTCCCATCCAAATGGCATGTGTTCAACACTACCATTCTAAATAATAATGTGATACCTGACTTTGACGAAGTACTGTCGAGATGTGTTCAACAAGAGACAAGAATGAAGGAGTATGAAAATGAAGGAAATGCTGCCTACGCTGCTCATTCTAGAAAGAAGAACTTTGGTGGTCCAAAGAACAAAGGAAGAGCAAGGGCCAAAGGAAAGAAGGGCAAGTGTTACACTTGTCATAGGCCAGGTCACTATGCTAGAGAATGCTCTTTCAAGAAGGATTCTCCCAATGATGATGACAACAACAACAACCGGAGGAATGGCAATCAAAGGAACAACAGGTTCAAGGCGAAGAGGAAGGCTCTCTCCGGCGGAAATGATCAACCTTTCAAAAGGTTGAGAAACTCCGGGTATGAGGAATCAAATGTTGTTGATAAAAGAAATGAATTCATTCTTGTATCTGCCCTCTCTGCTACATCTCCACTCGACACTATGGATGTTTGGTTGATAGATATTGGTGCCTCAAGGCACATCACTGGGTTCAAGGAAGCACTTTCTGATATGGTTGAGAAGGATACTAATATGGAAATTATCCTTGGAGACAATGGCTCATATCCCATGAAAGGGACAGGGACAGTGACCCTCCACTTGTCTCAAGATCAAGTCCTCCGCTTGCAAGATGTACTATATGTACCAAATTTGAAGAAGAACCTTGTGTCTATATCGGCCATGGAAGACAAAGGTTTCAATGTGGCATTCATTGATGGAAAGGTGCGCATGTGGAAGAAGAGCTTCAAGGAAGCTATCACGATTGGATTTAGAGTTGATACACTCTACCAGGTTGGAGGAAGCCCACTGGGAGCGATGACATGTGATACTATCTGACAAACTAAACTATGGCACTGAAGGTTTGGACACCTTCACTACAAGGCCCTTCCCGAAGCAAGGAAGGTGGCGACTGGGATGCCCGAGTTTTCAAATAATCATGAAGGTGTATGTAAGGGTTGTGCCGAAGGAAAGCATACAAAGGGACCTTTCCCCTCAATTGTCACAAAGACATCTGATGTCTGGCAATTGATCCATTCTGATCTATCTGGTATGTTGCCCGTAACATCCTTGGGAGGATGTTCTTATTATATGACGTTCATAGATGACTTCTCCCGCAAAACCTAGATATACTTCTTGAAGAAGGATGAGGCTTTCATGTGGTTCCGTACCTTCAAAGCCTTAGTGGAAAATATGACAAGGAAGAAAATCAAGATTTTGAGGACCGATAATGGCACTGAATATGAGACAAACGAGTTCAAGGACTTTTGCAGAGAAGCTGGCATCAAGAGGGAGACCACAACTGTCTATACTCCTTAGCAGAATGGCGTTGTTGAACGAAATAACAGGGCCATTGTGCAAGCTTCCCGTACCATGCTATGTGACCAACGTCTCCCAAAGTTTCTGTGGGGAGAAGCTGCGAACACTGCTGTGTACATACAAAACCGATGCATGCATTCCGCTTTGGACTCCAAAACTCCCGAAGAGGTTTTCATTGGTAAGAAACCTGACGTCTCACATTTTAGAGTTTTTGGATGTCCTGTTTATTTTCATGTGCCGAAAGAGAAAAGGATCAAGCTAGATGCTTCTAGGAAGAAAGGAATGTTTGTGGGCTACAACGAAACTTCGAAGGCCTATAGAGCAGTGAAGCACCACTCGTATAAGACCCGCGGGTCTTCGCGGGTAATATAGTGAGCCGAGTCACTCGCATAGAACCCGTGCTCTCTACCCTTACCTGTGCAAACTCGCATTAAACCCGCCTACTCGCATAAGACCCGCGGGTTTCTCATAGCACCCGTATCGGACCCCTATAAGACCCGTCCCACAACAAAAAGCAATTTTTTTGGATTTTTCTCAATTTTTTTTGGAAATGAGGCGGAGGAAAAGGGAATTTGGAGGGAAGGAAATGTTTTATAGCACCTCTCTCCCTTTCGGAGTAGCAGCACATAGTAATAGCAAGGCAGAGTCACAGCACAGGCGGAGTTTTAGCACAGGCAGAGTCACAGCACATGCAGAGTTTCAGCACAGGCAGAGTCACAGCACAGGCAAAGTTTTAGCATAGGCAGAGTCACAGCACAGGCGGAGTTTCAGCACAGGCAGAGTCACAGCATAGTCGGAGTTTCAGCACAGGCAGAGTAATAACATAGGCGGAGTTTTAGCACAAGCAGAGTCACAACACAGGCAGAGTAGCAGCACTGGCAGAGTCACAACACTGGCGGAGTAGCAGCACACTGTAACAGCAAGTTGGAGTCACAGCGCTGGCGAAGTAGCAGCACTGGCAAAGTAGCAGCACACTGTCCAAGTAGGCTTCATGATCTTTATTTCATTGCTTTGCAACTAGCTGCTTGCATGTAATTTTTTTAAAATTTTATCTAATCAATTCAATTTTATTTTATTTTTGTTCACTTGCAATTTGCAAATTTTTTTGGCCTTGTAGCTGAGTTTCTCAGCCACACAATGGCCCTGTGTGGCCGAGAAACTCATTCACAAGGGCTTGCGAGTTGCCTCCTCAGCGCGCAAGCCCTGTGGCTGAGTTTCTCAGCCACACAGGGTCATTGTGTGGCTGAGAAACTCAGCCACAGGGCCTATGGTCTGCCTCCTGAGCCTGCAGGCCCTGTGGCTAAGTTTCTCAGCCACAGCGGCCTTGTGTGGCCGAGAAACTCAGCGATAGGGCCAAAAAAAATTGTAAATTAAAAAAAATTAATAACCAAAAAACCAAAAAAAAAAATTTAAAAATATGAATTAGATTTTAAAAATTTAATTTTTTTCTTCCAGATTTCGTCACCATGCCACCAAAGGGGTATAGAAAGTCTCGTGATCCAGCATGGGCACATGGTCAACGAATCATTGCCAGTAATGACCACCATG
Organism: Pinus albicaulis; assembly: GCA_034641835.2. Taxonomy (NCBI): domain Eukaryota; kingdom Viridiplantae; phylum Streptophyta; class Pinopsida; order Pinales; family Pinaceae; genus Pinus; species Pinus albicaulis. Next base: position 759,920,740 of record CM076572.1, read on the forward strand.
TGAAGTGAAATTATTGCAATGCCACAATGCACGCAGGAATAAACAGGCTAAAATACCACCTAGCTAGAATTCCTGGGAATGGTGTGGGATGTTGTCAAAATTGCCCTGATGAAGTCACTACTGAAATGGCAGCTGCTTTGGAAGCCATTAAAGAAGAAACTTCTAAGAGGGCAAGAAGGAAGGATGAGATTGTTGGGATAGATAGATCTTCATCTTAGAGTGAAACACAGATTGAAAGTCCGAGTATTGGTAACTCCTCTTCAAGTGTTGTAGCAAACAGGAGTATAACCTCTTCTTTCTTCACTCCTCATACAACTCTAGGATCTCAACCAACCTTGGATAGTTTTAATGAAAAGAAGAGGAAGGAGGCAAATATGGCAGTGAGGAGGTTTTGGTACCATAACAGTCTTTCATTCAACTATGCAAAGTCATATTTTTATCAGCCCATGGTGGATGCCATTGCAAGTGTTGGCCCTGGATACAAAGCCCCATCTTATAACGCACTTAGGGGGAAAGAGCTAGATGAGGAGTTGGAGTGTGTCAAGGAACAATTGGAGAGCATTAAAAGCTCATGGAAAATTATAGGTTGTACAATTATGTCTGATGGGTGGACAGATCAGAGGGGTAGAACAATAATAAATTTTGTTGTAGCTTGCCCTAAAGGAACCATGTTCCTAAAATCCATTGATGCATCTGCAAATGTAAAAGATGCACATTTGATTTTTACATTGTTGGCTGATGTGGTGGAGGAAGTTGGGGTTGCAAATGTTGTCCAAGTAATCACAGACAATGCAGCAAATTATGTAGCAGCTGGAAGGTTGCTTTGTGCCAAATATCCCACGATTTTTTGGACTCCATGCGTCGCCCATTGAATAGACTTGATACTAGAGGATATTGGGAAGTTGGAGTGGATGCAGGATGTTGTGCAAGAATGCAAGCAAATTACCAAGTATATTTATAATCATGCTTGGGTGTTGAACGTTATGAGGGAATTCACACAGGGTGAGCTTAGTCGCCCAACTGTCACATGGTTTGCTACAAACTTTATTTCCCTCCAAAGCCTTTTGTATGAGTACCAAGCTTTGCGAAGAATGTTTTGTAGTCAACAATGGGTATTTTGGAAAGATAGCACAAAACCAGAAGCATTGTCTGTGAAAGCATCTGTCTTTGGTGATAGTTTGTGGGACAAAGTCACTAAGATTGTCAGCTTCACTGAGCCCCTTGTGAAAGTCTTGAGATTGATGGATGGAGAGAAACCTCCAATGGGATATATTTATGCGGGCATGGATAGGACCAAAGAGGCCATCAAGACTTTCTATAAGGGAGATGAATCTAAATATTGCCCTATATGGCAAATTATTGATTCCAAGTGGGACATACAACTAAATTCACCATTGCATGCAGTAGGAGCATATCTCAATCCGAGCTTATTCTATAATGAGGGGTCTAACATTCAAAGAGATCCCAAAGTGATGAGAGGTGTCATGATATGCATTGAGAAGATGTTCCCAGATGTAGATATTCAAGACAAATCAACCAACAACAAGATATGTACAAGGAAGTATCTGGCATGTTTGGATTTAGCTCAAGCCAACGTCTCAAGGACAAGAAAATGCCTTGTAAGTGCAAATTGTTAGAACTTAGCTTGTAATTTTACTAGTTCTCTTTTATATGTTTGGCATTGCAAACTGATAATCTTTGTTGTTATTTTTTTACAGCTCATTGGTGGATAGATTGTGGCTCTGAGGCACTGCAATTACAAGAATTCGCTATCAGAGTTTTGAGTCAACCCTGTAGTGCTTCTTCTTGTGACCGCAATTGGTCAGTTTTTTAGCACATCCATAGCAAAAAGAGAAACAAGTTGGAGCATGAGAGGTTGGAGAAGTTGGTTTTCATCTACTACAACCTTCGAATGCTCACAAAACAAGTGCAACCAAAGGATACAGATCCAATTTTATTGGATACTATTGATTTAGAGTCTGATTGGGTTGTGGAGGAGGAGCCCCCCGATTTGAGTGGGCTTGATGAAGAGACTGAGGATCTCTCTAGTTTGCCATCTCAAATGGAGACTCCCAATACACCTGTCTCACAGTTGCTTCAGCCTTTCGATGCTACCATGAGCTCCACGAGGGCTTATTATAGGCATGGTCGTCCATGAGTGATGAGACTCAAGATTGTTATGAGACAATCATTCATCATTTATGACATATGTATTTGAATTTTGAACTGGCTGACATTTTTTATTTTAATTATGGAATCATGATTCCTTTTCTTATTCAGTATCTAAATGTTTTGCTTACAAAAATCTAATATGCTATGTTGTACTTTTATAGATATAAGATGTTGTTATGAATTATTGCATATATTGTGGTTTTATAACTTATAAGGACTTGAATTATCATTAGTTTCTTTTTCTGCTTAAAATTTACCTTTGCATTTTGACGAGTCTTATACGAGTTTTATATGGGTCGTTCCCGAGTCTTATACGAGTCGACGAGTCAATGGTCGGACGAGTCTTATACGAGTACGAGTCGTGCAACATTGCTATAGAGTCTATGTGCCTGGTCAAAGGGAAGTGGAGATATGCCACGATGTCACTTTTGACGAAGATGCTTCCCTGAAGAAAGTAGTCAATCTTCCAAGATCTGAGGAAGATCATGAAGCAAGACCTGGAAATCAAGAAGAACTGAAGGATGAGACGATGCCCGATGTTGAAGGACCGATGGACTCGATTGCTCCACCTCCTTCACTGGGGAAGATACCATCATGGCTCAGGGACACTCTGGAGGATGCTGAGGGACATATGGCCCCAAGGGGGACATTCCGTGAAAGCAAGAAGCCGAGTAGATACCAAGGGTATCTAGCAGCCATGAGTACTATTGTACAATCCGAGCCTGGATCTTTTGAGGAAGCCCTAAAGCATAAAGTCTGGAAGGATGCTATACACGAAGAGTATGAGTCCATAATGAAGAATGATGTTTGGGATGTGGTACCAAGACCGAAGGACAAAGCAGTTGTCACCTCGAAATGGCTCTACAAGATCAAGCATGGATTTGATGGAAGTGCTGAAAAGTTCAGGGAAAGATTCGTTGCCCGTGGCTTCTCTCAAAAGGAAGGGATAGACTATGATGACATATTTGCACTTGTGGCACGATATACCACCATTCGATCTATCATAGCCCTTGCTGCTACGCAAGGATGGAGTCTTCAGCAGATGGATGTAAAGACCGCATTTCTACATGGTGCAATAAAGGAAGAGGTGTATGTAGAGCAACCTCTGGGGTTCGAAGTCCAGGATCGGGACATGCATGTCTACAGGTTGAAGAACGCCCTCTATAGGCTAAAGCAAGCACCCAAAGCTTGGTACGAGAGGATAGATAGCTACCTGATGAAACTGGGCTTCACTCGTAGTAATGCTGATCCGAACCTTTACTTCAGGGTTGATAGAGAGAAGCCCCTCATTCTGGTGTTGTATGTGGATGACCTCTTCCTGACAGGTGTTGACCCTCTCATTCATCAATGCAAGAGGGAGCTCGCTGTTGAGTTTGAGATGAAGGACCTAGGACTGATGCACTACTTCCTAGGCCTGGAGGTCTGGCAGAGACGTGGCGATATTTTCCTTTCTCAAGGAAAGTACATTGTGAAGCTTCTGGAAAGATTTAGTATGGTGGACTGCAAGTCTGTGTCGACACCAATGGAGCTCAACTTCAAAGAGTTGAGTGGCAACGCTGCTGGGCCCGTGTTAGAAAATCCTACTGAGTATCGCCAACTCGTAGGGGCCCTGATGTTCTTAGTGAACACTCGTCCAGATACATGTTTTGCAATGAACACTTTGAGTCAACAGATGGTTGAGCCTCATCATTTTCACTGGGTTGGTGCCAAGAATCTTCTGAGATATCTTTGGGGCACGATAAACCATGGGCTGAGATACACTGCTGGGAAAGTGACACTCCATGGATATACCGATGTCGATTGCGCCGGCAGTGTGGTGGATCGTAAAAGCACATTGGGATGTTGCTTCACACTTGGATCTGCTTCGATATCATGGATGAGCAAGAAGCAGAAGTCGGTGGCTTTGAGCACTACGGAGGCCGAATATATTGCAGTAAGTATGGCCTGTTGTGAAGCAGTTTGGTTGTGAAAGCTCTTCAGTGAGCTGTTCGGGCATGTGCTAGATACCACGGTGATACTCTGTGATAACCAGAGTGAGATTTGCTTGTCCGAGAATCCTGTGTTCCACGATTGATCCAAGCATATTGATATCAAGTACCACTTTATCCGGGATATGGTATAGCGAGGCGCTGTAAGGCTCGATCATATAAGAATTGATGAGCAGGTCGCAGATATTCTCACAATGCCCTTGGGGAAGGTCATGTTCCTAACCTTCCATGAGAATCTTGGAATCGTGGAACGACCCTATGATGAGGGTCCTGTTGGACGATGAACTCTGAGAGCTCTGGGGGGCTTTGGGAATAGCTTCTCGGAGCCATAAGCAACCACAGGGCTAGGCTTGCCGAACCTTGTTGGTGTGCTTCTGCCCCGCCATTGTGATGATTGAGTTGGTTCACCTCTCATTATCTGTGCCCCGTATGCATCCTACCCATTCAGTTTAGGGCTCATGGGAAGTACCTCTCATTTGGCCAGTGAGGTGGGAAAAGCTAGAGACTAGTAGCAATGACTGATGGACGCATCAGAGATTGTTGTACTCTCTTTCTAGGATGGCATGGTCCAACCACTTGAACTGGGATCAAGTCTAGTGAGGTTTCGGACCTCCTACTGACTTCGGGTCAGATAAACCAACTTCGGGTTGGTATGAGACTCTTTGTGAGTCCTATAGAGGTTTCGAACCTCTGGGCTGAATCTGTGAGCCGGGAATGATGTCTTTGTGACTGACCCACTTCTGTTCTGAAATAAAGAGCCAGCAAAGCAAGTTACGGCGGGATGATGCACGATGTTGAGTTGCATAGGTGGTTGGAGTTCTCCCTAGTTGAGAGGGAGTGTTAAATTGGACAACTAGGTCCAAACTCCATGTTGTGATGCTGAGATGAAGATACCAATATTTTTATTGGATTCCTCTTTCGGAGAGGTGCAAGATCGATCTAAAGATCATCTTGATCCGATGAGCAAAACATTTATTTTGAATTTATTTTCTAAGATATTCAAATATATGCAGGTCGGCTTTAAGGTTTTGTACCCCAGCGAATGTGTCACACACCCTTAGTGATTGATATAAATAGAGTCAACGTTGGAGGACATTTCACTCAACTCATCCTCACACATTCTCTCTCCTCTTCTGATTGGTTCGAGCTCCTTGGAGGCAGTTTTCTGTTCACACGTGGGAAAGAAGGACGAAGATATTTTTGCTGCACCTAGGGTTTCCACCGCAAGTTTGACCAGCGTTAACTTTGGTCAACGCATGGTCCAAAGGAGATGATTTTTGGCATAGACTTCGATTTCTAAAGTCCGTACAGATTGGCACAAAAATCGAGGTCAAAGGTTGACCGTAGACCATGTTGCATTGACTTTTACTTGTTTCTGTTTTGCGTTGAATTTTCTGGGTAGCGTTGACTTTGTGTTGACCGTTTGGTTGATCTGAGGGTTGTGTGACATTGCTGGTTAGCCGACCATTTTGAGACTTTGTTGGTTGAAGCATCCTGTTGACTGCTGTAATGCACCATCACACTTATATCTTTCTGGCTTGTCTTTTGTCGATCTACTAGTATGTTCTATTATCATTTTACTTTATTGTTTTATGTGATTGCTGTCTGATATTGAAGAGAAAGTAAAGTTGCATCAAGCATAGAACATCTACATAAATTTACAGTATTGCACTTTGCTGCACTTCCGTACTGCACTTTGTTGCACTTCCGTACTACACTTTGCTGCACTTCCGCACTGCACTTAGAGATGATCGAAATTATGTATTTTCTATGAAGGCTACAGGGGTATATATAGTTGTTTTCCCCTATATATAAGCCGACCTTACAAGGTGAATCAGTGTGACTATTTGGGAGCCGACATGACTGTTTATGAGGCCGACTTCTCCAGCTGTTTGAAGGCCAACTGACACATATTTAGGCTTGACTATCAACGTTGTATGAGGGTTGAATAATAGCCATTCTTCCACGGTTTATTAGACTAGGTCTTGGAGCATTCCATGACTTCTAGGTTCTTCATATACATGACATTATATACATTTATAAACCAAAGATAAACCCTAAATAGACATCAAGAAGAAGTCTATTAACCTAAGATACAATCTTGCTCATGAAACCCATGAAGCAAGTCTAGCAAATATACATTTTATTATCTTTGACTTCTTCTTTACATAAAATACATAATTACATAGTCAATATGAAGATCGACCTAGTTACACTTTTCAACATAAAGACCCCACTAGGTACATTGTAACTTGTAAAGAAAAATATTTGTCTTTAAAAGTGTCAAAATAACCTCCAAGAACAAGTCGGCCCAATGTTGCAGGAAACGTCCCCCCTCCGGGTCCAACCCCTGAAACGCGGTCTGTACAGAACTGTATGGGATACGCCCCCCGAAACACGTTTTGGAAAAAAATTTACGCTTCATGGATTTTTGGAACTGTACGGCTGGATCCGCGTTTCGTACGGCGGATTGTCGTACGAAAACACCGCGATTCCTGTACGAATCGCGAGCGGTTCTGTACAGCGTCGTATGTATCCGACTTACGCATTTCAAAAAAGCATTTTTTTTTGTTTTTAGCTGGGTTAGTAAGTGAGTTAGTGTTGGGTTAGGGATAGGATGAAAGCTTATAAGCTCTATTTCACCTCTCATTTGCTCACTTGTGTTTTTGGAGAGCTTGGAGAAGAGAGGAGAAGAGAGCTTGGAGAAGAGAAAAGAAAGAGAGGAGAAGAGAGCTTGGAGAAGAGAGAGTTGAGGAGAGCTTGGAAGAGTGAAGGAGGAGCTTGGAGGAGTAAAGAAGGGCTTCCATCTACAAGAGCTAAAGAGGTAAGTGCAAACCCCAAACTTTCTCATTTTTTTGTCATTGCTTTTTGTATTTTCTCTCCTCCCTCTCCTACACTTTCCCATTCTTTCTTCTTGTACATTTATTTGCAAGTTGTCCACCATCTATACTCATACTCAAAGATGATGTTTCTTTGGGTTCTATGTATTATTCCACTTTTGGTTTTAATGATGTTAAGGGGGAGTAGAAATATAAGAGAAGAACATGAAGAAGAAGAGGAAAGTGGTCCCCATATGAGTGACCTAATGTATGATGAGGAGGAAGGCTTTGAAGAGGAAGGGGATGATGAAAAAATTGAGTCACAAGAGGGGAAAGCTGCATTGACACCCTTGTGGAACTATGTGACCAAACTTGAAGTGGGAAAAAGTGGTGGAAGCTACAAGTTTTTGTGCCCTCATGGTTGTCATGGAGGAAAACCATATAGTGGTTCATATAGCCGTGTGAGGAGGCATCTTTGTGGGGTGATGGACAGTGATGAAAGAAAGGGTGTTGTGGGGATAGCAATTTTCCCAAAGGTTCCAGTTGAACAAAAAAGAAAATACATCCAAATAGAGGAGGCTGCACAACAAAAAAATAAAAAATAAAAAAACTCAATCTGAATCAAGTGCAACCTCTAGATTTGGTAGCTCATCTCCTCATGGTGCTTCTGCAAGTTCAGAAGGTAAAAAGAAAATAGCAGATTTCCTTAATGTTGCTGGGAGGGATGATGTGGATGGAAAGATAGTCCAATTTCTTTGTGCTTGCGGTGTACCATTCAATGTGCTTCTCTCTCCCTATTGGCATGAAATGGTCAAGGGCATCAATGAAGCCCCAAAAGGATACAAGTCCCCCAACTATGAGAAAGCTAGAACACTGTTATTAGAAAGAGAAAGAGAAAAAGGAAAGGTTCAAGTAGCTTTGAAACGTTTTACAAATGAGTGGGTGGATAGTGGGGTATCCATTGTATCAAATAGGTGGACAAATATCAGAAACCAACATTTGATAAATGTTCTTGGTGTTTCTGCTGGTGGTGCAGTGTTTATTGCATGTCATGATTCCTCCTCTGTCAGTGCAACTTCCCAAAACATTGCAGATCTCCTATTGCAATCAATCAGTGATGTTGGTCCTAGTAAAGTGGTTCAAGTGATCACAGATAATGCAGCAAATTGTAAGGGGGCAGGAAAAATTATTGAGCATACTTATCCACACATATTTTGGTCTGGGTGCTTGGTGCACACATTGAACCTTTTGATGCATGATATTGTGAAGCATAAAGAATGTGGGTGGATTAATGAGCTTTACAAGAGAGGGAAGAAACTCATTAAATTTATCACAGGGCGTACAAGGGTAAACTACTTCTATGGCACTTACTCCAAGTTGCAGTTGCTTAAACTTGCAAAAACCAAATTTGCAAGTTATTACCTCACCTTAAGGCGGCTAGTGAAGGTGAGACAAGCTTTAACTAATATGGTCACCGCTGAATCATGGGAGGAAATTAACACTGATAGAGATGGTGCTAATGCAGCCAAGGACACTATCCTTGACATGTTATTGGGTCATAGGTTAAATATGTTTTGCAATTCACCAAACCAATTTATTACATGATCAAGTTTGTAGCCAATAATTGGGGAGGTGTATGAGCAAATGGATAACATGTTGGGGCAGATTAAAGACATTGTTGAGCCTAGAGATACCATCTTGTACAAATATATTCGTGCAGAGGTGGTAAAACGATGGGATATGCTAAATATTCCATTGTATGCATTAGCATATGTTTTGACACCTAAATACTATAGTCCATCATGGCTTTCAACAACAACACCTGGGGTGGCGAGTAGGAGAAAACCACACCTAGATCCAGAGGTCCTACAAAAATATATGATTGCACTAGATAGATTAGTCCCTGATGAGGATGAGTCACACTCAGTACGGAAACAGTTGAAGAGCTATACACTGTCCACTGGTCCATTTGGGAGCATGCATGCTATTAAAGATCGAGAGAGTTTTTCTTCTATTGAGTGGTGGAACATGCATGGAGGTGCTACTCCACTTCTGCAGACTTTGGCATTGCGGGTGCTATCACAGGTGGTAAACACTTCTTCCGCAAAGAGGTGTTCGAGCTCTTATTCTTTCATCCACAGTGTTAAAAGGAATAGGTTGAGTTTAGACGGGGCAGAGAGCTTGGTTTATGTTCATTACAACTTGTGATTGTTGTCCCATTACTATGATGATGCAAAGAGTAACAGAGACCTTAAGGTTTGAGACAGGTATCTAGAGGAGGCCAATTTTGTAACGACCCATTCCCACGTATATACAAAACGATATTAGCATGTGAACGATATAGGCAATTGATAGCTACACTTGCCTATACCGCCCACATCGCACTAGTACACCTACCTACTAATATCAAGAATTCATAGATTGGGAACTTAATATTAAAATTTCAGACTTTATATCAAATTCAACAAAGTATAAAATTTCATGAAACAAGGTAATAAAAGAAATGAAGTAATAAAGTTAAAATCCTTAAGTTAATGAATCTTTAAGTTAAAATGAGTATGCGATATTAAAGATACTTAAATAAAATCCCACCTTTATAAATATGTATACGTAAGCACATTAATGGGGATCACCCACCATAACAACATTTAATGTAAACTTAAGGTTGGGTAAGGCCTCGGGAAGTTTGAGGCGGTGGAGGAAGATTGTTTAGATTATATTCATATCCAAACATAATGAAAAGTATACCACCATAAATACATAAAATATCATCATTAATAAGGATAAGACTTCAGGAAGTTAGAGGCGGTGGAAGGAGATTATTTAAAGGAGGTGGTATGGAGGAGAAGGGGGGGAATGTTTTCTTGGAGGAGAAGAAATGGTTTCTGCTGAAAGGAGAAGGAAGGAAATGCCGGCTTGCAGTGTTTGGGGAGGAGTCTCTTGTTCTTGGAAATCTGGGCACGGGGGACAGAGGGGACATCCTCTGGGTCTGGGATTAGTCCCGGATTTGGCTGGGAGGATTCGATTGCCCCAATAATCTGTTCTGTTCACGACATCACCAGCTAATCTTCAGCCGCTTCAGGATTCGTAAGTTTGTGCTGATTTTCAGGTATTCTTCTACATATAGATTAATTATGCAAGCTGAAATTTCAATTTATACCATTACAATGTCTTATTAGATCTGTGTTACTTAAACAGAAGTTCAAATAGGTACAAATTCTAGAACTTAGGGAGTAGGGTTATTACATTTGGTATCAGAGGCAGTTTCAAACCCTCTTACGACCTTATAGGCCCATTAAGAATTCATTTATAAAGCTGCTGCTTGTGTAAATCAGTCTCTGGCTGTTCCCAAAATTTAAAAACGTTAATGCAGATCAGAGCCTGTTCAAACTTTCGGACTTATTAGTAAGATGGTGTTATGGAAGGTAAACAGATTTTGAGCTTAAATTTAGCAACTGTGTTATAAGCCATTCAGAAAGAGCAATATGCTTCAACATTCATTTTAAAGGGTACTGTCATTCTGGTTTATATTCATTAAAACAGTAAAATCACTACTACGAACAACCCAGAATTTACAATAACACATTTCTGTTCAGCTTGCTCAGCACCAATTCAATTCACAAAGTTACCTACACATACAAAATCAAATCTCTCTGGCTCAAAATCTGCATCAATGTACTGTCAGTCCTGCAAAGCATGCATGACTTCAGTTGATCTGCACACTTGCTTCAAGTTGTATCAAGATCCTGTCCATACTCCTCTATCATCAACTCTTAGTTATTCATTATTACCAACATATAGATAGTCCTGCAACACATTATCCGCTCATGTCCTGCATACAAACATAGCTAGAAAAAAACTGTATTTAGCTAAATTATTTGACACAGGTAAACAAGATACTATCTATGTGGCAAGTCACTCTAAATATAGCATTTGGATGCTTTTCCAAATAGCATATCATCTTGTTGTAGCTCGTGATATTCCTGCCTGGCATCCTAGATACGCTTGTGCATTTCTTTTGAGTCATCACTGTAAATTTTCCTTTCCAATTTGGTGGCTTGTTGAGACTTTCTGGGCAAAATTGCATAACTGTGGCGAATTCTTTTCAATCCACTAATTTCTCACCTTTACATATTTATTACTCGAATGGCAAGAAAAAAAAAAAAAAATGAAGCCCTAACTATGACTGCGTTTCTAGACAAAACCAGAAATGGCCTTCCTAAGCATAAGGTACAAGTTTCTTCAGAAATTTGAAAATCTCGAACTACTTCATAATAAAGTTATAGATATACTGAAATATTAGAAATGATAGGAATAATCTTGAAAATGAATGCAGTCCGACATAAATCTGGGAAAAGCACCTAGCTGAAGGGAATCCTAGTAACACAATTAAATCTCATCACACAACACAGCATGCAACATAGAGCTTTCTCACCTCTGGTATGGGATTGACATCACATATATGAGCGTATTAAGGATTCCATAGAAACCTATGCAATGACAATGGCCTCTAACTTCTGACTCCCCATACCAAATTTATTGGCAAGGTAATTGTCCACGAGCTAGTCATTCTAGACAAACAAAATGCCCAGGGCTCAGAAAGTGAAGTGCATTTGTGAGGATTGTTGCACTTCACATATGAAAAAAAAAATATGTGACAAGTTACAACATACATTCGAACATAACAACTAAAAAATTAACAGTTTATTCAATTCTTTATGGTACTAAATCATTATAGAGAGTTGCTTTTCAACCCATAAACTGCATGAGCACTGCAGCATAGAACACAAGTACAAGATACCGACATTCGTTTTGGCCCAAGCTGAATTCCACCAATTCTCTTGCAATGTATGTGACTAGCTCTGCCCTTCATAATGCAATGCATTATCTTCTCATTCACCTTGGCAAGAGTCATGCTGAAGTAATTCATCTGCCATGCAAAGTGACATGAAATTTCTTGTGTGTGATTTATATTATAAATGTGTCATAAAATATCTTTTGCACAATGTTGGGAACTCATTGGCATCACACGGACAATGTGCATATTAAAAACTAAATATGCTATCCCTTTGTGAAAAGGCTATGAAGAAACCAAAAATGACTAAGGAACCAAGTATACTGTCTTTCTGTTCTTAAGTGGAAAGAAACTGAAATTGCAAAAAAGTAAAGCTAGCCTATATCTAACTTTGACAGCTATCCATAAACAAGATACATGGAAAAATCTGATACTATCAAGACTTGACATTGATAATATGAACTAATATGACAATACCTGTATCATATTCATCGCCTCATCAGAATCGGCCAACGTATTTATCGTTGATGCAATAGGCTTACGTAGTGTGGAAGGCTTCCATATATTCTCAAAGGGAGGATGCATCATGAAGGCTATGGAGAGGTTTGAGAAGCCTCTGAAAAAAACGGCAATGTCAGACAATGCAACAGTCATTCCACGCAGTCTGTAAATATTTGCCATACCTCCAGTGGCCGGGGACGGGGCCTTTTACCAAGTATATCAACTAAGCAACGTGCCTCAGCTATTTGGTATCACGACTATTTAAAAGGGAACCGACCAGAGCGTATAAAGTGTGACACGATACCAATGTGGATACAGATGTTGAAATCATCAAAAAAAAAAAGAGACTGATAACCGACTTCACCCACTCCGCATAGCGAGACCCGTGCGTAAGGGAACTCTCGGCACCGAGGCTATCAGTCGCTGAGGTGTCGTGGTCAGGCGCCGGGGGGGTGTGTGTCATATGAAAAACCGCATTAAAACCAAGTTTTTCTACAGTCGTGGGTTTAATAACCGAATACCATTTCGTTAAAAATATATACATATGGTAGAGTTTAACAAGTTAATATCACGGTGGGATGGCATGTATCTATATGTAAGATTGGCAAAACGTTAACCGAAGATGGATATTACATTAACCGTATCATACACGAATACGCAAATTTTGATCTGGAGTCGGACGCGCTACCATTGCGCCTCGGATATACATTATTTACGCTAAATACAAAGGGTCCGAAACCGGGCATATAAAAGTTTGCCCAAACCTCAACTCAACTTAAATCCTAAAATTATTAAATTCGGCTTTGGTATCTCGACCCCCCTTATCCACCGATGGGTGAGGGCTAAATCCCTGCGAAAGGGTCGACTGGCTCGTAAACTAATTCTAACAAAAGGCGAAAAGTACAGTGGACTGATGCACATGGGCAAGATCTTATTCTTATTGATGACCCAATACATAAGCTGGCACGGCGTGTCCTGCTATCTGCTGTTGTCTATGGAAACTTGATTGTAATGCTCGTATTTTGTCAGTCAAGGTTGCAATGCATTTTGCACCTTCAATTTTTTTCCCTAGATACCTACTTTGTCAGTGTCGGTAATCCCTCCGGAATTTGGAGAAACTTCTTCCAGCAAAATTATCATATAAACTACGATTATAGTCGTCTAAGCAATAGACTCGGCTCCGAATCTCGTCAACGCAACTATGGCATTAATCTAAGGGAAAATCGCCGCACTCTCCCACCACAAAGGTGTTTCAAGCAAAACTGAAAAAAGAATGACAGACAGAGGGCCGAGGACAGTTTGCCTCTTGCTTTGTAGGCTTCGCCAGAAGCAGAGAGAACCCTGTAAGGCCAGTTGAGGTTCGGACATGTTCTGATTCAATGGCTGAATTAGTAACGAGACCGCCCGAATTTCCAAGTGGGCGCTTGCAGTCTTGGTGTCAATTTCTTGTGCTTCGTTGGTGTGGAGATGCAGAGCAGCTTATGCAGTAGAAAATGCTCCAGCATTGGCACCACAGCTGTTAGTGAAAGTGAGGGCTCTGTGGGGGCACCTCTGGCCTAAAATTTTGCAGGTTTTAAGTGTTTTTTAGAGATCAAGGATTGCTTATATCTGTTCTCTTGGCTCTTTCAGCATTCTTTTCTATGGCCGAAACTTCCATCATGACACTGTGGCCCTGGAAGGTTCAGGAATTAGCGGAGAAGAACCGGAAATCCATATTATTTGGTTCATCTTCCTAAATTCCGAATTCCATCTGTTCCATTTCAGAAAATATAATTACAAAGAAATTTAGACCATTCCAGTTAAACCTGATACTTAAGTTAGGGAAGCTCGGGTTATACCGTTAAAAACACTGAAAGGTCTGCGCCATAACTATCGGTAAGACGCCCTGCCCAGCTAAACATACTCGATCATTCTGAAACTTTCAAATAAATTCTAGCTTCAAAGTTCACATTTCTGTTCATGCTTTTGATTAAGCTTTTGTTTTATTATGTCTCCCGGCGGGCAGAGAACGGTTCTTTTGTGTTTGTATTTGATCAAATAACCATGCTCAAATTTTATATTTGCATGCGGGTGGTGATAAACCGTTGAAACGCTATGCATAATTGAAATACAGTAGTTTATCCTTGAAGACAGAAAGAAGATCGAGTCCATGCTTGCTCTGTTAGCTGATTTATTATCCTCAGAATCCACAGAGTGAACAGTTTTGGTTCCCTAGGTGTTTACTATTTAGGGCATACGCATTAGGTTTGTAACCTATGGGGATTTATTTCATGTATAGAGTGTAGATAAAATGTTGTTTTCACTGAGCGTGACATGAAAAACAGGGCATCACTTTGAGGGCTCTTTTGAACAAAACTATATACTCTGTAAATGCCTTGTGACTATGTTTTGCTTTCAAAGAATTTCTGGACCATTATTATGGATGTCTTCAGGAAAACATTTCCTGGGTATAACAAGAGGGAAATAACACCTCATTGATATACAATAGACCATTCTCAACAGACTAAGACTCCACAACTGATGTGAGGCAATGTGTTTTAAAATTATGGAGAAAGTTGGTGTTGTCGCAGAATCTTGATGCTAGAATGCTAATGCTACTTTTACACTTCAGAGTCCAGACTAAGCTACTTCTACATAATAGTAAATACATAACATGATTGCCGGTTTGAATTGATGTAATACTTTTGAACTTAGTCTTGGATAACAGTACGTGTAAATTACTGCAAGAGTAGATAATTGATGGATACTTAATTTTGTAGGCAGTTTTATTACAGGCTTGGAAAGTTCATGTAGCTCATAGGATGACTGTTTAAGTTCAGATGCACCATTTATTGTGTAAGTGTTCCTCCTGTAAGAACTATCTGTTCCCTTTATGTATGTTAACTTGGAGATATGTCCTTCTGTGTAGGCATTTGCGTTCATCTTCGTCCAATAAAGTTAATTTCCCCATTACAAAACTCCTCTATGTTTCATCTTCTCCCTAAGGATCCTTAATTTGTCCGTAGGTTCACTCATTAACTCCTAGCAGAAGTTACACATGAATTAGCAGAAAATGTAGACTGACAAAAGGTGAGAGAGTCGTATATCTGAAATATATGAGTTGATACCTATAAATAGGCAAGGAGTATGAAGAAATAACACAACAAATGAGTTGTTGGCCCAATAATAGATTATAGGATGGGAAATAAAAGGAAAAGAGTTGTTCATTCTTTTTTTTTTTGATATTGTTGACATGGTGATGACATTTTAGTGAGTGAGATAACGGGGACTGTCAACTGATGGGTGATGTATTTGAGAATTGGCACTAACAGGGTGGGTCCTGGGCCATGTAATCCTGTCAGCGTGTAATCATGGAAGAGGAGTTGGATGATCGCTCTTATTATTATTTGCCAATATATTATCTCCATGTAATTATTACATATTAATCTATACTCCCAGTCGGTAATAAATCTATTTCTTTTGGATATGAAAAACGTTCCGAGCTTCACGTTTAAGTTTCCAGCTTTCACTCATTGTACATACTATGTATTAGTTGTGGGCAGTTTTGCGGGCATGTGGTTAGCAGAGTGAAGGAAATAGTGCCTCCAAAAGACGCTATAAAACCGCTTCCATTTTTCATTTACAAACAAAGCAAAGACTCTCATGACTAAAGATGATCTAAGTGCCCAGGAGTTGGGATTGGAGGCAGCCAGGATTTTCAAAGATTTCCTCACTAAAGATGCTTCCTTTAAATTAACAAATATATTTAGCAGATTGAAGCTATGGTATGCTCTATTTGAAGTTGGTAATCTATTGGAGTTGATATACTCACTATGATATCTGCCCATTTGAAGTCACTTCGAAGCAGCCACACTAACTTGTAATATAACTTGGACAAATTTCCTTTAATGCCTCGGGAGGGAAGGTGTGTTAAGGCTGACAGTAAAGCTAATCAAACCATCCAGAAATCGCAGTTGTCTCAAATGCAAGGTTAAAATATAAAAATTAAAGGAAACTAAAGTTCAGAGTAAAGACCTGCAAGTAATACGGATCCCTGGATACCTTAATCACCTTGGAGAAAAGATTAAGAATGCCGTATAATTAATATTGAGATATTAAAATGTAGGCTTATTACAGGTTCTTATTTCTCAGGAAGAGAAAGAGATACAATTTCTCTATACACTACGTATATGAGACGCTTCTACTTTGGCAAGGCAATTGCAGCAAAGGAAGAGCTTAAGATAGCATTAAATCAACATATAGCAGCGAATTTAGGAAGGAAACTCAAAATAAATAATAAATAAGGTTATGAAACTCGATAAGGAGCGATATAAAGCTAATTTTAAGTTTGACAATGGGATTCATCAATTAAGAGAATTAACAAAACTATTTTCCATTTTGAATGTTGCAGAGAGACATACTAGGACACAGGAAAGAAAATCTATGAGTACATTTATCATGATAAAGCACTCAATGATCAAGCTGAGACAAGAGGAGAACAAAAGAAGAAATATTCAGCAATTTTGTAGCTTTATCATGAACCTGAACATCGATCAGCTTTTGAGTAACTGTTTGTAGTGGCTATCTCTTTTAGGCATTATCATTTAGAGAGAAATTTTATGATAGTCGTGCTGGGTATTGTAGAACTACTCAAAAATCCAAACATTAACAGAAAGTCTATCAATTCTGTACAAAAGTTATCTGTTTCAGGTGCAAGGATGAATGGTGTAGAGATCAGGCCTAAGAGGTGTTGATATCAACTCTACTTGATGAAAATGAACTATTCTATGCAATGATTACAGTTGTGATTATAACAATAGTTATAATTAATAAGAATCCATAATAAATAGTGATCAATAAGCTTAAAGTAACACGTATATTTGGTAATAACAAGGAGTGTATAACCATAATTAGAGTAAGTGCAATATATGAGTGACAGTGAACCATATGATCTTCATAGCTTACTGAGTGTAATACCATAGCTATTTGGACTAGAGCTCACATATAAAAGCAGGGTTTCAAGTGCTCTAAGTGATTCCGTAATAAACCGGTACCATTCACTAGTTAAGTAGGAATAAGGATAGAAGTAATGGCATTCATAGGCTTGATAAAGGTTGAATCCTATCTGATATAGCATCTACTCGTATATAAAAGAGACCTTCTTGCTTCACCTATTTCACATAGTGATACTCGGCCTTGCTATAAGATTCTAGTAGTCTACATGTTCGTAAGGTCAGTATTATATAAGCTATACTATTCAATGGATTCACACTGGTTAACCTGTTGTAACGGTAATAAAAGCTCTTTTAGTATAGAGGTTCATCTCTCACCATGTTACATAATAAACAAGGTAGTATTGTACTAATATAGAGTCAAGGGTAAAGGTTCAATGTTCTTCATTAACATATCACTATCTTCACTGATTCCCATTGATTTTATTAGCTATGAAGAGTATGACATAATCACATACTAGCCCAACTTACCGCTTTGTAATCATAATCACACAGCTTACTGGTCATGTATAAAGAGTGGTCATAGCTTATCCATGAATTTATAAAATTTATTTTGAATGATCTCGTAACAATGAATTTTACCCCCTGATACATGGATACCCATAAAGATAGAATGCTACTTCAATTTAGTGATACAGGATATATGTTGTTTATTTAAATTTACTAGGGCATGGACACCCGTATGCAATATGGCATTTAAATTAAACATTGCAAGAATGTGAAATTATAGATTAGACATTATAGATGAAAATATCTATCGAATTATTTCATTGCATTTCAAATATGATTCAAAGAAAGGTAATAAAAGTGTAACTACATTGTGAATATGAAAAGTGAAAATAGGGGTATATAGAATGAAAATGATTAAAGCAGTGCGTCATAAATAGAACATGAATAAACTAAACCGAAGCAGCATCTGAAATGAGAAATTTTATTGAACATATTGATATCTATGTGAGCAAATTTTCTTTTTATAAATTCTAGGATTGATATCATACGTATCAAAGTATTTTGAATATGTAGAAGTTGTTATATGGGTAACAATTGGTTATGAGCAATATAAGATGCATATGCTGTAAAATGTGTTCGAGTGTTTACATTGCAGATTATGTACCAGTGAGTATCATGCAGAAAAACAGATTACTGGAACAATCTACGTGATGACAGATTTCCAAGAACAATTGAGACTCCATGAGATCCCACGATAGGGTGTTGACCCTGGTCCTGCTGGGAGGAGTGGAAGTGTTGCCCACTGTTTACCCTCCAATACCTGGAGTCATGGGAGGATTGTGCGAGTCACGCTCCCCTAGACGTGTGATGATGACTGTCGGATGCCTACAAACATGTCAGGTCGACGTAATCGACTCTGACATCATTGAGGTCTATGAATGGATCAGTAAAACTGATGCCATGGCATATTCCTGTAGAGGACGGATAGGATGGGAGTGGAAGAGATTAGGAAGGATAGGATGATTTTAGAATAGCTTGGAGATTCTATGAAGATGGGGAGTAACAATTAAATTACGGATACATACTTATTTAAACGAAAATTCAATCTTGAAATACATGCATTCTACAATCACCCTAATCTCTAAAAACACAATATTGTTATGAATATATAAAACCATAAACTTCGGGACGAAGTTTTCTGAAGGGAGGAAATATGTAACGACCCATTCCCACGTATATACAAAACGATATTAGCATGTGAACGATATAGGCAATTGATAGCTACACTTGCCTATACCGCCCACATCGCACTAGTACACCTACCTACTAATATCAAGAATTCATAGATTGGGAACTTAATATTAAGATTTCAGACTTTATATCAAATTCAACTAAGTATAAAATTTTATGAAACAAGGTGATAAAAGAAATGAAGTAATAAAGTTAAAATCCTTAAGTTAATGAATCTTTAAGTTAAAATGAGTATGCGATATTAAAGGTACTTAAATAAAATCCCACCTTTATAAATATGTATACGTAAGCACATTAATGGGGATCACCCACCATAACAACATTTAATGTAAACTTAAGGTTGGGTAAGGCCTCGGGAAGTTTGAGGCGGTGGAGGAAGATTGTTTAGATTATATTCATATCCAAACATAATGAAAAGTATACCACCATAAATACATAAAATATCATCATTAATAAGGATAAGACTTCGGGAAGTTAGAGGCGGTGGAAGGAGATTATTTAAAGGAGGTGGTATGGAGAAGGAAGGGGGGGAATGTTTTCTTGGAGGAGAAGAAATGGTTTCTGCTGAAAGGAGAAGGAAGGAAATGCCGGCTTGCAGTGTTGGGAGGAGTCTCTTGTTCTTGGAAATCTGGGCACGGGGGACAGAGGGGACATCCTCTGGGTCTGGGATTAGTCCCGGATTTGGCTGGGAGAATTCGATTGCCCCAGTAATCTGTTCTGTTCACGACATCACCAGCTAATCTTCAGCCGCTTCAGGATTCGTAAGTTTGTGCTGATTTTCAGGTATTCTTCTACATATAGATTAATTATGCACGCTGAAATTTCAATTTATACCATTACAATGTCTTATTAGATCTGTGTTACTTAAACAGAAGTTCAAATAGGTACAAATTCTAGAACTCTGGGAGTAGGGTTATTACAAATTTGGAGGATGGAGTGTTGCGATTAGAGCAATTAGAGGATGCTCTTATCCATGATGATGATGATCGACCTGAAATGCCACCTCCCACTGGTCCCTTGCTTCCTAGGTTCCATGGTTCAACACCAACAGCAGGGGCTTCGTCTTCATCAGTTACAGTGCTAGTGCCACAACTTCCACAGCCATCATCTTCTTCATTTCCACCACGTGGAGGCGCACCGTCACGTACTCTTCGTGGTGGAAGGAGGAGAGATTAGTAGATATTTTCAGTGTTCACACTTTACTGCTTTTGTCATAGATTATCATTAGACTTGTAGGCTTGTTGTGAATTTGAACTTTTTTGTCCTGGTGGTGGCCAAGTGGCCTATTTTGTAAACATTATTATTTGAATTTTGGACATGACTAATGTTGACAGTGGCTCACTTATAATATGCTTTATGTTTTATAATATGGTTAAATGTTTTATGTTTATCATTTATGTTTTATAGTATGCTTAAATGCTTTATCATGCTTAAAAATTTGATGTATGTTTGTAATTGCTAGGATCTAGAATCTAGATTCTAGATGGATGATGCTCGAATAATTAATTATTGATGTACAATGGAATCATGGATGTCATATCTATCGTGATTTATGTAAAAATATGCATGTTTTCATGTCTTCTACAACTAATATGGTATTTGGGATGTTTGTTTTGAATATAAATGCAAAATAATATAAAAAAAAAATAAATATATATATATATATATATATATATACTAGACACTTCCAAAATGCTTAGCTTCCTAAATTTTTGGAAAATGATGCTTCCGCGTCCTTGCTTCCAAAAACGTCCCCTCTTCGTCCCCGCTTCGTGCAACGTTGAGTCGACCTAAATGAAGAGCCACGACCACCTTTGAAGAAGCCTATATATAGAGAAGAATTTGTCCTCCATTTGGCACACTCACTCATCACTAATTCTAGCAAGAGAAAGGAAATGGAAGCGAAGAAGAGGAAGGAAAAAGGAGATTTGTTTTGGGCTAATTTCTCTCTCTCACGTGCTAAAGAAGACTAGGGTTTCTACGCAAGACCTAGGGCATCCATCTACAAGTTCGATCTTGGAGAAAAGGAGGAAAAGAGGTCAAACAAAGGTCACCAAGGGTCCCTCTCAAGCTCTAGGAGTCAGAGAAAGGCAAGCGAAGGTTAGAGGAGGGCTCTGGAAGAAGATTGAAGTTCCCACGTGTGGCAGCAACAATTACAGTGGTTGCAGGGAAGCAGAAATTTCAGATCTGCAGTAGGAGGTCGAGAATCTTGCAGCAGGAAGCCGAGAAAGTGCTACTGGAAGAGATTTTGACTGGGTTTGGCAAGATTGAAGTTGGCACATCTTCTCAAGAGGTTGGTCTTGGTCTTGAAGAGGGTATTGGTCTCAGTCATAAGGTCATGGAATTTGTCAATTGAAGAATATATAAGAGGAGATTTAAGGATTTTCCTCTCAAGAGGAGAGGTTTTGGCCCTGGCTTACAACCTATATACTGTGTCATTGTTCTTATTGTTTTGGTAGTTGTTTGATGCTTCACACATACAATAATAAGGAACAAAGCTAATAAGTAAAAATGAAACACAAGCAATTATCAAGTAAAAGAGAATTCAGCAAAATCATTGCACTATTGAATTCTCAACACTTCTCATTGTAATATCAATAATAAAAGGTTCTAATTTGTTGAGGGAGCTTGGGATTTTCCCATGGTATCCCACCTCCTTGTTTAAAAGAGGGTGGGGGGTTTCTTGTGATCTTAAGTTAGCTTTCCTTTCATTGTTTTCCTAGACTTCAGATCTGATTGCTAACTGATTTTCTTGCTCTCATTTGATTAGTTGGAGTTTCATTTTCATTATATCTTAGATCTAATCTCTTGTGCTGCATCCCTTCTTTCTCATTTGATCCAATTTCTCTTGTCATCTTATTGGCTATTTGATATAGCTACATTTGAGCAACTTTCTGTCTTAATCTCATTTGCATCTCAGATTTAAAGTAGTCTTTCTATTTTGTTGTTAACAATCTCATCTGTCATCATTTACTTGTGCTTTCATTATATAATTCTCACTTGATCTATTTTTCATAACATAATATAAGAGAAGAAACATTTTAACTTCACTTTCCATTAAAGGCATTTGAGTTATTCTAATTATCATTTCCTTCATTTCTCTTGTTTCATTGAGTAATATTTAATTGCTTCATTGAGTTATTATCATATTATAATCTTGTTTTTTAAGTGCTTATCATAAATCTTGATTATAAGTGGATATGTATTTCATTTATTGAAGCATCCTGTTATAATTTTATCTCATTGAAACATTGCATTTGCATTTCATTCTAGATCTAGGCTTGCATCTCTAAAATTTACCTCCAAGCATAAGTTTGGTTGATATAAATTTTGGGACAATCTTCCTTAATTGTCATTCAATTCAAGGAATTTGAGTTTAGAGAAAAGGTTCAAACACGAAACCTCACAGCTCTCATGGTTGAGCCCCTGTAGGAATGAAGGCACATGGGATGTCAAGAAGCATAGGTGGGTATCGTTAATGATGGACTGAGCGCCTCCTCAGTCCTTACCAAGTTTTGAGGAATTGAGGGAAAGCTTCACCATAGTCTAGGCATTTAATTAAAATCAACCAAGATCCTTGCATCTCACATAGTTTAGCATTGCATTCATCCATCTAACATTGTCTTTCAATTGGTTATTGCAATTGGAATTGTGGGCTAATTATTTACTTGCAAGCTTTACTTTATATTCTTGTACTTGTCAATTTCATGCTTATTGTCTTTTGATCTATCATAATTAAAGCATCTTTACTTGAAATACAAGCTTTCTTTTCTAGCAAGTTGTATTTGGATCTTATTGCTCATAATTCTAGTTGCTTATAATCTCTTGGTCTTTGGTACTAACGCTTGTTTTGCAGCATTGTTATCCTTGTAACTCAAAATATTTTCATTTGCAAGCATTATATCTTTAATTGAGCATTGTTCATAAGGCACTGGTCTTTCATCTTTATATTTTGTTGGATCTAATATTGATTTAATTGAACACTTGCTCATTAATAACCATACTTGCTAATTAATCTTAATTCAAGTTATATTGAGTGGCAATTACCTTGGCCTTTGTCTCCTAGAACTTGTTGATTTCAAAAAGTTTCCCTTTACTAATCATCTATAGGGGCCAGCCCCCATAGCTAGGAGAGAGCTTAAACGAAGAGAGTTGGGAACAGGTGATAGCCCCTTCTCTGAGCGTAGTGCCTTAAAGACTATACCTTGTGGGGTTGAAAACTTTTTCCACTTTTAGGTGTACATATTAGGTGACAACAAGACCCATTATGGAGGAGGTATTTGAGTAGTTACATGAGAAGGACCAGCAGCAGCAGGCCAGAGAAGAGGAGGAGGCTGACATGCCAACCTCAACACCACCCTATACACAGAGTGATACATCTATCAAAGGCTCTGTATCTCCAGCCAGAAGACCTCCTTCTACTAAAAGGAAAGCTATTTACCTTTGACTATAAAAGGAGAAGGGGAATTCATAGCTAGATTCTAGATTAATCATTGTATATAACTCATGATGGTGAGATACATCTATTCGTGTTCAATTTTCAGTCTTGATTGGATAACTATTGGTATTTAGTATCAAAAGTCAATGTTTGATCTATCATTTGGCATCATATATAGCCATGTTTATGTCAAAAGCCTCAGCAATTTTTGTCGATGCCAATGTTTGCAACACTGATTCTAAATACCATAAATGAGAAATTAACAAACATTGTTCATTCAAAATCTCTGTTTAGAACAAATTTTATTATTCTTGTTCAATCAGACATAAACACGAATATTGAGTGTATTCTTCTAGAACGCCATTAGAATAGACTGATAAAAAACAATCTTGTGATTTCTAAAAAAAATTGGAGCAACCTAGCATAATTGAATAGGGTAAATGTGGAAAATGATGAATCTAGTCAAATATTTACTAGTATAGGTGAACATACAGCTGATAGCTTGTTCAGTGTACCGTCAATCTGCACAAAGTAAGCCTCTAGAAGCATCTCCAGTTCTTCTACATCAAGATTCTTAGAACCACTGTGGTTGCTACATTGGCTGGCAGTTTGGATATTGCTGCAGTTCTTGTTATCATCTCTAGCAAGAAGATGCATAGCACTGGGAAGGGCTTCATCACTACAATGTGCACACCACCATAACAGGCATTAACATATTGTGACTACATATACTGCACAGTTAGGGTTCTGCAACAATAGAAATTTTTGGGCATATTTTACAGACAACATTCATGACTCAAACACAAATATAACAGTTTCCAAAAATAATTTTGGCACTCGCAGAACACTTGCCTTTCATCTTCTGCATCAGACTCAACTTTCTGATGCTCTACTTCTCTTGCGCCGTCAAAGGAATGAAGAGAAGATGTTTCATCTAGCTGTTGCTGAATTAGCTTCTCTGTTAAATACATCTCGGCCATATCTTCATCATCATCAAGCAAGTGCTCGATTTCATCCCTTACCTATACAACCCACAACAACTGGTTATATATTGTTCCTTAAAATAACTGTAAAAGTAAAAGAACTGCAGTGTTCGGAGACAAAATTTACAGGTATTGTAAGTCACCAAAGTTAAAATAACTTGTTTAAAAACAGCTAGAAAGCAATGTGAAAACTGAAGCTCACTATTAGAAAACGCTAACAGAAAATAGTCCCATGGGGAAAGCCATTCAATATCAAACCTAGATTCAATCTCAGTGTCCATGATGCACATTGCAAACTAATAAAGGAAATAAATAGAGATAAGAAGTGGAATGTTTAAGATACAAAGTAAGATGGATGCAAAGGTTTTTGAAGTCTCAATTTTCTTATAAAACACGAGTGCTTGGGTGGTGGTCCATAATATTTTGGTAGTGATGCATCAATGACATCATATTGGGCGCACATCTATTATAAGCATGTAATGTGTAATGCATATGTTGTTAGAACGTTTTGAGTGGGTTGTTGACTATTTGTGTCCCCTAGTCATCATAAAGGGCTGTGTTTGTTTGCGGACAAATAGATAATCATAAAAATTGGCAAGAGTATGTGGAATGTGATCAGAGAGGTCAGCATTTCTTTCTTATTAATATGATGTTGTGGAGCAATTTTTCACGATGAGAATTCTCATTATAGCTTGGGATACGTTCTACATCTAGATAAGATCAGGCGAGCAAGATTTCAGCTAAGAATGCCATTTTAGGAAAGAGATAGATACTCTTAAGGTTGGAGCCCAAGAGGATATGGTAGCTATCTTTGCTTAAGTAGGAAAGAGGTGCGATAAAAGTTTTTTGACAATAGTGACCCAATGACTAAGCAAGAGACGAAATGTCCCCTATTGTCACAGATGGAGCAAAAACTCCCTGGGACCGCCTACTCCTTGTTAGTTTTTGTAGCATCGGATGTGTTCTAGCCACGAAACTTTGTGGAGAGGATAGAATACATGAGATCTCCAGAACCTAGAAATCGTTTCTGGAATTTCCACCTAGAAATGTCTCAATTAGATTATTAATCGTTTTTTAAATATTTTCTAAGTCTAAACTTCGGGAATATGGTTAATTAATCAGTATTAATTGAGATAAGGTGAGAATAGTCTAGAAACTCACACGGATCGATCTAGAGATGATCCTAGCCATCGATTATGTTATAATCTTGGTCGTTGGTGCTCAAACAGAGGATTATAAGAGGAGATCGATGTGGTGATAGAGAAAACACTTGAGCAGTTCGATTTCTTGGCAGATCAATTTCCGAAGTAACAGTAGCCATTTGTCGGAGAGAGTCAGAGATCGAAGCAATGAGTGAGGAGTAGGGATAGTGATCTAGAGGAAGTTTTCCAGATCCGGAGAGGCAACAGCAAGAGGGTCGAGTTATCCCAATGAGGAAGCGCAAAGCTCTGTGCAATAGCTTCAAAGAGGGTAGTTTGAATTGCTGGAGAGAAAATCGTTCTCAGATAGAGAGGTCGCGCAGAGGTTCCAGAGGGCTGGAGAGACCAATCTCTCAGCAGCAGAAGGCAAAACGACTTCACAGAGGCTTGACGTCATAATGGTTGCGCAATGCAACGCAGAGGGTGACGTAGAGGCTTTAGGAGGCCGAGTTTTCTGTGGGCAAGTTGTGTCGGGATTACTTGTGGTGGAAGGGTAAATCCCTTCAATAATTTTGCTTAGATTTGATTGTTGTAGATTTCCAGTTTTAGGCATCCTGATTGTACTCATTTCACTGTTGCATAATAATAAAAATCCTCACCGTTGCACCAGTTTTCACGCATTGGGTCTTTTTGGGGACTTTTGTCCAATAATAATTGTGTTAAATTTTACATGTGTGTTAGCATTTCTCAGCGTCTAGCGTTTTATTTTTTCCATATAATTTTATTTTCGAAGGTTGCAGTGTGTTTATTTCAATATTTGTTGTAGTAGATAAATTGTTAAATTAATTAACAATTAGGAGAAATAATACCAGTTGTTGCAATAGGATTCCAGTGTAGGAATTTTCACATGGTATCAAAGCGCAGTGGATCAGTTGGAAAGCTCAGAAACGAAGGAAAGGAATTTTGCTGCTCAACAAGGGAAGCAGACCGAAATTCCCAGGGGCGGCGCAGTCTTTTTCCCAGGAGGCAAAAATTTTGAGGGGCAACGCAGTCTTTTTGCCAAGAGGCCGAGTTGCTTGAGGAAGTTCGATTTTTCTAAGAGAGGGGCAAAAAATTCGATCTTTCAAGATCAAATGATTCCAGAGGCAGAGGGAGCAACTTAGTTATTTTGTTGAGCAGATCTCTAGTTGGACCCAGAGGGTTTTTGAAATAGTTCGCTAGAGCAAAACCTGTGCCGGGTGGAAGAGAGAAGAGCACACACGTTGAGAGAAAATTTTCCTCAGGCTATTTCTAGTCTGAAGAAGTTTGATTTTCCTTACAGGTTGGTAGTAGTAGTGAGCAGATATTCTCACTCCAAAAGGGAGTGAGAATAGCAGAGCAGCAGCCAAGCAGAAGCAAAAAGGGAGTTTCCGACAGTTCGTTGAGATGGGCACTGTAGGGCTTCGTGATTAAGACAGGTTGGATGGAGCTTCCAACTACATCATCTGGAAGGAAAGGATGTCCTTCCTTCTAAAGGATTTTTCTTGAAAGCCTACATTGATAATGCAGTGGCGGTTCCTCAAGATGAAAATCATCTGAAGGAATATAGTAAGGAGTTGGCACAAGCAAAGCAGTTGATCCTGGATGGAGTCTGGGATCATAGAGTCTCACATATAGCGGCTAAGGGAATGACCAAAGAGATGTGGGATGATCTCTCCACGTTATACCTGTTGACCTTCCTTGCCGCCTTCACCTACCTACAATTAGCAGAAAAAGCCTTCAACCCCACAAGGTGTGGTTGGTGGCAAGGATCTCGGAGATGGAGTTGTCACACTAATCCCAACTCTCTCCGTTTAAGCTATCTCCTAGGCTAGCTATGGGGGTGGGTCCCTAAATGGAAAACTAAGTTAAAGATTTGAGTTTCTAGGAGAATGTCAGAGTTAATTTGGATTATTTTTGAAGATTTATGAGCAAATATGAGCAACTTGAAACAACAATGGCAATGATAAAACCATATAACCAATGCTTTATAAAGAACTTTCTCAAAAGTAAAAAAGCAATGCTATCAAGAGTCAAAACAAAGCAATCATGAAATGGAAACAAAAGATTTTTAGCACGGGATATCAAATATGCTTTCAAGATAAACGAATTCATGAATCAAAGCACATGAAGCTATCTTGTTCACAAGGAAACAATTAGTGATCTAAATATAAATCAGATGATAGAAAGACTTGAAAGTTAAACCAACATACATTTAGCCTTGCAAAATGAAATAAGAGTACTTGAAAGGAAATGAGATTCATCAACCATCCATGAACATGATGAACATTAAACATGAAATGGAGCTTCCTAAAATAGATAATGTTAAAGTACAAGAAAATCAAGCTAAACTTGTCGCAAAAGAGATTACAATACTTGCATGAAAGGAAATGCTTCTTGAAAATGGGAAATGATATTGCATATGAGACTCTAAACAATCAAGAAAGAAAAAATTCAAGAACTTGTAAGTCAGCTAAATGTGAAGAAAAATGCTCCTGGTTTATTTTATTAATTAATTCGAAAGCAAGGTTACAAATCAACTCTTCAATCCTCAGACCTCACCCTCGCCCAAGGATATGGATTTCACAGTGAGGAGTTAGTAGAGGAGTAGAGGGTCCCTAAAATGTTTATTCAACCAACTTATGTTGGAGGTAAAATTTTAGTGATTGCTTGGAGCATGTAAGTAAATTAATCAAACAATGAAAATTAACTTTCAAACTTGAGATGTATTTGTTTGTCATGAAGTAGAATGTTACTTTATGGAGAAAGTTTGCCCAAATACTTATTTAATGTAAGTTGTAATTAAAGGTGAAGCATAAGTGGTATTGGAACAAAATTCATGACAAATTAGATTCAATTTAAAAGTGCATCCATGCAAAAGTTTGAACTTGCTATGAAAGTAAAAAGATTAGAACCCTGTAGCAAATTAGATTAATGTGCATGCAAAATGAGTGTAATGCATGATTGTGTTAATTCCCCAATTAAATGATATGCATGCAAGTGGAAAAAGATCAAAGATCAAGCCGTAAGGTCTCTCCAAAAAGGTGGAGAGATAGAGATACCAATGGGTAAAACCCATGCTCCAAAAAATGAAGAATATTATTCGTTATTACAAGAAGGAGAAAACTATGAAGTCTTCTCTAAAATCCAATGAAAGTCTTCACAATTTTGGCTTGAGCCATAGACCTTTCCTTGCCAAAAATTTCTGCAATTTGAGGCCCACAAAAGCCCAACAAAATGCCGATATTTTGAGGAAGAAGAAGCAAGGCAAAGCCTCTTTTGAGTTACACGGCCAAGAGAGAGAAATAGAGGCCCAAAATGAACTTGGTCTCCCTTAAGAAGAACTCAGTTTCGTCCAATAAATGTCCTCTAATGCTCATGACCAAGGGAAGGAAATGATCTACAAGTTGGAGCCCCAAGGTTCTGCATGCAAAGTTATAAGTAGTTTTCTGAAGATAAAAGGTTTGGAAGTAGCTGCAAGACAACAAGTTGGAGAAAATCTACAACAACAAATGTTAGTTCAAGAAAATCACAAAGTAATATTACAAAAATAATCTACAAGACATTAGGCCAAAGATTATGAGCAAGTTCTCCTCTTTGACTAGCCAAAGCTTGGCTCTTTGAAATAGAAATATATTAAAGAAATGAAGTGCAATACTTGAAAAGTAAATTATTTTAAGTTTGATTTTTTTGATGCAAGAAATAAAAGCTTTGAGAAACTTAAAAGAACCTTTGCAAGACAAGATAAAATATAGATTAGGCTTTGGAAATCAACACAAGCATGTTCTCCTTGAATATTTTCAAGAATGGGTTAGTTCCTCCGAGAACTTCCCCTCATGCTTGAAAAGCTTGACCAAAGACGGATCCTTCTACACAATCTCAACAAAACATATTAAATCCACATGAAATTAAATAAAAGCAATGGAAAGAACTCCTATAGATATATTTGACATCAAATAGAAGATTTCTTATCCTAAAGCAATCAAGTAACTCTTATGTTAATATGAGATAGCTTAGAGCTACATACTAACATAACTTGAAACAAGCATGAAGGAAACAATAGCATGAGAAAATAAATAGAAGCATAACAACAAGTCAAGAATTTACCACATATGCAAGGAGAAGAACACCATCACAAGTTACCCCAAAGACTTTTGTATTATATTGCAAGTACGTGTACAATCTGGCAGCATGTCCTCAAGCCCAATAGCTCGTATTACATGATGTAGAATGAGAGCCCAATGGGTCTCTTTATACAAATTTGGGAGGAAATCCCAATAAAAATGTAAGTGAAAAGTGTAGAAACGGTGGAGATCACAAATCCAAATTGAACTCCAAGTGTATGAGAGACCAAAACACATGTGAGGTTAAATCTGAAATGTGGCAGTGTTTTCTCCTGTTCAGGCCAGTGTAACTCACTTTCCACTGTGCATTCATCTGTGAGTTGCCATGTGTGATTGACGATAGGTGCATGGGGGAGCAAACTCCCACATAACACTGCCTCCCAACTCCCATGTAAAACTGAGTCTCAAACTGTTGTAGGTGGCATCCTTCACTGGAAACATACACTTCTAGCTTTTATGTGTGATTCCCTTGAAGATCGGTGTGCCATCTTTTTGTTGCCAGGTGTGAGCATGAATGGATATAAGGGGGATTTTAACTCCCATATAATTCGTGGCAGCCCCTTGCTATTTAACACATCTACTTTTAACTATCAACTAGCTGCCAGATATGCATGCGTATTAGCTTTAACTTCTTGTTGTGTATTTCACCAACTCATATGTTAATCTGAGCATTTAATTCTGATTGGTTGTGTGTAGATATCAGTGGGAGACAAGTGAAATTAAGTGGGGGACAAGAACTGTCCCATGTGGCAGTCTTGTCCCCACTCATCCTTTAACAATTTCGTGAAACACTTTGAGACTAATTTCAACTTCCCCTTTGATAATTCGAGACCCTTTCGACATAGTTTGACTTGGCCCACTAACTCATGGTGATGAAGTGGCTGCCATGTCACACATTTTGTCCCCCTTTAAACTTTTAAAGTGCACCACATATTTATGATATGTTGAATTAAATCAAATTATTACAATTTACCCATACATTGTGCCTCGTGATTTCAACGTGGAACCATTTGATTTCCTTTGACTTGCTCACTTGGAACTTTGGCTTTAACTTGTGCTTCATGTGATGGGCCCCACATGGCTGCCACATCATCCATTACTTCTCCACATAATTTCCATGTCAAAATTTGATCTATTTTGACTTTGGAAAATTTTCTAAATCTTTCATATTATTAATTTTTTTTAAATTTTTTTGAATTTTTGCCACTGACATTAGAAAAATTGGCTTTTGAGGAAATTGTTTTTTGACCCTCGAAGTGGGTCTTAGGATAATGCTAGGTCTCTGAGGATGAATTTTGAGTAGTCACACGCCCCAGACATTTCCTAAGGCCACTTATTTACATCATTACATAGAAATTAATTAAAAAATCACTTTTGCGGGAAATTTTTAATTATTAAAAAATCCTACTTAGACCTAGTCAAATTCCGCGAAATTTCAGAGATGGCCTAGCATGGTAATATACATTGACTCTAGACACTAAAATGCATTAGGGGCCCAACCTTCAAGCCGTCACCCTGGCTTTGGGGTAATGCAACGAGTGAAAAAACCTAGAAAATTCTTTGTCGCTAAAAAGCAGGAATTATTAACCAAGTAAAAAAAACACTCCAAGGTGTACTCACTTGTTGATTGAGTCCCAACACCCTAGGCCTGTTACATGGCTTTATTCATCATGCTAGTGACATTTATACAATATTCCCTTACGGCTACGGAATCCGAGGACTAAAGAAGAAGCAATAGAGTTTAAAAACTCTGTTGAACTGATGATATCTAATGATATTTGATGGTACAAGTGTCTTCTGGTTCATCCTTGGGCATGGAGTCTTCACATTATCATTAGGTGCCACTCTAGTGGTCAACAATACCAAGGTTCTTCTGAGCAGCGGAAGATGTACCTAGATGAGAAATTGAGACTCATCCAAATGCAAAAAGGGGAAGGCATAGATCCCTACCTTACCAAGATTCAGGAGGTCTAGGACCAGTTGTCAGTTGTTGGGGAAGCGCCTCAACCCATAGAGCTAGTGAGATTGGCACTCAATAATGTCTCAGAGGACTGGCAAGTCTTTGTCCAAAGCATATTGGGCAAAGATAAGTTACCAGAGCAGGATATGATTTGGGCTGACTTGCAGCAGGAGGAATTGAGGCGAGCTCTTCTAAAGAGCTCCATCAATGGCAGCAGCAGCAGATCAAAGTGTGAAAAATCGATATCTTGAATCTTACTGCAGCAACTGATATTATTTCTTTTATTTGTTAAATTGATTAACCAAATTATTTGCAGTTTTCTACGGAAAATATTGAAACATATACACTGCAGCCTTCACAAATAAAATACTGTGGAAAGTAAATGCAAGGAAAAATACTAGCACACATATAACCATAATGACACAATTATTTTTGGACAAACGTCCCCGAAAAAAACCAATGTGGTAAAACCGGTGGCGCAGATGAGGGTTTCTTTTATTAATCTTCAACAATAATTCATGTACAAGATACCAGATAGAAAAATAGAAGAGGAATCACTGAGAGAAATTTACTGATGAATTTCTCACTCCACGGCGTTTTCCTGACCCGAAAGAGGACCTTCTGCCCTTAAGCTGGCCTCATTGCGTCATCCTCTGCACAGTGTTTGCGTCACTCCTCTACGTTGGTGATCTGCGTCCCTCCTCGGCGCTGCCCCTTCCAGACTTCTCCTGTACTCTTAGACTATTGTTGATTCCCCCTCTCTCCCACCTGCAACTCACCCTCTGATTTAATTTTCGCATGCCGAACTTCAACCAATGAGAAAATCGATTTGCTTGGGAAACTAAGTATCTGCACTGGTGTATTTCCAAGTGCCCATCGAGTTCCTTCTTATAATCTCTCGTTGAGATATCAACGGCCAAGATTAAAACATAATCGATGGCTAAGACTAGTTTGGACTCGATCCTCGTTTTATCTAGAAGATTCTCACTAGATTTAATTAATACACTTTAATTAATCATATTTCCTAAGTTTAGAATTAGGAAAACATTAAAAATGATTAATTATTTTAATTAAATCATCTCCAAGTGGAATTTTCCCAAACGATTTTTGGGTCTTGGAGAATGCATGTGTCTTTGGATCTATGCAAAATCTCGAGGCTAGAGCACATCCGATGCTACAAAAATCAACACTCCCTCTTAGCGAGGAATGTGATATAGTAATGCAACCCACTGAAGCATCACTCTGATCTCCTGTTGCGTTGCTGATGTCTGGCCCCTCTGCCCACCAACTATTGCGCAACTTTGATTCTACACCGCATCTGTGCTACTACTTACCCTGCATATTGTTGCCAACTACTGCATCTGCACTCCAGCTCCCTCTCATCTGTTGTTGCTGCAATTGAAATTCCATTTGTTTCTGCAACTGAAACGAGTTCTCTACCATACCCATCTGCTCCCTGAATTGGATGTACTTAGTTCTCCCTAGAGCTTTCGTGAGTACGTCTGCTGCCTGATCTCTTGTGGGAACATACTGCAATTGGACTGCCCCACGCTAAACACAGTCTTTGATGAAATGACATCTGATATTAATGTGTTTCGACCTATCATGAAATATTGGATTCTCAGAGAACTTAATACAACTCTGATCATCACAGTAAACATTGGTCGCTCCCATCCTCTTCCTGAACAAACTCACTAGCAGTTTCCTAGGACAAATCACTTCGCACGTAGCTATGTTGGCTGCCATGTATTAAGCTTTTGCTGAGCTCAGTGCTACTGAATTCTGCTTCTTTCTGCACCAAGAGATCCTTCCTGATCCAATGCTGAAGCGCTACGCAGAGGTACTTTGCCGATCTACAGAAATACCTTCCCAATCTGCATCTGTGAATCCGTTCAATCTGACGTCATCTACTCGAGTATATTTCAACCCATATCCAACTGTCCCACACACATATCTAAGAATGTGCCTAACTGCTGCCCAATGTACCCTTTTCAGTTCCACCATGAACTAACTAGGAGTGTTGACAACGTAATAGATGTCTGGCCTAGTGTTGACAAGATACATGATCGACCCAATCAACTGTTTGTACAAGGTGGGGTCGACTTCTTTGTCTCCTGATGCATCTATTTTCTTCCAATTGGGGATCATGGGAGTTACCATGGGTCGAGAATCCTGCATTTAGAATCTCTTCAGAATCTTTGTATTATATCTACCTTGTCCAAGGAAGATCTCCCTATTCTTGTACCATACCTCTAATACTAGAAAATAATGCATCAACCCCATATCCTTCATGTTGAATTTTTCTTCAAGGTTTCTTTTGCAATCCTTTATGAGCCCCGATGATACTGTTAAAAATAGATCATCCACATACAAAACCAGAAAGAGAGGCTCATTCTCCATCATTAGATAATAGAGATTGAGATCTGCATCACCCTTGATGAACCCCAACTGTTGCAAATATCTATCGAATCAACCATACCATGATCTGGGTGCCTGCTTGAGCCCGTATAGGGATTTCTTTAACCTGCATACATGAGTGTGCTTCTCATGTGTCTCAAATCCTTAAGGCTACTCAATTAACGCATCTTCTTCTATCACCCCATTCAAAATGTTGTCTTGACGTCCATTTGGTGAATCTCCCATCCCATCTGAGCTGCTAGGGTTATAATAGATCTGATAGAGGTATATCTGGCAACTGGGGCGAAGGTCTTCTGATAGTATATCCCTTCCTTTTGTGCATACCCCTCTTCCATGAATCTAGCCTTGTACTTCTCTACACTGCCATCTGTAGCGTACTTGATCTTGTAGATCCATCGCGAACCTAACACTGATCTATCCTCTGGTCTAGGCACTACTTGCCAGACATCATTAGTCATGATAAAATTGTATTCCTCTACCATGGCATCCACCCACACCTGATGTTGTACGGCTTCTTGAAAACTGGAGGGTTCCTCAACCTGAGCTACCAAGGCTTGGCATCTGTCAGACTGTCTACGCTGCCTCTTGTCGGTTCTAGGAGCTCCTACAAACTCCTCTATGTCCCTCAGGGTCTGATGTACTTCCCCACTTGTTCTACCACTGGTGGTGGGAGGCTCAATCAATTCCTCTTCCTGTTCTTGTTGTTCCTTATGCTGAGAATTACTTGGATCTCCTACTCCCGAGGAAATACTAATACTGGTCATTGTACTCGATCCTGGTGTCTATCTCCTGCTTGTCCTACCTGCTGTCCCTGTTGTTGTTGGACTAATGGAACATCTACTAAATGATCACCTGCAAGCATTTCTCGAGATCTCCTTAAGGCTCTATCTTCTATGAGCTTTGCATCTTGCCTTACTACAATCTTCACGTTGCTAGGAATGTAGATCCTATATGCCTTTGAGGGCTCGCTATACCCTACGAGGTACCCCTCATCTACAGTCTGATCTAACTTACTACGCTTCTCATCGAGAATGTGACAATAATCCACACTCCTGAATATCATGAGATGACTTACTTCCGATTTTTTCCCTATGAAGACACCTTCTAGTGTTTTCTTCCCCAATGCTCTGTGAGGAATTCTATTCTGAATGTACACCGATGTGTTGCATGCCTCTGCCCATAAAAGTCTAGGCAAATCCTGGTCATATAACATAGTCTTTGATGCCCCGACTATTGTTCTGTTCTTCCGCTCTGGTACTCCATTCTGTTGTGGATTATATGGAGTTGTCCACTCTATTTTGATGCCCTCCCTTGCGCAGAAGTCTGTGAATTCTTTATCCGTATATTCTCCACCATTATCTAAACGCAATACCTTGATATTTTTCCCTGTCATGTTCTCTACGAGAGCATTGAACTCTCTGAACCGATCAAAGACCTCATCCTTGGTCATTAATAAATAGACCCAGGTTTTCCTGGAATGGTCATCAATAAAGGTGATGAAATACTTGCCACCACTAAGAGATCTGGCAGACATAGGGCCGCAAATATTTGAGTGTATCAATCCCAACATGCCATTGGCTCTGTTGTCACTTATGGGAAACGTTGCTTTTGCGTACATTCCAAGTACACATCCTCGACATACATCATCGTGCTCAGAGCTAAGAACTGGAATTCCTGTTACAGTCTCTCTGAGCATTCTAAGTGCTCCATGGTGCAAGTGTCACATCCTCTTGTGACATAGTTCATTCATTTCCCTCCCACTGTTGTTATCAATGCCTATCAGTGCCATTAGAGAATCGATCTGCAACCTATATAGCCTATTTCTTCGAGCTCCAATCTGTCTCACCTTATTCCAGCTGGGATGCTTGACATATACTTTCTTTCCCACAAAGTATACATCGTACCCCTTGTCCTGCAACTGAGATACTGAAATTAGGTTCATACCCAATCCTCGCACATGCAGTTCATTAATGGTGCTAGTGTTGGTTCCTTCTTCCATCTGAAGTACACTTAGTTTTGTTGCCCATAGTGATATCGAAGTCCATTTGCTCCTCTTGATAGCTCGAGAAATATTCCCTTACTCCAGTCATATGAGTTGAAGCTTTGCTATCAATCAACTGAACACTAGCAAATGCCGAACCTGACAGGCAGGCAAACTCCTTTTCCAATGTGGAAGATAGTTCTGCGGCTTCTTGATAATCCGTATTCTTTATGTGTTATTTTTCCTTCCCAACGTTGAATTCTCAACTGTAAAATAAGCGTTCGGGCCAGAAATCTACACTGCGTGGAAACTTTTGTGGAAATCTACACTGCGTGGAAACTTTTGATCCTAAAAATTTTATTCTCTGTCGACTCACTTAGAGAAATAATTTTCCACAAAAGTTTTCCCACCTAGCCAATGGACTGCGCAGCCTCTCCGGGGTTTCGAATTGCTACCTATGCAGTGCTTTCAAAATCCTTCTTTCATCTGCAACCGAGCTCTTCTTGCTTCACCAGTGCTCTAAAACCATGTGAAAATTCGATATCTCGAATCTTACTGCAGCAACTGATATTATTTCTTCTATTTGTTAAATTGATTAACCAAATTATTTGCAGTTTTCTACGGCAAATATATAAACATATACACTACAACCTCTAGCACACATATAACCACAATGACAGTTATTTTTGGACAATCGTCCCTAGAAAACCCCAATGTGGGAAAACTGGTGGGGTTTCTTTTATTAATCTTCAACAATAATTCATGTACAAGATACCGAATAGGAAAATAGAAGAGGAATCACTGAGAGAAATTTACTGATGAATTTCTCACACTCCATAGTGTTTTTCTGACCCCAAAGAGGACCTTTTGCCCTTACGTTGGCCTCACTGCTTCACCCTCTGCACAGTGCTTGCATCACTCCTCTGTACTAGTGATCTGCATCCCTCCTCTGCGTTGCCTCTTCCAGACTTCTCCCGTTCTCTTGGACTATTGCTAATGGCCTCTCTCTCCCACCTACAACTCACCCTCTGATTCGATTTTATCTCGCTGAACTTCAGCCATTGAGAAAATTGATCTACTTAGGCAACTGATTATCTGCATTGGTGTATTTTCCAAATGCCCATTGAGTTCCTTATAATCTTCTCGTTGAACTTTCAACGACCCATATTAGTGTAGATGCAGTGTTGGTAGTAGTACAACAGGGTCAGCAGCAGCACAGATGCAGCATATATCAGAGTTGCGCAGTGGCTGGTGGGGCATAGCAGGCAGACATCAACAACATGACAGGAGATGATGCAGAGACAGGGTGTTGTTGCAGGATGTACAGCACTAGAACACATTCCTCACTAAGATGGAGTGTTAGTTTTTGTAGCATCAGATGTGTTCTAGCCACGAAACTTTGTGGAGAGGATAGAATACATGAGATCTCCATATCCCAGAAACATTTCTAGAAATTCTGCCTAGAAATGTCTCAATTAGATTATTAACCGTTTTTTAAATATTTCCTAAGTCTAAACTTAGGGAATATGGTTAATTAATGAGTATTGATTGAGATAAGGTGAGAATAGTCTAGAAACTCACACGGATCGATCCAGAAATGATCCTAACCATCAATTATGTTCTAATCTTAGTCGTTGGTGCTCCAACAGAGGATTATAGGAGGAGATCAATGTGGTGATGGAGAAAACACTTGAGACACTTGAGCAACTTGATTTCTTGACAGATCGATTTCCTGAGTAGCAGCAGTCAATTGTCGGAGAGAGCCAAAGATCGAAGCAGTGAGAGAGGGGCAGGGATAGTGATCCGGAGGAAATTTTCTAGATCCAGAGAGGCAGCACCAAGAGGGTCGAGTTATCCCAGTGAGGCGGTGCAGATGTCTATGTAGTTCCCTAAGGAAAATATAAATAATGATGATAATTGTAATAATGATTAGTTTACTAGTAATTAGTACTGAAGAGGCATGTCTAAATGGGACATGACCTTCCATGAAGAGGTACCTGCCTAGGGTATATAAATAGGCCCTCACTCTGATTTGTAACATCATTCTCGTTCATACATGTTTAATATATATTCTTGTATCCTAAATGGAGATATACATATTCCAAGTCTTTTGGAGTATCTACCTTGAAGTACAAACTTTGTTCGTACCATTTAGAATCAGAGTTGTTTGATCCTTTAGCTGCTCAACCCTTTGGCTGCTCAACCGCTACACAGAGAACTAGACTAATTTGGTCTGTGACCATCAAACTCCCGTCAACCTTGTTGTCGTGTAATTAAAGTGTTTCGCTCAGAGTTTGGAGATTCTCCATTTCACCATTAGGCCTTTGGCCATTAAGAAAAAAGAAAAAAATAACACTACAAGATGTTACATTGAAGTCAAATTCAGTAACACCAGAAGACATACAAGATATTTCAAAAATAATTTTTCAAGAAGGTAAAAAAGTACTACAAAATATGCAAAGAGAAGTTGACAAAATCATTGCTGACAAAAATGAAGAAGTTTCTCGGCTTAAAGTCCATAGTGAACAATTATTGACGCAAATTAAGAAGCTTAAGAAAGACAAGAAGTCATTAGAAAACAAGGTGCAACAGTTTATCAAAAAGGAAGCATCGAATGTAGAAGTCCAAGTTGATGAGAAAGGAATAAATATTGATCCAGTGAATATCACAACTAAAGAAGAAGACAAGTTAGTTGAAGAAAATACACACTTAGATGTCGCAATTCAGACGATGAACATCCCAAGTGAAGTTTTTGTACCCAACTCAACAACATCGTCACATGAAGTAAATCAGAGTACTGCCACACATATGATAAGGGAATGACAACCCAAAAGAACTCCTTGTCTACATTCGAATCACAAGAACAGACATCTCAATCAATCTATGAATTTGTATCACTTAGAACATAAACAACAAACTTATGTTCCGAAGAATACTAATGTCAGCGCAATCCACTCATGTGATAATAATTCATCACAAGTTTCCAGTCACCGCAAGATTCCACAGAAGATTAATTTAGGATGGTCCAATCCCTTCTTAGTGCGACATTTTTTTTTATCACGTAGAGGATCATATCAACTTGTATCAATGAAGATGATAGTTTCGAGATGAGAAGACATTCGAAACAGAAAAAGAGATCAAACTTTTTCATCAGCAAGCTTTGAGGACAAAGCTTTTTGAGGAGGAAGGCAATGTTATGAATAAAATATATATATATATAAATAATATAAATATAAATAATGATGATAATTGTAATAATGATTAGTTTATTATTAATTAGTACTGAAG
Organism: Pinus albicaulis; assembly: GCA_034641835.2. Classification (NCBI taxonomy): domain Eukaryota; kingdom Viridiplantae; phylum Streptophyta; class Pinopsida; order Pinales; family Pinaceae; genus Pinus; species Pinus albicaulis. The sequence continues at coordinate 759,960,056 of CM076572.1, forward strand.
AGGCATGTCTATATGGGACATGACCTTCCGTGAAGAGGTACCTACCTAGGGTATATAAACAAGCCCTCACTCTCATTTGTAACATCATTTTCATTCATACATTTTTAATATATATTCTTGTATTCTAAATGTAGATCTATATATTCCAAGTCTTCTGAAGTATTTAACTTGAAGTACAAACTTTGTTCGTACCATTTGGTATCAGAGTTGTTCGATCCTCTAGTTGCTCAACTACTGCACAGAGAACCAGTGTAATCTGGTTTGTGACCATCAAACTCCTGTCAACCTTGTTGTAGTGTAATTGAAGTGTTTTTCTCAGAATTTGGAGATTCTCCATTTCGTCATTAGGCATTAAGAAAAAAAAAATATAACACTACAGGATGTTACATTGAAGCCAAATTCAGTAACACCAGAAGACATACAAGATATTTCCAAAACAAGTTTTCAAGAAGGTAAAAAAGTACTACAAAATATGCAAAGAGAAGTTGTCAAGATCACTGCTGACAAAAAGGAAGAAGTTTCTCTGCTTAAATACCATAGTGAAAAATTATTGACACAAATAAGAAGCTTAAGAAGGAGAAGAATTCATTAGAAAACATAGTGCAAAAACTTATCGAGAAGGAAACATCGAATGTAGAAGTCCAAGTTGAAGAGAAAGGAATAAATATTGATACAATGAATATCAAAACTCAAGAAGAAGACAAGCTAGTTGAAGAAAAGACACACTTAGATGTCGCAGTTCAGACGATGAACATCCCAAGTGAAGGTTTTGTACCCCACTCAACAACATCGTCACATGAAGTAAATCAGAGTATTGCCACACATATGATAAGGGAATGACAAACCAAAAGAACTCCTTGTCTACATTCAAATCACAAGAACAGACATCTCAATCAATCTATGAAATTGTATCACTTAAAACATAAACAACAAACTTATGTTCCGAAGAATACTAATGTCAGCGCAATCCACTCATGTGATAATAATTCATCACAAGTTTCCAGTCACCACAAGATTCCACAGAAGATTAATTTAGGATGGTATGATCCCTTCTTGGTGCGGCATTTTTGTTTATCATGTAAAGGATCATATCAACTTGTATCAACAAAGATGACAGTTCCGAGACGAGAAGACATTCAAAACGAAAAAAGAGATCAAGTATTTTCATCAGCAAGCTTTGAGAACAAAGCTTTTTGAGGAGGAAGGAAATGTTATATATATATATATATATATATATATATATATATATATATATATATATATATATAATGATGATAATTGTAATGATGATTATGTTATTAGTAATTAGTACTAAAGAGGCATGCCTAAATGGGAAATGACATTCCATGAAGAGGTACCTGATTAGGTATATAAATAGGCCTTCACTCTCATTTGTAACATCATTCTCATTCATACATTTTTAATATATATTGTTGTATCCTAAATGGAGATCTACATATTCCAAGCCTTATGTAGTATTTAACTTGAAGTGCGAACTTTGTTCGTACCAGCAGTTTGAATTGCTAGAGAGAAAATCGTTCTCAGATGTAGAGGTCGGGCAAAAGTTCCAGAGGGCCGGAGAGACAAATTTCTCAGCATTAGAAGGCAAAACGTCGTCATCAGAGACCAGTGAGAGGCTTGACATCATAGTGGTTGCACAGTGCAGCGCAGAGGGTGATGCAGAGGCTTCAAGAGGCCGAGTTTTCTGTGGGCAAGTTGTGCCAGAATTTCTTGAGGAGGAAGGGTAAATCCCTTCAATAATTTGGCTCAGATTTTCTTGTTGTGGATTACCAGTTTCATGCATTCAGATTGTACTCATATTTTCATTGTTGCTTAAGAATAAAAACCTTCATTGCTGCACCGGTTTTCCCAAGTTGGGTTTTTCCAAAGACATTTGTCCAAAATTAATTGTCATATTTTATGTGTGTGTGCTCGCATTTCTCAATTTCCAATGCTTTATTTTTCCGCAGAATTTATTTGTGAAGGTTGCAGTGTGTTTATTTCGAAGTTCCTGTAGCAATAAACTAAATAATTAATTTATCAGTTAAAATAAATAATATCAGTTGGTGCAATAAGATTTCAGCAGTAAGTTGAAATTTTCACATGGTATCAACGCGTGATTTATCATTCGAGGAGCTCAGAAGCGAAAGAAGGAATTAGTGAATTAGTGATGCTACAACAAATGCCACTTCAAGCCCAAAACTTGGCAGAAAATTATCAAACTAAAAACTTTAGTTTTTGAGCCCTTTTAGTTGTGTGATTCAGAAAATTACAAATCTGATTCAGTGATTTACGCAGAAAATTCTAGCAAGCAAAATTTTTGATCTAGGCTAGATCCTTGACTCCCAAGTGGCCAAATTTTAAGAAAAATAAATTTTGCAATTTTTGGGTTATTTTGACCAACTTAGTATGATTTTAGGGCACTTATGTCATTGTTATAAAATAAAATTTACAGCAGTAGCAAAATAGTGAAAAAACTAGGGTTTAGAGACCAAACTCGAGAAGATCCCTTGGTCCAAATTTGTTGAAACTTTTAGGATGATCTTACCACCTACAAATCAAATTTTTTGAGGCCAAAAACTTGCAAAACCACCAAGTATTCAGTTCAGAAAATTCAGAGAGGGATTTAGGGCAAATTAAGGTGGAGGGGGCCAACGCTAGGCCCAGTAGAGCTAGCATTGGGGGGAAAAGGGGCTAGGAAGGCAGATCAGGGGTAAAAAATGGAAAAAGAGGACGAAAATGAAGGGCAAGGAGGCAGGAGAAGCCCTAAAAGGCTGGACGATGAGGTTGAAGGGCAGATTAGGGCTTAAAAATCCCACGGCTAGCCCAAAAGACAGTCATTTGAGGTAAAGAAAAGGGGTCGAGGCCTCCTACGGCCACGGCTAGGCCAAAAATGGCCTAGAACCCTCAATGCATGGTCAAGGAAGGAAGGTCGAGGCCCTTATGGCTTACGTCCAACCCTAAATAGGGCTAAAAGGATGACATTGAGCCTTTCTAGGATGACGTAGAGGTTGAGGAGGGGGACGTTGGCCTTGGAGAAGTCGGATCTATGCCTGGGAGGGTTGAAACTCAAAACCCCAGCTTCAGAAAAAAAAAATTTCTTCAAATCTGAATTTTGCTGCAAATTTCCCAATGGCTAGCCCTACAAAATTTCTAGAGACTAGATCTTACCCTCAAGGGCCTAGATCTATCTCTATTTCAGCTTCTTCTCTTGACTTCACCTGCAAAAATGGAGATAAAACACCCAAAACAATAAATATATACAAAATCTCAAAACCCCAATTAGCAAAAAACAATTTACAGATGCAAATTACAAATCCTTTTACAAATATAAAAATATACAAGGGTTTTGAAAAATAAATTTTTGAGAAATAATTTTTATGGATATTTTCTTTGATAAATGGCTAAAAATACTTTAGAAACACAATGCACACTATAGCCTTAGCGAATTTTAAATCCACCATATAAATATTTGATATCCAAGAAAATTTAGTTCATGCCCACAGTTTGTGAACTTGGAGACCAAGGACTGGAGAACTGCAAACGCTATGTATATATCTCAAGAAAATTTGTTAATCATATGGTGAATCAAAGCATCTAAGATTAGCCCAAAACTTTCAATAGAATGACTTTATCCCCATCTAATGAAAATAAATTTTTTAACATTTACCAACATAACATAGGAAAGCCCGTAGCCAGAACGTACCACAAATCAACGAACAATGAACACCCTGAATTGAACCCCAAAGTCTTTATTATGATAGAAACAAAAGTTCCCAGCGGGACAATAGTATTACATCAATCCTTCAGCAGCAATTTCTTAGCTAGAAATCAGATGATTAGAGACTCAAATGACTCTCTAATTTATAGATAAATCCTCCAAGTGGAAAAATAACGGCTAGTTTGTTTGATCCTTGTCAAAATAATCTCGGTCGTCGAAAAATACTTGATCATCTTTTAATCTTTGCCATTGAATTTTTATTTATTGAGGAATTTCGAATGTATCATTTAATTCCATTTTTATTATCTCAAAATTAATTATTTTAAGCTAATTTACTCAAAAATTTGACTTTGACTTAACCACCAATATCCAAGGGTCCATTTTTTCTTGAAATATCCAATATTCCCTTGGTGGAGGACCTTCAAAAATTATTCTTTTAAGACCCACGAATTTTTCCACTTGGAGAATTTAATTTCTCTAGGACATTTTAATTTGACTCTAATTAATTAATTTTTTTATTTAGGATTTAATTTTATTTTGCCAGAAAAATTAATTAATTGACACTTGAGAGGATTTAATGGTTTTTCCACCTCTAATATTTTAACCATGGTGTCCAAGTATGAGGGACCATACATTAAAATATTTTTTACATAAGATTTACAATTCAACCCTCAAAGGGGGAATATCTGTTTGGCTTAGACCTTCAAAATACATACCCAATCTGTGACACAACATGATCTAGTAGACCAAGTGATTTGTAATAAAACAATTTAGCCAACTAGCTTAAATTATTCCCAAATCACTTTTACATAAAACTCGACTAGAACACTAGGACTCACCTAAGACTTGACGAATAATTCAACCCTAGCTTTGGAGTGAGGTTGGAGGGAAAACTCTGCCGACCATCCGTGCTTAGAAACACAAATGAGTCAGTGAGACGAAAAACCTCCTAGGATGAAATTCTCATGAAAATAATATGCTTACCTAGGTTGTTACTTACATTCATGGTCTTACTAGCATCATTTACATTACAAAACTTGTAGAAAGGGTTTACAATGATACACATGACTGTTGAAAGATGATCCGATCACTTGAAAAATATTTGGCATATCTGCTTTCTTGAACTTTGACAAAAAGTGTGCAACAGGCCCCTTGTCGCAATCCCAAAAGGACTTCCCCCTAGGCTGCAGCCCTTTAAGGCTTGCAGCAGGCCTTTAAAGCCTCCCTACTTGAGCCGCTAGGCCTTTTAGGCATTCCGTTGTGTGTCGCAGGCCTAATTAGGCCTTGAGCCCTTTCTTGTAGCCTTCCTCCTTGTGCCACTCTCCCTCATTTAATCTTTGGGGTTACCGATCGATTTTGGCACTGCTTTTTGGTGTATTTTGTAGAGGTGTTGGAGTAAATTTTTTGTTTGCAGGTACGAGAAATTTTGGGCTAGAAGACTAGCCATCTCCAAGCCCAAAGGGCTCAAGGGTTTGACCTCTAAACCATCCTTATCTCATTGTTTGCTACAACAAGATAATTAATTCATAACAGTGGTAAAATCTAAATTGGATGCCCTAAAATCACTAACAAGTTCTCTAATTTCATTAGCTAATCATTGGGAAAATTGGGTATTTTTGTTTTGAGTAAAATCTCATGATCTTGGTGATTATCATCTATGTTTTGAGTACATATTGAAGTTTGAGCTATAACAGTGGAATTTAGCATCATAAGAAGGCTTAATACATTCTTGAATTTGATCTTGGCAAATTAGTTTTGGCAGTGGTTTACTTCACTTGCATTTGGCATCTTATTTTGTGTCTAAAAGTGCTTTAAACATAATAAATTCATTGTTGTCATAAGTTCACTTGCTTCTCATTTGGATAACATTGGATCATAAGTGACATAAGAGATTTCATGGTTTTATGTTCTCGTGATGATAATTACTCATTGTGGACAATAGTATTTACATTAAATTTCTTTTGGTGAAGTATCTAACATTTGTTGTCTTGTGAAGTTTCAATCTTAATTGTGCACATTAACTCACTCCCTAAAGCACGTAAGTTTTGGTTGCCTAATAAATCTAAGAGCTCATTGAATATTTGTATCTAATTGTGCTTGCCTTTTCTAATCAAAATAACCTTGATGAATAATGCTTTCATTATTGCTTCATTATCAATATCTATGTGTGAATGATAATCTCACATTGGCATTAAGGCCCTAAGTGTTCTTTATTTGAAGGATTCTAATCTAATTGAATATCTTTTGATAATTGATGTTAAATAATATTGACATTTACCTTGTTTAAATATCTTGGAAGATTTCTAATTGATTGGCATCTTGTATTGAGAATCACTGGCTAATTGTTCTAAGTGGATGAGTGCTCTAATTGTCATTTAATAGTTCATGTTTTAAGTGGATATCTATTGTGAACTCTATATTGGTGAATCATCGTGAAGAGCATCTATCTTATACTTGAGCAATTGTATCTTTTTGGCACTTGTATCATTGATCACTTTGTCTTGTTTAAGATTGTCTTTCAATTTATTGTTAAGTACTCTTGTTATAAGATAATCAACTTCAAGTACTTGAAGAAAATTAAACAATCTTAACTCAAGAGGCACTCATTCACCTTGCATCTCATTCTTAAGTTAATCTTGCATTTAATAGCTTACCTCCAAGCATAAGCTTGGTTGATAGAGAATAGGATAACCTTTCGCACCTAGCTTGAGGAGCCTAGCACCTCTTTAGTGGTTAACACGGTGACCTTGCAGTCGTCAGAGCCATTGTGTCTGCATTGCTGGAGGCATCGAGTGGTTAGTACCTAAGGGGAGGTATTGTTAATCAACCATTTTCTTGCTTCCCCTTGGCCTCTTTCTCACAACCTGCTCTAGAAACTAGTTCCAAAATAGTAAAGAGGAAGGATATACCTAGAATAGGCATATAAGTAAAAGCAACCAAGATTTTTGCATCACACCTAAGACTTAGGATTTGCATAGCATATGGGATAAATAAGCATTCAAGCAGCAATTGTTCATCTAGTTACTTGGTCTTTAGTCGATATAAAGCAACAAATTGACTCCATAAGGCACTAGTCTCATTAAGAATCTAATATAATCTCTAAAATCTTGCTAAATCAACCAAGTGGCTAGGCCATTCAACTGTCTCTCGAACTTGTTGGTTGCCAACAAGTCTTGCATTTCTATCTTCCATAGGGACAACCACCCATAGTCTGTTGTTGGAAGACAACTAGAATGGAGATGTCCCAGATCAGGGGGACAGCCCCCAACCTGAGTCGTTGTCGCACCGTGTCTGTACAATATGAGCGACAACATTTTTTGGCGCCATTCCCGATGATAGATTTTTTTTCCGTCCTTGGTCCTCACGACAATTTTTCGATCCTCCATTTTTTATCATCCATTAGCTCATCAAGTAGCACATTTTTTGGCGCCATTGTCGAGGACCAATATTTTGGACCTTGGCTTTGCGACATTCGTCTTAATCACCTTCATCTTCTCATTATCTCATCATTCTTTATCCCATCAACGCCACATTTTCTAATGCCATTTTTTCCTTATCTCTTCATCTTTTCATCACCTTGTCCTTTGTCCTCTCACTAATTTGTTCATCTCTTCTATCTGAACCTTTAGTGTTAGAGAATCCAAAAGGTAGAGAGATTCTCTTATTCTTGATTATTTACTTGTGATATGCTTTAGCTCTTATTATGTTTTCTTTTGTTCTTTCTTCTTAGTTCATCAAGCAAATATCAAAGAAAATGCACATAGATCAAGGACACCAGATGTAGACCAGCAGCCAGGGCAAAACCCCACTCTTGGGGAAAATCCAGTTAGTAATTCTTCCTTCAATAGTAATTCTTGAGACTCTAGACCTTGACTCGGACTTCCTCCACACCAAGTCTGCCTTCCTTTTGATCCTTCCTCAATCTGGCAACAACAGCAGCAGTATCAACACTATATAGCAGTTTCTTCGACCTCGAACTTCATCCTTGCTTTTGGAACTTCGATCTTGAGGGAAAGACTTCAATCTTGCCTCTAGGAGTTCGATTTTGACCGAACGCAACTTCTCAAGGCAACAACATCCAACAGAATCAACTTTGACCTATTCTTCTCTTGGTAGCTACAACTGGCAGCAACTGATGCAACAAATACTTAGAGACTTCAATCTTCCAAACTATAGCACGTGAGAGAGAGAGAGAGAGAGTAGCACCAAAATTTTGATTTTATTCCAATCTACTAGCTTGCCCAAAATTGAACTCAAATTGACGCTTTCCTTCACTTCGCACTTTTCTCTGATGCAACAAAAAATATCGAATTTCTGAGTGTGTGAGAGATGTCTCCAAATGAATCTGATCTCCTTGTATTTATAGCCTTCTAATGGGTTCGAATCAAGGTTACTTGGGAGCGGAAGCGAAAACAGGAAGCAGGAGCAAGAGTGCCATTTTCAAAAGGTCCTAGTTCAGGAGCATTTATATATATATATATATGTTATATATTTTTTTTATTTTGATGCATATATGTCAACAAAAACATGTAGAATGATGAATTCGACATTAAAAACATAAAAACATAGATTGAACCATATAACATCAATCATCTAGAAGTTATAATCTTCATCAACCATGTCCACAAGTTAGAAACATACTACACATTGACTCTTGAGTCTCATGATTCATCAATCTTAAAGTTTCAAGCTTTCAAAATTCAATATATAACATTTATCATCATTGATTCTTTGATCACCATACTTGTACTTGTAAGCTAAGTGTAACCATTAGTAATTACAATTTACAACAAAGGATATGTAACATGAAATGAAATGTTATAAAATGAAATGAAATGAAACAACTTTCAATTTTCATGAATCATCATATTCATAATTCATAAAGAGTGATAAACTTATAACTGTCAACTTCAAAGTTTCAAGCTTCAAACTTAAATTGTCATATATTGTTTACAAAAAATATCATAATAAATATGAAAGAGTCAAGTTTCAACAATTATAAAAAGTTAAAAACTACTAAAAAATAGAAAAGACTAGTAAACTATAAATCTATTTTATCTATTATTTGGCCCCTTACCACGAGAAATGTCTAAATTTTTAGCACATCATGCTAATGGTGGTCTTCTACCAGTCTCCTCCCGCATAGTAACATGACCATAATTAGAAGGCACATGCCTTCCACGTCAGGATGTAGCTGGAGGTTGCGTCAACAAAGGAACAATAGTTGGAACTTGAACACTGGCATTGATACTGCTACTAGATGGTGAGTGTGGTAGTGGCATGGCTGTTGTTGCTTCATCCCCATCTCTCAAAATTTCTGCTTCCAATTCTTCTAGATGTATAGTGTTGTCCTCCAAATTATCGTCATCTGGGTTGTTGTCCCAAACTTTATATGATAGATCCTCATAAGCCCGATCACAATAATGACTCAACAACCTCAAGTTGTAGTGCACATAAACCAAGCTTTCTGCTCGATTTTCATTGAGTCTGTTTCTTCTCACATTATGTATGAAGTTGTAGGTGCAGAAGTATTTACAACCTGTGAGAGAAATGTTTTTGCCAATTTTGGCAAAAGTCCCATGTCGCCATATGCTTCTCACCATGTGAGAGCATCAAATCTGTCTCTATCTTCCATTCCATGCAAAGAACCAAACAAACCAGTGCAACTAAAGTATCTGCCTAATTCAACGTGCAGATAAGCACACTCCTCCCTGTCAGGGACCAACTTGTCTAACGCTTTCATATATCCCTTGTAATATTCCTTTTTTTGGTGTTCCTTATGACAGGGATAGGATGGACTTCGAGAGTTGGGAGCAGACAGGTCACAGGGACAGGTCGGGGTCATCAACGGGCCCAGGGGACTTTTGGAGGGTTTTTGAGGAGTTTTTATGAGGGCCGGTGGCATTCGCTCGATATATTCCATCAACCGGACAGTTTACCTTTCGTTTCGGTGCATTTCGACAACTTTCAAAAAACCGAGTTATTTTTGGGCTTAACTCAATTAATTATGCTCAAGGTGGAATCCCAGGAGGAATATGTAATAGAACACCCTAGTGTAATAGCTCATTGGAACCAGAACGAGAATACCTACATGATGGGATGGTTGGACACGAGTTTCAGTGACCTGAGGAAACGTGGCAACCAATTTACTCTTTCCTGCATTAAAAAGGAATATTTTAATTGGAAAATAAGAGGGAAAAGTGCTGCATAATTAAAATAATAATAAAATAGAAGGCTCTAGAGGGGTCCATGAGATCTATAAAAGAAGAGGAGGAGGTCATTGAGGAATATCTTAGATTTGATATCTTTTCTTGTATGTGAGGTTGAAAACCTGGTTCTCTACTCCATTGGTAGCCCCAAGACGAAAACCCTCAGCTATGTTGTCGAGTGTTGGACGAAAACCCAACTCTCTTTGAGAATACTTCATTCAGGAGTTTCACAGAGCTTCAGGGATATTGGAGTGAGGATCATTAAGATCCTCAATTGGTGCTTCATTTTCTTTCAGTTGATTCAGTAGCAATTGTTGTTGGAGGGAGAGTGCAGCTATTCAGTTTTAGAGGTCGGTGCAGTGCAGCAGATTATATTGGAGGACAACTTTCCATCTCAGCTATTGTGGGTCAAATATGCATGTAACCCCAGTTTGCCATTTATAATAGAAAGTTGAAGTTCTTTCTGGTTCAATGTGTCAATGGATTATAGTTCTCTATTTGTTTTTATTTTTACATCTTCTGTTAATAAAATGTTGAATTTACGGTGAAATTTTGGGTTAAGTTATTTTCTGCAAAATTGGTCGAAATATCCTGTTTGGGATATTACAGTGGTATCAAAGCTGGCCCTCCTACCAGCCTGATGGTTAATATTAAGGTGTTGAAAGAAAATAAATAAATTGTAATATCCCGAAGGGAAATAGACAGTAATATAAAGCAACCATATAGTGCTAGAAACAAACCATGAAGCAGATACACATGAAATAGAGAATGCTAAACCATTTTATTATACTGAGAAATACAAAGAAGTACAAGAGGTGATCAGAATGATAGCTCCTCGACTTGCACCAAGCAAGTGTAGGAATACTCTCAGAATGTCAAAGAAAAATGGCTGCTCTCTGCTCTAACTCCACTGCTGAAATACTGTCGTGCTGCTACAACTGCTGGAACCAAAATGAGTATTTGGGGCTGCTCCCCTACTCGGAAAATGCTGATACTCTGGAATTTGCCTTACTCACAATACCCAGAAAAGCCCAAAGAGCGTTTCTGAAATGCCCAACCTCCGAAAATGCCTCCCTTGAGGATCTATGCTATCCTCCCAAAGGCCACGCTGGTACTGAATGACAACCTCCAAAATAGGGACTCCCTCTCTCCCAAATATCTCCAATAGGCAAGGGTTGGCCCCTTGCTCAATCCTCCGGCCTGAATCCTCCGAAATGGTACCAATCCGGAACTCTCCCAAGATGAACTGTGTCCTCCCTCTCAAGACTGCGCAGTCCCTAGATGCTCTGCTCCACAATGAAGGCAACCAAAAATCCTCCTGCCAAAATGATGGTAGAATACCTCACCCGAGCAAGCACTCGAAGTCTCTTGGGGCTGAGGGTGGGATCTCCGCACGGAGACACCCGGTGTACTAAACAGTACTGCAGACAAGCTAAACAGCCAGCGTGCTCCAAGTCAAAATGACAAGCTCAAGATGCATAAACATGAATGATGAAATGAAGAGGTTCTCCTCCCTTTTATCATGATGGGCCTCTCTCAACCCTAGGCCCCACCACCTCCTATGTGCCCCTTGGCCCACGCTGCCCCTCTCAACTGCGTGAGGCAGGCCCCACACTGCCCACGTGGTCTACGTCCTCCTCTCCCTGCGCTGTCCACTTGGTCACTAGGCCCCACTTCTTCAAATACGATGTGGACTTTAGGAAAATACTTTATCCTAAGTGAGTTATTTAATATTTCGCTCACTTTATTCATGCTCCAACTATAATAAGGCAAAATTGGTCAAAATTAATATTTCCAATTAGCTATCGCTAATTGGGAACATTACATAAATAAATAAAAAATAAAATAAAAATTCTGAAGAAGCCGAAAATGCAACCTTGCGATCGAATACGAATTTATTAATACGAGGCTCGACAAATTTCTATTACTGATTGTGCAAATTGTAGCTTACCCATGAGTCATCATTCAACAAATCGACCCGTGAGCCATCATTGTAAGATGGGTGTGATTTTATAGGAACACGAGGTCTGACGCAAATGTTGAATTAAAGGTGAGGACCATAGCTTATCGAAGCCCCCAAATTTCATCATCATCAGAATTTGTTGATGGGACGAACGCACAAAATTGAGGAGGAAGTCGAGCGGTTGGTGGGGCTGTGGAATGGTTAAATCAATTTTAAATTTTTGGTGGAAATCTAATGAACAAGGGTCATGGTTTAAAATCCAAAACTCATAAAATAAGTTGCAGTGGAAGATTGGCAAGGGTCGAGGGACCATTCAGCTGCACTCAGTGGCCATTGCCAGGCTTTGAATGTGTTGTTGTGTTTAAGGCCGAGTCAGAACGGTCATTGTGACAGAATGACCTCATCTGATTTTATACCAAATATTATTGAGCATTGGAAGCAGTGTACATTGGAAAATTTGGGCAAGTTGGGCGAGTTCAACGCGCAAGCGGACGAGACATCGTGATAGCAGAGGGTTAAATTCGTGGAGACATGCATATGAAAATTTAAAAGTGGCATGTGATATTATTAAGTGGAGCCCTAAATATTTTATCAAAGTCGAAGTATGGATTAATTTCTTCAGAGCCATTGAGAAAGAGCGACGAAGCCATCGAGAAAAAGTGAGTTGTATGAGAAAGGTCGAGTTCATATGGTGGGCCATAGTTCATCATATTGAAATAAAAGAAAAAGGAACAATGATTTCTGAGGTATCTAGGTTTCCGGTGACCAAGTTATCCCAGCCCTGAAATTATAGTTTCAGACTGCAACCTGTTCTTGTTCTTCGAGTCAAATGGTGGAAGTCGTGTATGTTGGGCCGACCCCTTATTTTGGTGAAGCCGGAGTAAAATTATTTTGAAAGGCATAGAAAAATCGAGTCGGGGTGTATTCAGGCAGAGACGGATGGTGAATGCAAGCATTGAAAATCCCAGATCAGTCACCGCCAATTGCTCAGAAATTTTGAGCAGAGATTTCATATTTAAGGAGCCAAGGATTATTCATTCTAAAAAGGGGACCGGGAAATTCCAAATTCGTAAGAAGGAAGGGAATATTATTAAACAAGTTGTCCAAAGTACCTTCTAAGAACCGCATTTCTAAAGCCGAACTGAATTTATTGTTTTAATAGAAGGTTGCACAAACTTTTGGGTGGGCGTTGAAGATTTTATGGGGGCATGAAGCATAGTGGCAATTGTCTCATTGGAGTTCCCTCTGAAAACAACTAAACCGATTTCCCACAGTCGAGAAGTTCCAATGAAGTTTCCAGACCTAAGTTTGCAAGAGGTGGTCAAATACCAAGGGATAGAGAAATTTTAAATTTAGAGAAGGCATCCATTGCTGTGTGCATGTTACAGATCTGAGATTTCCCTAGAAGTCATGCCTTTATCTGACTGTAACAGCATATCTCGAAGGACCAAGTTTGTATTTCTATGCTACAGGGAAGTCTATCCAAATTGGAGGCTCAATTCCTTAAGCCGACATTTGTACTCTAGGCGTGGCTTTTAATTTGAAGACCGAAATCCTTGCATATTTCCCGAGCGAGATTCTCCCTGTCTAGCATGATGAAATACCTCATATTTCTGAGCACAATGGTAGCTTAAGACAAATTCTGGGCACAAATAGGAAGAGCGTATCTCTGCTCATACTGTTTGAAGCGTCATTTTATTGTGTTGCGTATGGGTATTGCACTGTAATGGTGGGCAGTCCCCTGGGAGCGTAGTGTTGTTCGGGTGACTACCAATACATTGCTTAAACGTCTGCTGCGTGGGTTTGGTGGAAAGTGGGATGTTGTTCTGCTAACTCGCATTTTGATGCCCATTTTCAACGGTCACCACAATTATTCACTGGTATTTATTTTCTCAGACCTCTATTATTGTTTTTGAAACAACATCTCAGTGGTTAGAGTGTTCTTAATTTCAATACCAGAGTAAATATCAGTTATTCCTGAGTACAAATTACCAAAGATTACCTTCAGTACAATGTTTGCAAAGTGCTGGTGAAAACTCCCTAGTGAAACAAACCATATAACCTATGAATGGAGACTCAGTTGTGAGCCCTTTGTGGAACATTTTAAGAACTGTCTATTTTATAAATTTTCCTGAGAACTGAATTCATATCACCTATAGGAAGTTTTCTTCTAATTGTTTGCTAAAATCCTCCAAAGAAATTACACCAAATACACTTAGAAAAATATTGGTCTCATATATACTTGCTATCATTGGGCTAAACCATGGAGGAATTCCTAAACAAATTAAGGAAATCAACCACAGAAATTGTTTCCCTAAACCTCCATGCATCAATAGACCAGCAAACAAAACTGAAAAGCAAGCCCTTTTCAAGAGGGATCTATGTCATTCTTCAGAGAGAACAGTCAAAAGATGTGCATAAGGGGTAGGAGATAGGCCACAAATTATTTGCACTTGGAACAGATTTGAAGCACATGAAGATCACATGGAGAGTTCTTTCCAAACTTGATGAACTTAATGAACTCCTTTCCAAAGTAATCCAGTTAGAAGGGAAGAAACTGATTTGGGCCCTAAAACCTGCTATGCTTGCTCTTATACAACCCAGGATCTTGGAAGAACCTTGTAAGGGGTTCAGACTTCTAGTTGCATCATGCCTCAGTAACATTATGAGGTTGACCGCACCTATAGATCCTTTCATTGATGATGTTATGAGGGAAGTTTTCAAGTTAGTAGTGGGGACTTTTTAGGATTTGGACAACAGTGCAGGCTCCACCTTTAGGAAGAAGCTTGAGATTTTAGGACATATGGCCACATTCAGAACGTATGACATCATGTCTCGAGTGTGATGGCTTGACTCTATAGATGATCCAATGCTTCTTCAGCATTAGGAGACATCATCCTAACACAGGCATAGCACACATGCAGTCCATCCTGTCGTCATGTATGACAGACAGTGATGCCATTTGTCGAGAGTTGCAAACTAGGTTGTTGAACATTTGGAGAGAGCAGTTGGTCTCACTTGCTGCTTATGAGCTAGCCCAAGGGCTGGTTGGGCTATTCAGGAGCAGTTGACCAAGGAGAAGTTGCTCTAGTTTGGTGGATCAGACAACAAAAATGAGCTGAGGAGGAAGGGACTTTGTTTCATCTGCAAAGAACCTTGGGGGCCTGATCACTCATGCTTGACAGATGTAGATGAGGCGGTAGAGGTAGAGAAGGAGGACATGCCTTCTGTATGTGAGGATGAGGACTCTTCTTCGAATGAGTCCATGGGGACATATGAGGGTGCTTCTGGGGAGCATGCGCAAGCAAGTGGAGTATGACAGTAGGTCGAATTTGTATTCCAGTTTGCATGGTGAGCAGTCAGGGGACTCTATGGGATATATTCTTGATGATGAGTCACTTGTGATGATTCAGCCGGAGAAGCATGTGGTGGAGCATGAGTCAGCTGAGGAGGAGGCTATGCACATCATGCATAATTGTCCTTTGAGAGAGAGCCAGATGGAGGCTCACATTGAGTCTGTGATGGATATGCAGCTAACCTTGTGTTGAAAAGTGTAACTAGGTCGGTCTTCATATTGACTATGTAATTATGTAAAGAAGAAGACAAAGATAATAAAATGTATTTTGTACTTGCTTCATGGGTTTCATGAGCAAGATTTTATTATAGGTTAGATAGACTTCTTCTTGATGTCTATCTAGGGTTTTGTCTTCAAGATGTAAATGTAATAAGTGTCATATATGAAGGGTCTAGAAATACATGCTCCAAGACCTTGTAGAACAATGGAAGTCAAGTTGAAAGACAAGCTCACAAACAACTCTCAAACATTGATGGAAGTCAAGATATATAAAATGTGAAGAACACCTCTCTCAAATGTTGGAACTACCTCTCTCTCGAGTCAGCCTAAATATCAGTGATACAGATGGCTCTATAAGTGGCTGGATGGTCAGCCCTATAGCTGGAACAGTCATGTATATATATATATATATATACTTAAAGCTGTGAATCATTGGTGTACACTGAGATAGGATGACGGACAAGTCTAATAAGAATGCGGATATATCTGAGTAAGGAATGTGGACATTACTGAAAAGGAATGCGAACAAGCAACGCAGATAATGCACTAGTAAATGCGGACTCTTTTATAAATTACAGTCTTACGGTTACCACAATAAATACGGAGAATATACTTACGAAATATCTGCGGTTATAACACACTAAAAGAAGGATAAGCATAC
Organism: Pinus albicaulis; assembly: GCA_034641835.2. NCBI lineage: Eukaryota > Viridiplantae > Streptophyta > Pinopsida > Pinales > Pinaceae > Pinus > Pinus albicaulis. The sequence goes on from CM076572.1 coordinate 759,976,184, forward strand.
AAAGTATCTGCAGTTGTAAAGAGGACAAGTATACGAATACCTGCGGTTGTCACAATAGAGACATAGTATATATTTATGAATACATTGCGGACACCACAGTTGAAGATTACTTTAAGTAATTGCGGACACCACAACAAAAGGAATTGTGGACACCATATTGAAGACAGCGTGTTACAAAAGGACGGTGCAGAATCCACAACAAATTTCAGTGCAGAGATATATATACTAAGTGTGGATAAAAGACAGTGACCTTAAAGAAAAAAAATAGCAATAGTGAGGAAGGTAAATCCTTGATTTACCTTCTCACAGTTCAAGTTATTTAAATACTAGTCTTGGGTCTTGATAATTGACTTGATGAAAGATTAACATAACTAAAAGAAGAGAAGACATAAGAACGTTCACAAGTAATTATCAACAAGAGAATTTTATCAATCTATAGCTTTTCAAAATTCTCAATGTTAAAATTTGGTTACCGGAGGACAGGTGGTTCCCTAAGGCTTTGATCTTTGGCCTAGGGAAAAGTGTCCAAAAGAATTTAATTTTTCTCCTAAAGTGACTTTATAAAGTTATAAAGTCAAATCTAATTTAAAAGTGACTTTAAGTGATGAAGTTACTAAAGTCTAATTTTAAAGTGACTTTAATAAAGTCAATGTGAAATTAGAAAGTGAAAAGTGACTTTGGAAATAAATGACTAAGTGGGTCTTTATTAAAGTGGGGTGAATTAAAAAATAGAAAGTGAGATTTAAATGAGCATTTAACCTCAGCCCTAGATCTAAAGCTATCTCAGCCATAGGATTTAGGGATTCCCCAAAAGTCACTTAAGATTAGGTTAAAGGAGGAAAAGGAGGGAAAAGGTCATTCATTCTTTCATGAGCAAATTGAGAGGAGAGAGCTGGAGAATTTCTAAGCTTGAGAAGGTGAAGGAGAGGAAGAGTTCAGCAGTCCGTACAGTAGCAAGAGGTAGCACATTTTTCGAGGCAGCAAGAGGCTACACGATTTTCGAGGCAGCAGTCCGTACAGCAGCACAGTTTTCGAGGCAGCAGTCTGTACAGCAGCTTGAGGCATGGTTTTCAAGGAGAGGGACAGTGCAAAAATCGAGGTGAAGGTACAACTAGCTAAAGGCAAAGATTCCAAGGTGGTTGGGCACAGTGTTTGAGGCAGCTAGCACAGATTTCGAGGAGGCAGCTTTGTTGTACTTTTCTGTACAGTCCGTACAGCGATACAGCTAAGTACTGGGCATGATTTCCAAGGCTGTTAAATGCTGTAATAAAATTTATTTTTTTACTGTTTTGCTGATTTGGCACATTTTCCAAGGCAGAGGCAAGCACGGAAAACGAGATAAGTCTATACATTATTTGCTGGAATTTTTCTATATATTTCCTTTCTCTGTAAAAGCATTTTCCAGAAATAAGAAGAAGCTTTCGAACTGGTTATCCCCAAGAGTTGTAGGGGGTTTTTCCAGGGTCAAGTTGACCAAAAATCAGCGTGTCAAAATTCTGTGTGTGGCTGATTTATTTTTTGAGTTTTTATTTCTGCATTTCAGCATTGTGAAATTTCCAGAATTAGTGTTTTCAAAAAATATTTATTTTTCCAGCTTGGTGAATGTATGGCTATGGGAATGGGCATTTAACTTTACGAGAGAAATAAGGAGAAACTGAAAACCGGGGTTAGTTATCAAATTTCTACACTCAACACCTTGGGGTCAGCCCTTGAGAAGGAGCAGACAAATGAACAGACCTCTAGTACGGTGACAGTAGTTGTACATCTTTATCCTAAGGAGATGTTGGCGGTTGATGGGATAGTTTTGCAGGAGGCTAGTAGATAGCAGGAGTATGAAATTCCTAATCAGGAGAGGGAGGAGCTGTTGGAGATGGCGGTGCATCCATCTTTGGGCCGAGCCACTGGTGAGGTGCTGGTAGATGCACATACAGTTAGCAAGGTTGCAATACTTTCAGGGAGCAGCACTCTCCAGGAGTACATTGAGGGGGCTTGCAGCATATCTTTTCCACCTTGGCCTATTATAGAGAGAGGGGTGTTCTTTTTCAGGCAGTTCTCGTTGACAAGCAGAACAAAGCAGCATGAGTTGAGTATGGGTTCGAAACAACACTCCAGACGCGTTTCGTATGCAGATGTCAGTACATTAGATTCTTCTACCGAGATAGATTGGCGAGAGATCATGAGTTGGTACCCTATTGATGATACGATATTCTTCGTAGGGAGCATAGCGGAGCAGGGACCCTTGACATGATCGATGCTGCAGCCTCCAGTTGGTAGTGGGCACGGCTTGACAACTCTTCAGCATTCCATCCCGACTTCAGGAGAGCAAGGTTAGCATGAGATTGAGTCAGGAGTTGGATTGGAGAGAGGTGATGAGTTGGTACACAGTTGGTGGGGAAACTTACACAGTCAGAGCTACAACACAGTAGGAGCCATGGAGCATTGGTGCTTGTTGGTGGTCTTCGCTTCATGGGGCAACGGCTATAGCCAGAGGTTGCGTGCAGTTCGAGCCATGGGATTCGGGCGATGATTGGCCATGGTGGCGTTGGGATCCGAGAGGATTGATTGATGATAAGTGCGGTGAGAGATCAGTTTGGGATCCTGGCATTGAGGGGTTAGTTCCGAGTAGCTTGACACAGGAGCATAGCTACACTCAGGGGTTTGTATGGGATCCGGGCATTGGGTCTCAATTGCATCAGGCCAATAGGGTGGCCCACATATTTGGATTGCTTGAGGGCAAGCAATCTTGGGGCGGAAGGTGTGTTATATTCCTTTTTTTGGTGTTCCTTATGACAAGGATAGGATGGACTTCCAGAGTTGGGAGAAGACAAGTCACAGGGACAGGTTGGGGTCATCAGCAGGCCTAGGGGATTTTTGGCGGGGTTTTGAGGAGTTTTTATGAGGGCCAATGGTATTCGCTTGATATATTCCATCAACCAGACAGTTTTCCTTTCATTCTAGTGCATTCCGACAACTTTCGGAAAACCGAGTTATTTTTGGGCGTAACTCAATTAATTACGCTCAAGGTGGCATTCCGGGAGGAATATGTAATAGAACACCTTAGTGTAATAGCTCATTGGAACCAGAACCAAAATACATACATGATGGGATGGTTGGACACGAGTTTCAGTGACCTGAGGAGACATGGTATCCGATTTGCTCTTTCTTTCATTAAAGAGGAATATTTTAATTAGAAAATAAGAGGGAAAGGTGCTCCAAGATTAAAATAATAATAAAATAGAAGGCTTTAGAGGGGTCCATGAGATCTATAAAAGAAGAGGAGCAAGTCGTTGAGGAAGATCTTAGATTTGATATTTTTTCTTGTATGTGAGGTTGAGAACCCGGTTCTCTACTCCATTGGTAGCCCCACGACAGAAACCCTCGGGTATGTTGTCGAGTGTTGGACGAAAACCCAACTCTCTTTGAGAAGACTTCATCCAGGAGTTTCACAGAGCTTCAGGGATACTAGAGTGAGGATCATTCAGATCCTCAATTGGTGCTTCATTGTCTTTCAGTTGATTCAAAGGCAACTCTTGTTGGAGGGAGAGTGCAATTGTTCAGTTTTGGAGGTTAGTGCAATGCAGCAGATTATATTGGAGGCCAACTTTCCATCTCAGCTATTGTGGGTCAGATATGCATGTAACCCCAGTTTTCCATTTATAATAAAAAGTTGAGATTCTTTCTAGTTCAATCTGTCAATGGATTGCAGTGCTCTATTTGTTTTTATTTTTACATGGCGATCTTCTATTAATAAAATGTTGGTTTTACGGTGAAATTTTGGGTTTAAGTTATTTTATGCAAAATTGGTCGAAATATCCCGTTTTACATCCCTCTTGTACCTTTGGATCTATATTAGGTTTGATTCTAACCCCACCCCCAGGTGTAGGTTGGCCCAACCAAGATGGAGAGTAGTATTTTGGCATAAGGATATACGCTGAGGCATGTAGTGGAACATTAAGTTTATTCCACCATGCACACACACAATGGTGAATCATTGAATACAAGTTGGGATCATTTTCCTTAACAACATATTTTATTTGCCCCAACATGCTATCCATCTGCTCATACACCTCCCAAATCCCTAGTTTATCTGTATCTACAAAGCGAATCATGCTATAAATCGAGTTGGAAAAATTCAAAATTTCCCTCGCACATGCCCAAAACAGACCATCAAGAGCAGTCTCCTCCACCTGTTCAAAACCTTGCCTGTCAACTGATGTTGTTGCCATGTCCTTTAATACCTGCCAGTGTGGACTTGTAAATTTTTGTAGATGTTCTATGCTTGATGCAACTTTACTTTTATTACAGCAATCACACAAATGGTTAAGTAAAATGCTGATAGAACATATCAGTGGATCTTATAGAAGACAAACCAGAAACAGAAAAATGTGATGGTGCGTTACGGCGGTCAACAGGATGCTTCAACCAGCAAAGTCTCCTTGATCAGCCAACCTAGAATGTGTCACAACAATCCTCAAATCAGCTACCGAGTCAACCCAAGTCAACTCCAGAAAAGTCAACGCAGGGCAGCAAGCTAAAAGTCAATGCAGCAACAAGTTCGGTCAACCTTTTGACCTCGATTTTTGTGCCAATGTGTACGGCCTCCCAAAATCGAATTCTCCAACAAATTTCAGCCCTTTCGGACCATGCGTTGACCAAAGTCAACGCTGGTCAAACTTCCTTGAAAACCCTAGCTGCAGAATTTTCGCCCTTCTTCTTGGCTGTACGGATTTGTCCTTCTTCCCACGTGTGAGCTGAAATTGTCCTCCAAGGAGCTCGTACTAAATCAGATGAGACAAGAAGATGTGTGTTGAGTTGTTGTGAAATGCTCTCCAACTTTGCCTGTATTTATATCCATCATTGAGGTGTGTGACACATCTGCTGGGGGTGCAAAACCTTAAGGCCGACTTGCACATATAATTTATTATAAATAATAAATTCAAAATAAATGTTCTGCTCATCGGATTAAGATATATTTTATATGGATTTTACACCTCTCCGAAAGAGGAATCCAACAAAAATATTAGCTTCTTAATCTGAGCATCACAACATGGAGTTTGGACCTAGTTGTCCAATTTTAACACTCCCTCTCAACTAGGGAGAACTCCATCCACCGTTGCAATCCAAACATCGTGCGTCATCCCGCCGTAACTTGCTTTGCTGGCCTCTTTATTTCAGGACAGAAGTGGGTCAGTCACAAAGACATCATACCCGGCTGACAGATTCAGCCCAGAGGTCCGAAACCTCTATAGGACTCACAAAGAGTCTCTAACCAACCCGAAGTTGGTTCATCTGACCCGAAGTCAGGCAGAGGTCCCATACCTCACTAAACTTGATCCCAGATCAAGTGGTTGGACCGTGCCATCCTAGATAGAGAGTACGGCAATCTCTGATGCGTCCATCAGTCTTTGCTACTAGTCTCTAGCTTTTCCCACCTCATTGGCCAAATGAGAGGTACTTCCCATGAGCCCTGAACTCAATGGGTAGGATGCATACGGGGCACAAATAAATGAGAGGCGAACCAGCTCAATAATCACAACGGTGGGGCAGAAGCATTATGAGTGCTTATAGCTCCGAGAAGCTATCCCCAAAGCCCCCCAGAGCTCCCAGAGCTCATCGTCCAACAGGACCCACATCATAGGGTCTTTCCACGACACCAAGACTCTCACGGAAGGTTAGGAACTCGACCTTCCCCAGGGGCTTAGTGAGAATATCCGCGACCTGCTCATCAGTTCCTATATGATCGAGCCTTACGGCGCCTCGCTGTACCATATCCCGGATAAAGTGGTACCTGATATCAATATGCTTGGATCGGTCGTGGAACACAGGATTCTCCGTCATACGAATCCCACTGCTATCGCGGTATATCAAGGTATCTAGCATGTCCAAATCAACTCACTAAAGAGCTTCCGCAACCAAACTGCTTCACAACAGGCCATACTAGCCGCAATGTATTCGGCCTCCGCGGTGCTCAAAGCCACCGACTTCTGCTTCCTGCTCATCCATGAGATCGAAGCAGAACCAAGATTGAAGCAGCATCCCGATGTGCTCTTACGATCCACCACACCGCCAGCCCAATCGGCATCAGTATATCCACGGAGTATCACACTCTCGGCAGTGTATCTCAGCCCATGGTTTATCGTGCCCCGAAGATATCTCAAAAGATTCTTGGGCACCAACCCAGTGAAAGTGATGAGGCTCAACCATCTGTTGACTCAAAGTGTTCACCGCAAAACATATATCCGGTCGGGTGTTCACTAAGAACATCAAAGCTCCTATGAGTTGACGATACTCAGTAGGATTGGCCAAGATAGGCCCAGCAGCGCTGCCTCTCAACTTTTTGAAGTTTAGTTACATCGGTGTTGACACGGACTTGCAGTCCACCATACCAAATCTCTCTAGAAGTTTCACAATGTATTTTCCTTGAGAAAGGAAAATCTCTCCAGGTCTCTGCCAGACCTCCAGGCTTAGGAAGTAGTGCATCAGTCCTAGGTCCTTCATCTCGAACTCAGCAGCGAGCTCCCTCTTACATTGATGAATGAGAGGGTCAGCACCTGTCAGGAAGAGGTCATCCACATACAGCACTAGAATGAGAGGCTTCCCCTGTACAACCTTGAAGTAAAAGTTCGGATCAGCATTACTTCGAGTGAAGCCCAGCTTCATCAAGTAACTATCCATCCTCTCGTACCAAGCTCTGGGTGCTTGCTTTAACCCATAGAGGGCTTTCTTCAACCTGCAGACATGAGTGTCTCGATCCTGAACTTCAAATCCCAGAGGTTGTTCTACATACACCTCTTCTTTTATTGCACCATGCAGAAAAGCGGTCTTGACATCCATCCGATGAAGACTCCATCCTTGCGTAGCAGCAAGGGCTATGATTGATCGAATGGTGGTATATCGTGCCACAGGTGCAAATATGTCATCATAGTCTATTCCTTCCTTTTGAGAGAAGCCACGGGCAACAAATCTTGCCTTGAACTTTTCAACACTCCCATCAGATCCATGTTTGATCTTGTAGAGCCATTTTGCGGTGACAACTGATTTGTCCTTCGGTCTTGGGACCACATCCCAGACATCATTCTTCATTATGGACTCATATTCTTCGTGCATAGCATCCTTCCAAACTTGATGCTTTACGGCTTCCTCAAAAGATCCAGGTTCAAATTGTACAATAGTACTCATGGCAGCTAGATACCCTTGGTATCTACACGGCTTCTTGCTTTCTCGGAATGTCCCCCTTGGGGCAGCATGACCCTCAGCATCTTCGAGGGTGTCCCCGAGCCATGATGGTCTCTTTCCCAGTGAAGGAGATGGATCAATAGGGTCCATTGGTCCTTCAATATCAGGCATTGTCTCATCCTGCGGTTCTTCTTGATTTCCAGGCCTTTCTTCATGATTGTCTTCAGATCTTGGAAGATCTACTACTTTCTTCAGGGAAGCATCTTCGTCAAAAGTGACATCATGGCATATCTCTACTTCCCTTTGACCAGGTACATAGACTCTATAGGCCTTAGAAGTCTCACTGTAGCCCACAAACATTCCTTTCTTCCCAGAAGCATCTAGCTTGCTTCTCTTTTCTTTCGGCACATGAAAATAAACAGGACATCCAAAAATTCTAAAATGTGAGACATCAGGTTTCTTACCAGTGAAAACCCCTTCGGGAGTTTTGGAGTTCAGAGCGGAATGAGGGCATCGGTTTTGAATATACACAGCAGTATTTGCAGCTTCTCCCCACAGAAACTTCGGTAGACCCTGGTCACATAGCATGGCACGGGCAGCTTCCACAATAGTCCTATTCTTGCGTTCAGCAACACCATTCTGCTCAGGAGTATATGCAGTGGTAGTCTCCCTCTTAATGCCAGCTTCTCTGCAAAAGTCTTTGAACTCATTTGACTCATATTCAATGCCATTGTCGGTCCTCAAAATCTTGATCTTCTTTCCGGTCATATTTTCCACCAAGGCTTTGAAGGTACGGAACCACATGAAAGCCTCATCCTTCTTCTTCAAGAAGTATATCCAGGTTTTGCGAGAGAAGTCATCAGTGAATGTCATGTAGTAATAACATCCTCCCAGGGATGTCACGGGCAACATACCAGATAGATCAGAATGGACCAGTTGCAAAATATCAGATGTCTTTGTGACACTTGAGGGGAAAGGTCCCCTAGTATGCTTTCCTTCGGCACAGCCCTTACATACACCTTCATGATTATTTCCAAAGTTAGGCATCCCTGTCACCACCTTCCTTGCTTTGGGAAGGGCCTTGTAATGAAGGTGTCCAAACCTTCGGTGCCACAGTTCGGTTTGTCGGATAGTATCACATGTCATTGCTCCCAGCGGACTCCCTCCAACCTGGTAGAGTGTGCCAACTCTAAAACCAATCGAGATAGCTTCCTTGAAGCTCTTCTTCCACATGAGCACCTTTCCATCAGTGAATGTTACATTGAACCCTTTGTCTTCCATGGCTGATACAGACACAAGGTTCTTCTTCAATTTCGGTACATAGAGTACATCTTGCAAATGTAGGAATTGTCCTTGAGACAAGTGGAGGGTCACAGTCCCTGTCCCTTTCACGGGATATGTGGCATTATCTCCAAGGATAATTTCTAGATTAGTATCCCTCTCAACCATGTCAGAGAGTGCTTCCTTGAATCCAGTGATGTGTCTTGAGGCACCACTATCGATGAGCCAGACATCCATAGTGTCGGGCGGAGATGTAGCAGAGAGAGCAGATACAAGAATATACTCATTTCTTTTATCAACAGCATTAGACTCCTCATACCGGGAGTTTCTAGACCTTTTAGAAGGTTGATTGTTTCCACCAGAGGGAGCCTTCCTCTTTCCTTTGGATTTGTCGTTTCTTCGATTCCCATTCCTTCGGTTGTTGTTGTTATCATCACTATCGGGAGAATCCTTCTTGAAGGGACATTCTCTAGCATAGTGACCAGGCCTATGGCAAGTGAAACACTTACCCTTCTTTTCTTGAGCCCTTGTTCTTCCTTTGTCCTTAGGACCACCAGAGGAGTTCTTTCGAGAATGAGCACCATAGGCAGCATTTCTGTCATTTTCGAATTCCTTCATCCTTGTTTCTTCTTGTATACATCTAGACAGAAGCTCATCAAAGTTAGGAATGGTATTATTATTGAGAATGGTAGTAGTGAATACTTTCCATTCATATGGGAGTCCTCCAAGTGCGGTGAGAACCATCTCACGATCGGCTATTGTCTCCCCAATAGCCAGCAGATTGTTCCTTGTTTCGGTCAATTTCAGAAAGTAAGCTTGAACAGACTCATCTCGGCCCTTCTTCATATTCTTCAATTTATTCTTGAGGAATAGCACTTGGTTCACATTGTTTACTTTGAACATAAGGATCAATTTATCATACATCTCCTTGGATGTGCCTAGCTCAGATATATAGGCGACGAGACTTTTATGTATGGATTCCCTGATCATCAGCTTTGCTTTGATCTCCCCCTTCTTATACTTGTTTTTAGCAGCAGCAGTAGCATTGGATGGAGGTTCTTGTATCTTACCTAGTACATGATCCATGAGATCATGGTCTTCCAATTTGAGATCTAATATCATCTTCCAGGCATGGAAGTCATCCCTTCCAGTCAGCTTGTCATTCTCCTTGAATTCATAACTTGTGGAACCCATTTTCTCAGATGGTGATTGCTAAAGATAGGGCTTGTCTTCACCTTCGCTTTGATACCACGTAAATTTTTGTATATGTTCTATGCTTGATGCAACTTTACTTTTATTACAGCGATCACACAAATGGTTAAGTAAAATGCTGATAGAACATATCAGTGGATCTTATAGAAGACAAACCAGAAACAGAAAAAATGTGATGGTGCGTTATGGCGGTCAACAGGATGCTTCAACCAGCAAAGTCTCCTTGATCAGCCAACCCAAAATGTGTCACAACAATCCTCAAATCAGCTACCGAGTCAACCCAAGTCAACTCCAGAAAAGTCAACGTTGTCCAGAAAAGTCAACGCAGGGCAGCAAGCTAAAAGTCAACGCAGCAACAAGTTCGGTCAACCTTTTGACCTCGGTTTCTGTGCCAATGTGTACGGCCTCCCAAAATCGAAGTCTCCAACAATTTTCAGCCCTTTCGGACCATGCGTTGACCAAAGTCAACGCTGGTCAAACTTCCGTGAAAACCCTAGCTGCAGAATTTTCGTCCTTCTTCTTGGCCGTACGGATTTGTCCTTCTTCCCACGTGTGAGCTGAAATTGTCCTCCAAGGAGCTCATACTAAATCAGATGAGAGAAGAAGATGTGTGTTGAGTTGTGGTGAAATGCTCTCCAACTTTGCCTGTATTTATATCCATCATTGAGGTGTGTGACACATCTGCTGGGGGTGTAAAACCTTAAGGCCGACTTGCACATATAATTTATTATAAATAATAAATTCAAAATAAATGTTCTGCTCATCGGATTAAGATATATTTTATATGGATTTTACACCTCTCCGAAAGAGGAATCCAACAGAAATATTAGCCTCTTAATCTGAGCATCACAACATGGAGTTTGGACCTAGTTGTCCAATTTTAACAGGACTTGATACCATGCTACCCAATGATTCTCTTACCTTCAAAAGGAGCCTAAAGGTGAAGTAATATCTAGCAAATCTATTCTTTGCAATCTTCAACAACTCTAATCTTGAGTGATTGCGGAAAATCCCATGGGTATTGCTATGATTTGTAATAAATCTTATCATTTTTTTGCCTCTCTTATACAAATCACCAATCCATCTGTATTGAGGTTGTTTGTTTTTAATTATATCATGCATCAAAACGTTAATTGTGTGAACCAAACACCCATACGAAAATATGTTGGGGTATTTATCCCCAATAATTGCTCTCGTTGCCTTACAATTAGCAGCATTATCAGTGATGACTTGGACGACATTGTATGGCCCAATACGCCCAAATGTGTCAAGTAATGGTTTTGCAATGTTGATTTCGGTCTTGAACTTATCTGAATAATCATATGATGAAAGGATGATTGCACCACTAACAGACACAGCAAGAACACTTATCAATGTCTTTCCTTTTACATTTGTGCATCCATCAAATACAATGGACACCTATAATATTCCTTTTTTGTGTGTTCCTTTTTACAAGGTTAGGATGGACTTCCAGAGTTGAGAGCAGACAGGTCATAGGTACAGGTTGGGGCCATTAGCAGGCCCAGGGGCTTTTTGGAGGAGTTTTGAGGAGATTCTATGAGGGTCGATGGCATTCGCTTGATATATTCCATCATCTGTACAGTTTGCCTTTCGTTTTGGTGCATTCCGACAACTTTTGGAAAAATGAGTTATTTTGGGCTTTACTCAATTAATTACATTCAAGGCGGCATTCCAGGAGGAATATGTAATAGAACACCTTAGTGTAATAGCTCATTGGAACCAGAACGAGAATACCTACATGATGGGATGGTTGGACACGAGTTTCAGTGACCTGAGGAGACATGGTAGCCGATTTACTCTTTCCTGCATTAATAAGGAATATTTTAATTGGAAAATAAGACGGAAAAGTGCTCCATGATTAAAATAATAATAAAATAGAAGGCTCTAGAGGGGTCCATGAGATCTATAAAAGAAGAGGAAGAGGCCATTGAGAGAATATCTTTGATTTGATATCCTTCTTGTATGTCAGGTTGAGAACCCGGTTCTCTTCTCCATTGGTAGCCCCAGGACGAAAACCCTCGGGTATGTTGCCGAGTGTTGGACGAAAACCCAACTCTCTTTGAGGAGACTTCATTCAAGAGTTTCACAGAGCTTCAAGGATATTTGAGTGAGGATCATTCAGATCTTCAAATGGTGCTTCATTGTCATTCAGTGGGTTCATTGGTAGCAGTTGTCGGAGGGAGAGTGTAGTTGTGCAGTTTTGGAGGTCGATGCAGTACAACAGATTTTATTGGAGACCAACTCTCCATCTCAGTTCTTTTGGGTCAGATATACATGTAACCCGAGTTTGTCATTTATAATAAAAAGTTGAGATTCTTCCTGTTTAATGTGTAATGGATTGCATTACTCTATTTTCTTTTATTTTACATGGCAATCTTCTGTTAATTAATTCAGTAATTTTATGGTAAAATGTTGGGTTAATAAAATTTCTGCAAAATAGATGAAATATCGCATTCGGGATATTACAGTGGTATCAGAGTTGTGCATCCTGCCATCCTGAGGGTTTACTACAGAACAACCTTAGAGGGAATCAAGGGTTCCATAGAACTAGGTTTTGGAAAATTTCAAGTGCCGAAGATAGATCAAATTGCTGGAAATTTCCTCCTTTTAAGTATTTGACAATTCATTCCAAATTGTTGGATAAATATTTGGGCATCATATTGCTACCTATGTAATAAGTATCCTACAAATTTGAATTAATGTTTGTCGTCGAACCCATCCAAGCCTCATAGAGGAAATTATTTTGGCGAAGGTAAAAGGCGAAATTGAAAAGGGGCGAACTTATGGTCACCGCATTGAAAATATCGTGACTGTATGCAGCGGCCAAACCCACCATCAAAGATCTTTCCACGTCATACAAATTCGGGCAGCAAAAATATGGTCTTCGTGGCAAAGCACGTTTCGGCAACATGTCCGGAAGGTTGAACGGTGCGAGATAACAAACAGGGTTCTTAGAGAGCTTGATGCAACTCTGATTATCACACAAAATTTTGGTCGGTTCCATCCTCTTCTTGAGCAAGTTCAAGAGCAGCTTACAAAGCCATATAGCCTCGCACGAAGTTGTGCTTCCTACCATATATTCAGCCTCGGCTGAGCTCAGTGCCACGGATTTTTGTTTCCTACTGCACTAGGAAGTCATTCCTGATCTGAGACTGAAATAGTACCCACTGGTACTTTTTCAATCCACTAGGCTTCCAGTCCAATTTGCGTCAGTGAACCCACTCAACTGGATTTCATCGTCTTTGGTGTACTTCAACCCATACTCGACTGGCCCCTTCATATATCTATGAACATGTTTGGTTGCTGCCCAGTGAGCCCTCCTTGGTTCCACCATGAACTGGCTAAGGGTATTCACTGCATAACAAATGTTTGGTCTAGTGTTGACCAAGTACATCAATGATCCTATGAGCTTCCTATACAAGGTAGGGTAAGCCTCATCATTCTCGAACGTATCTCTCTTCTTCCAATTTGTAATCAGTGGCGTAGCCACGAGTCTACAATCCTCCATCTGAAACCTCTTCAAGATCTCTGTAGTATATCTTCCTTGCCCAAGGAATATTTCTCCCTTCTGCTCCCAGACCTCCAAACCAAGAAAATAATGCATCTACCCTAGATCCTTCATGTCGAATTCGGTAGCCAGATTCTCCTTGCAGTCTTTGATGTGCTTAGATGATCCAACCAAGAACAAATCAACTACATATAATACCAGGATTAGCGGCTCATTCCCTACTCTCAGATAGTAGAGGTTGGAATCTTCATCACTCTTGACAAATCCCATCTTCTGCAGGAAGCTATCAATTCGCCCATAACATGCTCTGGGGGCTTGCTTCAGTCTGTACAAGGCTTTCTTAAGCCTGCATACATGAGTCTTCTGCTCATGTATCTCAAAGCCCTATGGCTGTTCTATGTACACTTCCTCTTCTATCACCCCATTCAAGAACGTTGTCTTGACATCCATTTGGTGAATCTCCCATCCCATCTGCGCTGCAAGAGAGATGACGAATCCGATTGAAGTGTACTGAGTTACAAGGGCGAAGGTTTCTTCATAATCAATCCCTTCCTTCTGTACACACTCCTTAGCCACGAATCTGGCCTTGAACTTCTCTATGTTGCCATCTGCAGCATACTTGATCTTGTAGATCCACCTTGATCCTACAACTGATATGTTTTGCGGTTTGGGACTACTTCCCACACATCGTTTGTCATGATGGAGCTATACTCCTCCACCATGGCATCTACCCACACCTGATGTTGAGCTGCCTCCCAAAAACTAGAGGGTCCTCCGACCTGTCCTACCAGTTCCTAGTACCTGTTAGGTTGCCTGCGTTCCCTCTTCTCATATCTAGGGGCTCCAACAAATTCCTCTGCATCCCTCAGAGTCTGTTGGATCTCTCTGCTTGTTCTTCCACTAGTGGTGGGTGGATTTACCTGATCTCCTGCTTGCTCTTCTTTGGAAGAACTTTCCTCAGAATCCTTGTGTCGTGGAGAGGCACTCGAGCCATCTTCTATAGGTCATTGTGGCTATACTAGCGGATCCTCCTCAGCCTGCGTATCTGTAGCCATTTTCCGGGATCTCCTGAAGGCTCTCTCCTCCATGAATTTCATGTCCCGCCTTACTACGATCTTCCTATTTTATGGAATATAGATGCGATATGCCTTCGCATTTTCAATATATCCCACAAGATAATCCTTCTCCACAGTCCGATCTAATTTCTTCCTTTTCTCATCGGGTACATGGCAATACGCTATATTGCCAAATATCTTGAAGTGGCTCACCTAAGGCTTGCTGCCAGTGAACACATTGTCAGGTGTCACTTTTCCCAACGCTCTATGAGGCACCCTGTTCTGCACAAACACTGCTATATTGCAGGCTTCTGACCACATAAATTTGGGCATGTCTTGGTCATATAGCATCGCCCTCGCAGCTTCCACAATGGTCATGTTCTTCCTTTCTGCAACTCCATTCTACTCTAGATTGTATGGAGTTGTCCATTCTCTCTTGATTCCTTCCTTTATGTAGAAACTTGTGAAGTCTTTATCAATATACTCTCCACCATTATCTGACCGGAGCTTCTTGATCTTCTTTTCGGTTAAATTTTCTACAATAGCCTTGAATTCTTTGAATCGCTCAAAGACTTCATCTTTGGTTTTGATAAAGTAGATCCATGATTTTCGAGAATGGTCATCAATAAAGGTAGCAAAGTACTTTGCTCCACTGAGAGTAGTCGTGGACATTGGTCCGCAAATGTCTGAGTGTATAAACTTGTTAATTTTGGGCAACTAGAGCCAAACTCCATGTTGCACTGCTCATATGATAATGATTATATTTTTGTTGGATTCCTCCTTCAGAGAAGTGAAAGATTGATCTAAATATCATCTTGTTTGGATAAGCAGAACATATATTTTTATTTTATTTTCGACACATGTGCAAGGTCGACCAAATTTGCAATATAGGCTCACAAGCTTAATGGATGTGTCACACACCCTCATAAAATAGATGCTCACAAGCCTAATAGAGACTTGGAGGTCATTTTCTCATCATCTCATCACACATTCTCTCAATGTGATCTGATTGGTTCGATAGCCTTTGGAGGCCTCTTTCCTTCACACGTGCGGAGCTAAAGCTAGGTAAAATCTACAGATCTATTTAGGGTTGTTTTGCTGAGCGTTGACCAGCGTTGACCGTGGTCAACCTTTGACCGTTTGACCTCCAATATTTGCTGAAAATCTGATTTTTGTAGGTCGTACAACTGGGCAAAAAATCCAGGAAAAAGGAGCAGTTTGACCGAAGCCCTAAATTTGCAGCATTGACTTTCTGCGTTGATTGTCCAGCATTGACCTTTTCTGCATTGACTTTGGTTAATCAGTGTTGACTTTTGTTGAGTTGTTTTTGAGGGTTGTGTGTGTGACACTTGGAGGGGTTGTTGATCTAAGAAAGGCTTGTCTTCTGTTGATCTATTATTATGTTCTATCAACATTTTACTTTCATGTTTATGTGATTGCTAAATTGAATCGGGCCTAAGAAAGATTGAAGTAAATTTGCATTAAGCATAAAATACTCCATGTTTATCTAAATTTAACACAATTATAATACACTTTTCGCCCTACTGTTGCTTCTTGGAAATGTTTCCTTGGCATACATCCCTAGTATGCACCCCCTGCAAACATCATCTTTCCTTGTGTTGAGTTCTCGAGCTACCATGACAGTCTTCATAAGGATCTTCAAGGCTCCATGATGTAAATGCCCCATCCTTTTGTGCCATAATTCATTCAGGTCTCTTTCATCCGTACTGCCTATTAGTGCCATTGGAGACTTGAGTTGTAGCTTATACAGTTTATGGCTCCTTACTCCAATTTGTGCTTTCCTTTTCCAGCTAGGATATTTGACATAAACTTTATTTCCAATAAAGCATACATTGTAACCCTTGTTCTAGAGTTGAGACACGGAGAGTAAGTTCATCCCCAATCCTGGTACATGCAGTAAGTTTGTGGCCCGAAGCTTGTTACCGACTTCTTTCTGAAATATTATGATTCCTCTACCAACGGGGGACACTTGGCCATTTTTCGCATCGTGATCTGAAATTTCATCTGCTCTTCCTGGTAGCTCAAAAAACATTCTCGAACTCCCTTTATGTGAGAAGATGCTCCATTATCAATATACCAAACTCCTGGAGAGGTCGTGCTTGACACACAAGAGAAATCCTCTTCTAGTCTGGATGCCAGAACTAACATGTCATGATGCCTCTTTTTCTCCGTGTGTTTTGGAGGACTACGTGAACCCTTCTGAGTTGTTGTTGCATCTATGTCGGATCTTAGTTCCATTGCAGAACCTCCTCTTTTGTCTTTCTCCTTTAGCTCTGTTACCATGTGAAATTTTCAATATGAAAATGCTACTGCAATCATTGATTTATTTCGCCTACTTATTTATGATAAGTTATTTACGGAGGCTCAAGTAAATTTTGAAATAAATACAGCTACAGCATTCACTTTAATCTAAAGAAAGAGAACAAATATAACATGTATCACGCAATAGAAACAACCACATGAACACAGTTATTTTTGGACAATTGTCCCCGGAAAAACCCAATGTGGGAAAACTAGTGCAGCAGATGAGGGTTTATATTAATCTTCAACAGTGAAAAGATAGTTTACAGAATATATGACGAGCAGATGTTTAGCATACACCTGAGATGAATTTTACGAACACCTCGAAAGAATTCCTGACACACGGTAGGCATTTCTCCTCCCTCTATGTCACTCTACGTGGCCCCTCTGCACAGTCACTACGCTAGACTGCGTCACTTTGCATGGAGGGCTAGTGTTGATGCTCAGCGTTGGCTCCTCTTCGTCTTTTGTTTGTGTAATATTCCTTTTTTGGTGTCATCTATGACAGGGCTAGGATGGACTTCCAGAGTTAGAAGCAGACCGGTCATAGGTATAGGTTGGTGTCATCAGCGGGCCCAGGGGATTTTTGGAGGAGTTTTGAGGAGTTTCTATGCGGTCGGGTGGCATTCGCTTGATATATTCCATCATCCGAGCAGTTTGGCTTTCGTTCTGGTGCATTCCGATAACTTTCGGAAATTTGAGTTATTTCTGGGCGTAACTCTGCTGATTACGCTCAAGGTGGCATTCTGGGAGGAATACATGATGGAACACCTTAGTGTAATAGCTCATTGGAATCGGGATGAGGATACCTACATGGTGGGATGGTTAAACATGGGTTTCAGTGACCGGAGGAGCGTGGTAGCCGATTTACCCTTTTCTGCATTAAAAATGAATATTTTAATAAGAGGGAAAAGTGCTCCATGAATAAAATAATAGTAAAATAATGCTCTAGAAGGCTCCAAGAGATCTATAAAAGAAAGGGAGGAGGCCATTGAGAGATATCTTTGGATCATATCATTTTCTTGTTTATGAGAGGTTTGAGAACGTGGTTCTCTACTTCAACCGTAGCCCCAAGATGAAAACCCTCGGGTGAGTTGTGAGTGTTGGACAGAAACCGAACTCTCTTTGAGGAGACTTCATTCAGAAGTTTTGCAGAGCTTCAGGGATTGGTGTGAGGATCATTTAAATCTTCAACTTAGGCTTCATTATCTTCAGTGGGTTCAGTGATAGCTATTGTCGGAGGAAAAGTGCAACAGTTCAGTTTTGGAGGCCAATGCAGTGCAACAGTTCATCTTGGTGGCCAGTTTTCCATCTCAATTATTTTGGTCAGATTTATATGTAACCCCAGTTATTACTTATAATAAAATCCTAAGATTCTTCCTGTTTTATGTGTTAATGGATTGGAGTGTTTTATGCATATTTATTTTACATGGCAATCTTCTGTTGAGTAAATAGTGATTTTACGGCATATTGTAGAGTTCAGTTATTTTTCTGCATTTTTAGTTAAAATATCCCTTTCGAGATATTACAGTCTGCCTTCTCTTCGTCTCTGTTGACTTCTCCCTCCTCCTTCTGTCTCTGCAACCCAGCCTCTACAACCTCACCCTCTGAAATCGAATTCTCTTACTTTAGAATCGATTTCCTTCGGGTACTGAGAATATGTCTGGCTTGCTTTCCAAATAACCCTCGAGTCTTCTCTTATAGTCTTCTTGTTGATGAATCAACGGCCCAGATTATATCCTTAATCAATGGCTCAAATTAAACGATGACTAGATCTTCATTTTCTAGAAGATTCACATGCTGCTTTATTAATACCCTTTAATTATTTAATTTCCCTAAGTTTAGACTTAGGGATCACTTTAAAATAATTAATTATTTTAATAAAGCATGATCCGAGTGGAATTTCTACAAATGATATCTGGGTTCTCTAGAATACTGATGTCCAAGCCTCTTCCCAAAATATGAGACTTGGAGGACTTTCCAATGCTACAAAATCAACAATTGGAACCAGAACAAGAATACCTACATGATGGGATGGTTGGACACGAGTTTCAGTGACCTAAGGAGACATGGTAGCCGATTTACTCTTTCCTGCATTAAAAAGGAATATTTTAATTGGAAAATAAGAGGGAAAAGTGCTCCATGATTAAAATAATAATAAAATAGAAGGCTCCAGAGGGGTCCATGAGATCTATAAAAGAAGAGGAGGAGACCATTAAGGAATATCTTGGATTTGATATATTTCTTGTATGTGAGGTTGAGAACCTGGTTCTCTTCTCCATTGGTAGCCCCAAGATGGAAACCCTCGAGTATGTTGCCAAGTGTTGGACGGAAACCCAACTAGCTTTGAGGAGACTTCATTCAAGAGCTTCACAGAGCTTCAGGTATATTGGAGTGAGGATCATTCAGATCCTCAATTGGTGCTTCATTGTATTTCAGTGGATTCAGTGGTAACAGTTGTCAAAGGGAGAGTGCAGTTGTGCAGTTTTGGATTAGACTCTAGAGTGTAGATCCTACCTCTTTGGTCATTGGCCTTCAATCCCAAGCTCTAATATCCTCTCCAAGCTCCAAGCACCACTTGCTCTCTCCAAGCTCTCCTTTCCCTTGCTCTCTCTTGCTCTCTCCTCTCCTCTCTTACTATCTCTTGAGAATAATGATAATGAGGGAGAGGGAGGGCTTTTTATTCCCCCCCCCCCCTCTTTCCCTCCAAAAAATCACGCCTTTCCCCTTCTCTGTGCAGTCATTGGCAATTTCTCCCAGGCGGGAGCGTTTTTGCAGAGGAGTGCTCGAGAGAGAATGCTCCCAGAGCACCCCTCCTTAAAAAAAGTGCTCCCAGAGCGTCTTTTTAAAGGAGGGAGCAATCGGAGAACGTTCCCTAAAACACTCCCGAAACAACAGGGAGTGTTTTTTCTGCCTCAAGAGTGCGCTTCCGAGGTGCTCCCTAATCGATCCCGCACGCAGCACGTTTTGGGAGCGGGGTCGGGGGGGCGGGGGCACTCCCCGACAATCCTGGTTCGAATTACTGGTCTTGAGGCCAACTTGATGTGGAGGCTTCATATATCATATTTGACTCAATTCTTGACCTAATTGCATGATTCAAAAGCCCAGTATGAGTCAATTTAAATATACAATGACACTATAAACTCAAAATAAAACCTAGAAGTCCACAATGGGGACTTTGACCTAAAATAATATGACCCAAGCATGAAACCCATGCTTTACTAAGTCATTTAATAATAATATAAAATTCTTTTCTTTATTCTTTTGACAAGTACATTAAATATTGAATCAAATACAATTTATGAAGACCGGACCTAGTTATAATCTTCAACGCTCCCTCTTAACTAGGGAGATATTCATAATACAATAGTAGAAGATAGATCTCAACTATGTGAACTATGAAGAATTTCTAGACACTTAAATGTCATGGACTAGATTCCTGACCAAGGAAATCTATCCATTGGTCACTCAACAATTTAGGCACCGCAATGCCATGGACTAGATTCCTGACCAAGGCAATCTATCCAAGTGGGACTAAGATGGACTAAATCTTTCAGCCTCTATAGGTACCATCAGGCTTACGTACTAACCATGAACCCAGGGAACTAGGTTCACATCCACACGATGCCACCCTCCCTACCAGACATCAACACAAAGTGCCGGCCCGATGTCTTTCCATGCAATGCTTCACTCACAAAGCCTCAACAGACTTGATCCAACAAATCAAGGATAACCAATCTCTCCCAATCAAACCGATTGGTTAGTAGCATGCTATCAAAGCCTTCGAGAGATTCACCTATACAAACACAACCCCCATCAGTAATATATTTTCAAATACATAATCAAAGCAAACCTTCAGGGTTTCAATGTTTCCCTTCAACTAATTTCAGTAGGACTATTAGTTGAATCTTTGAGAGAAGATTCCTTTCCCTACTTCACATGTAGCAACATTTCTTTCAGTATATATTCTCCAATCAAGACTTATGTTATGCCCTCCTTCTTAACTAGGAAGAGATCTTTTATCCAGACTCCCTATTAATGTAGGGAGATTGGCTTCTTCCTTCGGTGTTAGAGAATCTTTCATGGCTTCCTTTCTTCTCATCATATTAGCTTCTCTTATGGATTTCTACACCAATATGATGTACCTGCACAACTTAGATAGCAAGTACAACCAATTCTATAGAAGCCTGAAGTTAGTCATAACAAAATTTTATAGTAGCGGAAGCATTTATACTTTACATAATCAACAAGAGACTATACATCAACTTCTAATCCAGTTTTGATACAAACCCTAAATCACATCAGGAATTTAATCAAGATGACAAAAGAGGCGATCCCTAGAAATAAGTCAAAAGAAAAATAAAAGTATCTAATAACTACCAGAAGCCATCTAATATACTATTTACTAGGGTTTTATGTAAACCCTAGATTTCACTTATTCAAGGCAAATCCAACATGAATAGCTTTTACATGTGTTTGATGTAAACCTTAGATTTCAGACACAGTAAGTAACTTCTACTAGGGTTTGATGTAAACCCTAGATTTTCCATCTATAAATTTTCAGCAAACATTATATAGATTCAGATGAATACACATACTAGAGCATTTAACTACTACTAGGATTTAGTTATAAACCCTAGCCTTTTCAATCATCATCCTAGAACTTTCAAACTTTGACTAGAGCTTGATTTCAAACCCTAGAACTTATGACCATTAGAAATTTGATCAGCACATATTTCTAGGAGATTACCATCATGCATAAGCACATCATATGATTGACCTAGACTAAGCTAGGGATTCAATCAAAGAATTATATACACCTAGGGTTTCATTCCTAGGAATTTTCATAACAAGGATTTTTCTTGTAGACCTAACCAAAACCTAGGGTTTCGGTTCATGTCAAAGCAAACCCTTATTCTATCAAGACTTCAAAGGTGCGAGATTTCGAACAACATCATTTCAACCCTAATAAGTTAGAGCTTCCATGATCATATTAAAATCCCAAACACGACATCATCAATATATCAACCACTAAGTTGAAGGAAACGTAGGGTAGGGGTCCATTTCCGCCCTGAAACGAAAAGGAAACGTGTTTCCTTGTACTGTACGGCTTGGAAATGCGTTTCCATCCGTACTAGGCCGTTCCCTGCGGGGGAAACATGCCCAGTACAGACGGAAACACGTTTCCAAGCCATACAGGCGCGTTTTCGTCGTTTTAACTTAAATTTTATTGCTTTTTTTGGGGTTCGTGTGTTTTATTATTTTTTTAATTGTGGAAAGTGTCTTTTCTTGCACCTAGATGGCTCTCTCAACTTATAAAAAGACACTCGCTTCTAATGATTAAGCCTATGGCCCTAGTATTTTTATGCGATTCATGGTAATGTTAAATTCTTCATCTTCATTTTCATCCTTTTACTTAAATTTTTAACATTACCATGAAATGACTCAGGATGTTTGAGAGTGGTTCTGACCTCATTGGATTTCATATGAAGAAAGTATAATTTTAGATCTCATTCAAAATCTAGCAGATTTATCAATTTTTCAAGATTTCAGGATTGGGTGATTGCAATGTTTCCATCGAATTTTGTCATGTATTAGGGTATGGAACTCAATTTTAATCAAGAGCACCAATCCCTCTATGTACCTTGATGTTAGTGACATTGGTTTTCAAACTCCTCTATCATGACCCTACTAAAAATGTACCAATCACTCAAACAAAACCTTGACTTGACATGCTCATAGTTTTTATTGTACTTGCAGCCTCATAGTCTTTATTGTACTTGCAACCTCATATATATAATAAAAGTTGATTTTGATATTTTGATATAGAATAAAGGGGTTTTGGATATTTCAATATTGCTATTTTTATTATGTGTCTGTTATCAATGATCATTCATGAGTAAATGTCTTGTAACTTGTAATAGTTTATGCTTTGAATTTATCATGTATGTTATATGATTTCACGTAACATTTCTTAAATGTCATAAATTCTAATATAAATTTAAATTATAACATATATATATATATATATATATATATCGCGTTTCCCTATTTCCAAAATTTGGGGAGGTCGCGTTTCGTATCGCTTTCCGTTTTGGAAACTCGTTTCCATTTCCCCGTTTCGTGCAACTTAGATCAACCAGTATAGCAATTTCTTCATTAATAGCCCTAAGTAGGTTTAGGGTTTCACATATTATCAACATACCCTTAGGTTAGGGTTTTCCAGAGAACCTTTTTAGGGTTCTATTTATGCATGCAATTAGAGATATATAAGGTGGGTAGATTCATCAGATGATGAATCATCCCAAACAAGAATCTTTTAAGATTCAGGAGAGCTAGACACGGAAGCAATTAGTAATGTAGAATGAATATACCAAAGAGAATAACAAGACTTTATAATTCAAGACATACCTTTGATTCTTTGACAAACCTTTTTTATTCCAATGCTTAGTGAGGGATTCCTTCTTAATCCTTCTTCCATAATTATTCATCATTCAACAGGTTAATTCCTAGACAAGGATTAGAGGTAGACAGGTTATTAATATTTAATATAGTCAAAACTTTAAATAAGTACATGAAAACACATAGAGGGGGAATGAGATACTTATCTTGAGGAGTTGTTGTGGGCTCCCTCCAAAGCTCGGAGGGAAACCTAAAAACTTATAAAACAAGAAAGATGTTTTTCCAAAAAGATGTTAAACCTATAACTGAACATAAAATATACAAATGAAATATCTAAAGCTAGGAGCAAGGGGCTTAGTAATGTAAGTCCCTTATGTGATTCTCTTCGAGCTTTGCTCTCTTGGGAGAGGATACTTCTCCAACCACATTTGCTCTATCTCTTTTCTTACTTCTAGGATTGTCGGGACACTCACTTCTATAATGCCCCATTTTGTGACAATGATAGCATTCAATCTTGGACATATCAACCTTCTTCCTTGGCCCTTTCTTCTTGAATTTTCCCTTGTGATGAGCAACATAAGCATTTGAGACTTCTTCATTGTTGGCTTCCATTGAGATTCTTAATTCTTGTTGCCTGCAGGATGTCCATAGTTCCTCAAAGGTGGGAGCTTCTTTCCAGTTATTGGGACCTACAACAAATGCACCCCAAGTAGGTGGTAGCCCTAGTATGGTTGTGATTACAATTTCTTTATTTATCACCACTTCATCAATGACAAGAAGGTCATCTCGTATTCTTGTTATCTTCACAAAGAAAGTGGATATTGTATCCTCTTTGGTCATCTTAGTATTCCTTAGTTCATTTTTTAGGTTTGCTACCTTTCCAATATTCTTGATGGTAAATAGTTTGACAAGGAATCATACATTTCCTGGGCATGATCAATGTTTGCTATGAAGGGGACAAGATTGTCCTTTATGCCTTCAACCATCAAATTCATAGCTACTAATTCCAATTCTCTGAATTTTACCTTATCAGCATCACTTGATTCTTCTGTGGGTTTTTTCACTTTCCCTTTACCAAGTCTAAGACCTTGTTCTTTTCAAGGAGGAGGTCAATCCTCTTTTTCCAAGATCTATAGTTTGCAGCTCCTTCAAGCTTGTTCTCTCCCTTGATAGTGCTAGACATCTTCCTTGAAAGTAGTGAAGACTTCTTTCCTTAAAGAGTTTTCTTTAATGAACTTCTTATGTCTCCTTGATCAAATCCTTAAGACTGCCTTTTTCTTTTTATTTCACCAAAGCTCTGAAACCATGTTAGAGAATCATAAAGGCAGAAAGATTCTCATATTCTTGATTATTTACCTGTGATATTCTTTAGTTCTTATTATGTTCTTCTTATGTTCTTTCTTCTTAGTTCATCAAGCAAATATCAAAGCAAATGCACATATATCAAGGACACCAAATGTAGGCTAGCAGCTAGGGAAAAACCCCACTCTCGAGGAAACCCAGATAGTAATTCTTCCTTCAATATAAATTCTTGAGACTCTAGATCTTAACTCGGACTTCGTCCACACCAAGTCAACCTTCCTTTTGATCCTTCCTCAATCTGGCAGCAGTAGCAGTAGCAGTAGCAGCACTATATAGCAGTTCCTTCGACTTAGAACTTCGACCTTGCTTCTGGAACTTCAATCTTGAGGGAAAGACATCGATCTTGCTTCTAGGAGTTCGATTTTGACCCAACGCAGCTTCTCAAGGCAGCAACATCCAATAGAATCAACTTCGACTTATTCTTCTCTTGGCGGCAGCAATTGGCAGCAACTGATGCAACAAATACTTAGAGACTTTGATCTTCCAAACTATAGCACATGAGACAAAGAGAGTAGCACCAAAATTTCGATTTTATTCCAATCTATTAGCTTTCCCAAAACCGAACTCAAATTGACCCTTTCCTTCACTTCGCACTTTTCTCCGATGTAGCAAAAGATATCAAATTTTTGAGTGTGTGAGTGATGTCTCCAAATGAATTTGATCTCCCTATATTTCTAGCCTTTTAATGGGTTCGAATTACAGGTCTTGAGGCCGACTTGATGTGGAGGATCCATAAATCATATTTGACTCAATACTTGACCTAATTGCATGATTCAAAAGCCCAGTATGAGTCAATTTAAATCTACAATGACACTATAAACTCAAAATAAAACCTAGAATTCCAAAATGGAGACTTTGACCTAAAATAATATGACCCAAGAATGAAACCCATGCTTTAATAAGTCATTTAATAATAATATAACATTCTTTTCTTTATTCTTTTGACAAGTATAATAAATATTGAATCAAATACAATTTATGAAGACTGAACGTAGTTACAATCTTCAACATTTAGCACCTAGACATTTCGGTTCGTTTCCTGTTTGGGTGGCAACTCCACTTATTCATCCATTCACAAGAGCCTTCTCTAGAAGAAATTCATGTAGCTCGGTTAATCCTGCTACCGATCCTGAAAGAGATCTACGAGCTTGGTTAAACAAATTACATTCTATAAAACATTTAATCTTTCTCGAACAGAAATCCATCCCTGATATCCACTTGTTTTTCATTAATCCCATTAATCAAGAATTCATGGATTATTACAGTCCTTGCAACTTTGCGAACATTCAAGGATATCCTCATGATCTTTCAAATGATTCAGCCATAAACAAGCTTCCGACCTTCCAAGGGAATAATGCAATCAATGCTTTCAAGCACATAAAGAATTTCAGCACCTTTCTGCAAATATATGCTCATGCGACTGCATACAATCATGAGGATGCTAAAATGAAGTTGTTTGTCCTTACATTAGAAGAGGTCGCATTGGATTGGTTTCATGACAAGACGAATAATTCTTTTGACTCTTTTCGAGCCCTTACTGATGCATTCAAAGATAAATTTGGGGACAAAAGAGAAGGAAAATATTTGGTTAAAGAGATTAACTCTATCAAGAAAAGAGAAAATGAGACAGTTGCAGAATTTAATCAAAGATTTAATGGTCTTCTATAAGATATGACTCGATTTAAAACCACCTGACAAAATAGTATTAGAGCAATATCTTGAAGCATTTAATGTTGACACCCAATATGAGATTAGACATGCCAAGCTTGTTACTTTAGCTGTTGCCCAAAATGTTGCTGAAGAGTTAGAGAAAGATAAAAAGAGCTTCAGGTAAATCAGAGATTCTTGGTTTTGAAAGAGGTCTAGTTAAATCCAAAGGAAAATAAATAAAGGAGGAAGAGCATGATCCCATTAAAGAATTAACGTAGACACTGTAACAACCCATCTTGAATCACGAATAGCATGCATGTGAGACAGGCATATGATAGCTACATATGCATGCATCACATACAATGCACTAGTACACATATTAATTACTCAAGAAGAAGGTCTAAATATAGGATAAGTAAAGTTATTATTAAAGATGTTAATCAAATACCTAACTTTCGTAAATAAATGAAGTAAGATATAATAAGGCTATAGTGAGTTTTTCCATAAGATTACCACAGTACATAAGTATATTATAACCTTAAATATATTCTAAATAACCTTCATAAGTTGAATATAAATTTTAGAATTAAAATGATAGATACTATAAAAATTAAATATTAATTAAACATTATAATATTACATGACTTCGTAAAATTTTACCTAATTAAAATAAAGCAACTGCTGAAATGAATAATAGGTGTTGTCACCCTATGATATAAGTGCCATCCGACCCAAATTAAAAGCATGACAAGGTAGTTACCACTCAACCAAAAGAATAATATCCTTTTAATACGGTGAACGAAAGGGAGAAGGGAGACATGGGCTATTTAAAAGGAAAGGAGGATTTGAAAAAGGTGGTTCATATATTTCTGAATGGAGGATTTAAACTCAGAGGAATTGTTGAAAGGAAGTTCATAGTTTCTGAATGATTAATGGAAACTGAGAAATTGAGTCTTACTGAGAGACTGAGCCAAGCCTTAGTTGTTCTTGAGGTTTTTGGGCATGGGGGCCATAGTACCTCGAATCTGGGTGTACTTTGGAACTGAGTACAAAAATTGTACTCAGTTTGGCTGGGTGGTTTTTGGTCGTTTGGTAACGAGAACGAGAGGAGATTGGAGCCACATCAGTACAGGATCAAATTCAAACACAGTAACCAGGTATGTATTTTGAATTTAGTTGATAAATTCCTATTTAAATTGCAATGGTTGAATTCTGGTAAGATTTAAGGGTTTAATTCTGGTTAGGTTATGAATCTGTGTATAATTTTTTGTTAAATTTTCTTTTAAACCTCGCTGTCTAAATTATGGATTTCGATGTTGTTATAACCAAGGTTTAATTAATAAGAGTATCACAGATAGTTAAGGAAATGAGAATTGAACATGCTCAACCAATGAGTACCATGCAGTCTAGGATGATTTAGATGGAAAGAAATCAAGCGCAAAATATCCAGCCTAGAAACACAATAAAAACAGAGGAAATAATAATCGATAGCCAAGAAGGAATCATCCTAACTACCTCCTACTCCACTTGAGTTTGCCCATGTTGTTGATCAACATATCCCTTTTTGCAGACCATGTGAAAGTTTTCATGAAGAAAGTGCATGTGTTATTGCTAGAAAAATCTTGGATGAAGCAATAAATGAACAAATAAATAATGTCAGATAGAATTCTTCCAAGGAAGATCGCTGCACAAATATGATTTCTTCATCCTTCACCATAAATAAATTCAATGAAGAAAAGCATCCTATCACACATGTGTAAGGTGAAACTCTGTCTCATGAACAAATTATGGAAATTGCTAAAAGCAAGGGTTACACTTATCAAAGAAAAGGCAAAGACCAAAATCAGAGTAAGCAGGTTGCATCCGAAAAGTATAAGTCAGGATTAAAAGTTGATTGGGCTGCATGGATAAATAATATGAAGACATTTGTCCCGATTTTAGAACTTTTGAAGATCCCTTCATAAAGAGCTTATTTCTTCAAAGCTTTAGGAATGGCTCAAGAAGATAAGATTGATAATAGCCCAAAGGATGAGGAAATTAAATTGAAATATTTGAACTGCTACATGACTAATGAGATTGGTGGGGAGAAATCCAGTTGGGCCCACATGGGCATTTTGGAGGCACTTTGACAAAAGGGAAGGGAAGGCACTCATTTCATCATTCTTGATCATTTGATAATTTGTCTTTAACAAGCACGCTTGAGCTGAAGCCAAGTTTGCTAGTGTTGTTTAGCACAGGAGTGTTTCCGAGCGGAAATATGAACCCTTGTTTCGGTGGACTTCGAATGCCAGCCCAAGGAAGGAGTCTCATCCATTTTCAGTTGATCGGGGAGCAACATATCGTAGTTTGGGGCAGCATCACGAAGAGTTGCATAGGCACTATGTAGTAGAGGTTGGAGCAACGCTTGGAGGTTAAGGAGTGAAGGGAGTTATGGGTTGAAACTTGAGGTGGAGTTCGGTGAAGTGTTGTGGGGGCTTTTCCAGCATTTTGGTGGAGCAACAAACGCAACATTTGCTACAGGTTGCATCTTCTGCGTGTGGAGGAGGGCCAAGCATTTGGGGGTCAGATTTGGAGCATTAAAACTAGGACAAACCCTTTCTGGGTTTTTCTAGGTTTTTGACAAGGACCTCAGAAATAATTTGGCAAAATTTTATGGGCAGATCTGAGAGGTCCAACAGGGATCCCAACTCACCCAGCAGCTAGTGGAGCTAGGGGTAAATTGGGTCGAAATTCCAAGGTTTAATTTATAACTCAAGCCTTCAATATGCAGAGCTTTGACTGTATCACTTTTCCTTCTACAATCCACAAAACTTTGCCTTTGTGTCACTTCTCCTTTGTTGACGATGTGAACTTCTCCTTTATTGATGGTGTGAATTTGATTTCATTATGTCAAACTTGACAACTCCAAACCCTTATTTGAACTTTCGAATGACAAACTACAACATTGTTATCATGCTTTGTATGCCCTTATACAATGTAGGAATGTAGATATCTATAAAGGCCTATATATAATACATTTATATGATTGGATAATAATTGTTTAATATATTAAATATAGCGTGTAGGAATGTCGATATTTATAAAGGCCTATATATAATACATTTATATAATGAGATAATAAATATTTAATATAATAATATTGTTATAGTTTGTAGATGAAGAGAGTGTTAAGTAATTGAATTTGTATTACATACAGAGTAGTGTAATATTTCTAAATATAATTAAGGAATATAAAGATTAATTTAAGTTTTTGGTGATTTAATTTTTAAATATTATAAATAATAATTAATATATAATAGTCAAGTGGGTGTAGCTTGAGTGTAAGGGAAGATTTGCTAGTATCCTCCCCACCTAGGTTCTAGTCCCACGGAGATTGACATGCTTGCTTCTTGGGAATCATTTCTACATGAAAGATAACAAGCTCATTGAAACACGAGTGAGTTCTTCGTGGATGTAACTAGTATCAACGGGTGGATTTTCCGTAGATGTAGCTAGTGTTAATCTCCGGTACAATAAACCACACTAAAAATAATTAATATATAATAATATAACAATTTAATTAAAAAAATAACAAATATTTTTAAAAAAATGAAATAGTAACCTAAATTATATTGATTACATATCATTAACAAATATTAGTAAAGCATTTGTTGCTAAATAATATTAGAGTCTCATCCAGATTTAAAATTCAATTAATTTGTTTAGTGTGATGTGTGGATAGTTGTATTAGGTTTAAGATTAAGTTCAAGAGTATAAAAGTAACCTTCTCGATGACAAAAATCCACAACATCTCTTTACACCAAAACAAAAAATAAAAACAATACTAATAATATCTACAAACATAAAATTCACATAAGATAAAAAATATATTCATACCAAGTTGGAGTTTCATGTCTACTCCTGCAACAGATACTATTAAGACACTAAATGTCCTAATGCAACAGATACTTCTAAGACACTAAATGTTCTAATTTGTGTTGGACACCACGTCTAGATATGACATCACATATCACTATACACTAGTAATATTTACCAACAAAATCTTAACATAAGATAAAAAGATATATTCATCCTAAATCGGAGTGTCATGTTTGCTCCTCCAACCATTCACATAAGGAATCGAAATGTTTTAACTTTTGACCAAAGGAATGAAACTTTCCAGTGATTTTCATTCTCCCTTCGTATAATGTTTCAATGTTACCATGCCCTCAAAATAATAAACATATAAACCTAACAGTAATTAGTGGGAGCTAACCTTTTGGACACGTCCTGATATTGCAACCAATCGGCTCTTTATTTGCCTGACTCTTTCAAGATTAAGTGTGCTAATCTGAGTCGTCAACTCATCCAAGGCTGGATATGCCTCTTTCTCCAGCGTAATTGTCTGCAATGCGTGGATATATGCATAGTGTCAAAAGAATTTAAGAAAAGCCAAAACTCTTTATTCAATATTTAAGAGAACCTAAGATATAAAATTTTAGTTTTCAGGAGCCCTTTGCATGAAAATATGGGGGTTCAAAACATCAAAGATTAAAAGAATCTTATTAAAAACTCTGCAATTAGCTGAATTCTACATGCTTTAGTTTATTTTATTGTTTCTGGGTGATTGAAACCTAGGAAATAATAATGCTTAGGATTGATGAACTGTTTCGACCGTTATCTTTTGTTGATGCAAAAATACGTTAATAGAAAGGTTACAAAAAGAAATGTAAAATTGAAAAAGAATAAAAGGAATGCTCAAAAAAATTGTACATATTACTGTCTAAAGAAACTTCCAGATTTTTACACCCAAAAACATATTGTGATTTATGCCACAGAGGATTGATAAAATAAACCACATATGTTAGGGATTTTCAGATCTGCTATGAAAACGAATACTTTTCTATGACCATCGAAAATATTTTAGAAACTCCTGCTTTTTCAAGTAAAATCAAATGTTTAAACAAAACTATTCTTCTTTTTCAAGTAAAATTAAATGTTTAAACAAAACTATTCATTTGAAATTTTGAACTTCCGAGACAAAAAGTTTCAACTCCCAATTTTTAACAATGGTTACTCAAAAGGTCCACACCAAAAATAAAATCTCTCAAGGATGTAACATTTCTAGTTAGCATTCATTTCCCCATTTAAAATAATGGTTACTCAAGAAACCCATTAAATTGGATAAAAAAAACTTTCAAGGCAACATCAGATATTTCTAGTTAACGTTGATTTTCTAGAAATGAGTTGAGAATAGCATAGATCAAACTCCTTATAATCAAGCATTACAAGTCCGCTTCTGCCTTATTAGTTGACCAATGGAGCAAGGGTTACTTAATCTTCAACTAAAGCTACAGTTATTTTTTTGGGACACTTTTGTTATAGATTACCTTTAAAAAGCATTAAATAGATTCTTCAGTCAGTTTCCCTATCCATTATGTTGATCATAAATATTTCCTCTGGGAATGCTTGAGAGCTATATGGGATGTCTATAGATAAAAATAAGACATAATAATTTTAATAATGTGTAACAAATGATCATAAGAATAGGTCAATTAGATTACTAAGAATAATGTGTTAAGTATAATGTGCTAAGAATAATGTGTTAAATTATAATGTGCTGATACATTATGGGAGCATGGAGCGCAACTCCTAAAGAAACAAAATGTATAAAGTAAAACAAAGTGAAGTATTTCTCTAGGTTAAGATAATAAAATTTCAGCCCTAGCTCTACACTAGAGCAACCCAATATCTAGACTATGAATATAATACAGCCAAGATCCACTATCACTTAGTCCCCTAACATCTGAGGCCAAGTGGAGGAAACCTTGGATAGAATAGTGTTTGCAAGAGGAGCTATAAGATTATCTACGCAATGTACTATGTTGTTGTCTGGAAAAGATTTTCCACCACTAAGTCTTGGGTGGTCTCATTTGACTACTAAAATCGGGTTTGGAACAACAATGATATTGAGGTCTCCAGTAAGTAGGAATAGCCCCTCAAGCTCATATTGATCTAGAAATAGGGGCCACATAGCTAGAATTTGTCTCTTAGTACCC
This sequence comes from Pinus albicaulis, assembly GCA_034641835.2. NCBI lineage: Eukaryota > Viridiplantae > Streptophyta > Pinopsida > Pinales > Pinaceae > Pinus > Pinus albicaulis. Next base: position 760,008,211 of record CM076572.1, read on the forward strand.
AATTAGACACTAGTAAACTGGGCCCCCAAACCTCTAAATAGAGAAATGCGGGCCAAAAAAGTGAATACATGAGAGACATCTTGGACAGGATGTCCTGGAAATGATGCTGAAAGCACTATCTCAAGCTAGGCCAAGTAACCATAACCCTTGTTGAACCTAAGTTGAAGAGTGTGCCTGACACTGAAACAAGGCCGTAAAAACTAAAATCCCAAGTAGGTGTATAAGCTAGTACTCTCAATCTTCTTCCCTCTAAAATAGAAATGATAATTTTATAAGACCCTTTTTGACTCATTGTATCATAGCATCTGGTTTGACCAAGTTGACCATCAACTACCAAAGGTCGCAAAAGAGGGCCAATGCATCCAAATAAGTTACCAAAAACATCTAGGAAAAGTAGGGGATAACGCATTCCCTATTTCAGAAATTGAAATGGAGGGGATACAGCTTGGAAATGGCACTGAAATGTTTCCAAACCATATCTAAGCCATTTTAAACCACTTCCAGCTGTTTCCAACATTATTCTGTTTCCTTCCCTCTAAAATAGAAATCATAATTTTATAGTAGCTGTTTCCAGCTACAATAGGGCGAGTTTTGAGCCAAAAAAGTGGTTTGTTTACATGAAAAAAAAAAAATAACCACAAAGGCAAACTATGAAGCCTTAACTCTAAATTGATGAATGTTAATCTGAATTTTTATGTCTCATGTTTTTAAAAAATTTCTCATCGTATTTTTCCATAAATGTTTGAGGCTTAGTTTTGATTCAAAACCATTGATCTTTTGGCAATTTACTACATCAAATGTTTGTTTACTATAATGTTACTGTCAAAACCTAGTGTAGGAGTACATTGACTTTGCTTTATTGTCTTCTTTCTTACCTTTTGCACCAATTTCTCAACTTTGTTGCAATAAACCCTAGAGACTTGCATATCAAAATGTATATGGCTATAATTTCATCCCTACAAAACAACAAACTGCATTTATGAAGGACTAAATGGACCAGCACTTATTCCAATAATCTTCCAACAAGCTTCAGTTTTTTGCTTTCACTTTTTTGAACCAGTATGCTCTTGACCTATGACGCGATTTACATGATTTCCAGTACATTGTCATGCCCTTGTCCTTATATTCTAGAGATAAAAAGGATGATGCCACATTTAGCAAATTCTCCATGTGATATACATATGATATTTAAATATATTTAGCAAATTCTCCATATGATATTAAAATATTATTTGATGCATTTTAATCAATATAAGCCATAAAAAAGTGAGCAACACATCCAAGAGGAGTCAGCAAGGTCTACCAATGTTATTCGAACTGGACCAATCATTGAACCAATCGACCCCAAAAATTGGCATCATGCCAGAACTAGACAAAAACCAAAGAGATATATATATATATAGTCATGTGAATTCAAACCATTATACACAAATATGTAAAAGTTTCCTATCTATAAAGTAAGGGTGCATAAAACCAAAATAGCATCAATTGCAATCTATATATAAACAAAAATACATCAACATTAAGGCTCTAAATGGCTTCTAGAGTCCAAAAATAAGCATAATACTAATTAATAACTATAGTCTAGGCTCTAGACTCTACAATCCAATCATATGAGACAATAATCTAAATTCTCATCATCTACGTCCTCAACATTAGTAGACTCAAAAATGGGATTTCAATTTGACTCCCATGGCCCTAAAGTTACCTATCCAACAACAATGTTCAAAATCAAATCCTCTAGTTGTGGAAGTGGATCCAAGTCCATCAAAGGTAGATCTTCGTTGTCAAATTCTACTCCCTCGGTCTCCATAGCCTACTCTAACAAGGAATAAATATCATCAAAGGCCTTTTATATTTTATTGATATTTTTTTTCAATTTGAGTTTAATTGGTCACCATCACTAGTTGATTTTGGCATTTATGACCAATTCTATGTGGAACTGGCTAGTCTAGTTCTAATTCTAGTTCTAATAACATTGGACTATCTAGAATGATTTAGCAAAGAGTGCAATATTGCATGCATTAGTTTTCCTACAAACCTAGCACCTGGTATTTAATTCCTACCATAAAACTTATTGAGTAGGTTCCCAACAAATTTGGCGAAAGAAAATGTAATGATCTCAATCACAATGATACAAACAGATTTATGCCCAGCAAGTTTTTCATTAACAAATCGAAACTTATGTGGGCTCTTGTCCTGCAATAATTGCCCACTTGAGAAAATACAGAATACAATAACCTGGATCTGATGAAACCGATCTACCCTAGATCATTGCTCGATCTTCCCTACAGATCTAGTTCTCCAACCCCTCTGCACTCCCCCAGACCTGTTGACGATGTACATGACAACAATCCAAGAAGCAAGGTATATAGTAGTAGACAAAAATTTTTGAGTCAATGTCATCACTGTAATCCCAAATTCTGCAAAATTACTGTAAATGATTCTAGTATGACTATTAAGCCATGTAACAACACCTAGGTAAGCCTATGATTTTTCTCAAAGAGTTTCATCCTAGGCAGTTTTTTTACCTCCCCAAATTATGTGTGTCTGTAAATACGGATAATTGGCAAAGTTTTTCTCCTAGATATACCCCAAAGCTAGGGTGGAACTCATTGACGAGGTCTTAGGTGAGTCCTAGTGTTTATCGAGTCTATGTGTTTTTCATACTAGCTCATGTGTCTTGTCAGAGAATTTGATTGAGTCTCAAGTGTCTATGTATATGTGTATTCCCCTTCTAAGCATTGATATTGAAATATTTGATGTAAAAGTGTGTTTGGAAATATTTATGGTGAGTAGTTCCTCATAATCATAACACCACTACTAAAAATATTTCTTAAATACACTTAGAGGGTAAAAAAATAATCGATCCCGAGTCTTTTTATTTTAATTTCTGGAAAAAGTAAAAATTAAATTAAGCCAAAAATTATCCAAAAAATAAAATGAAGGGAAAATTAATTTCCCTCCAAGTGGAAAAAATAAATTTTGGAGAAGAAATTAGTGGGTTCAAAAGAAAATAATTTTATGAGGTCCTCCACGCTCCAGCAAAGGAAAAGTCAATTTTTTGAGAAAAATTAAGTCATTGGACTATAGTGGTTGAGTCAAAGATCATTTTTCAAGAAAAAAGGCTTGGAAAAAATAATTTTTGGACCAGGATCAAGGCCTTCAACAACCCTCTTAGCTACACCTAGAGGGTCGAAAAATAATTGATCCCCTCTTGAATCTTTTTATTTTAATTTCTGGAAAAAATAAAAATTAAATTAAGACAAAAATAATCCAAAAAAAAATGAAGGGAAAATTAATTTCCCTCCAAGTGGAAAAAAATAAATTTTGGAGAAGAAATTTGTGGGTTCAAAAGAAAACAATTTTATGAGGTCCTTCAAGCTCCAGCAAAGGAAAAGTCAATTTTTTGAGAAAAATTAAATCGTTCGACTACAGTGGCTGAGTCAAAGATCATTTTTCAAGAAAAAAGGCTTGGAAAAAATATTTTTTGGACTGGTATCAAGGCCTTCATCAACAAATTCGATTTTTTTCAAGATCAAGGGACAAGATTTGATTTTGGCATGGATCAAGAAGCAACTAGCCATTATTCTCTTGGATCAAGTCAAGCTAGTCGTTATTTCCTCTTGGAGGGATATCCCCTCTCATTTTTTATATAAGGAAGCTCTTAGGCTCCCCTTAAGATCATGATCTAATAAGATCGAAATTTTTGTACTGAGCTAAGCTTTGCTGGAATTATGCATTAATAAAGACTTTGGGGTTCAATTCAAGGTGTTTTTGTCTCGTTGATCTGTGGTATGTGCTGGTAATTAAAATTTTTGTGCTTCATGCTCTAAATTTGGAAAATTTTTTATTATTGTAATTTCAATAGCTAGTGGTAGGCACATCTATTGGTACAGGTATCTTGCCTTAGGTGTTGGATCTCGGATACATACTTACTACACTTGATCTAGTAAGTATATCTAGATCTTGAGGGTTCAAAGTATAGATCTAAGTCCCTTTGAACATAAAATCAATCTTTTGAGTTGACCAGAGATCTAGAGGTACTCCATCCCTTGGAAATTTCCAAGTACACAGATTGAGGGAAGAAATCAGTCTTGTTTGGCCTCAAGTTTTAATCTAAATATTTATTTTTGGTAGGAGGGTTTGGCTAGTAAATTAAAATTCAAAATTATTTCCATCAATTTATTTCAAAAATCTACTTGGGCTAATAATGTTTTATTTGCTAAATCGAGCTAATTTTCGTTTGTAAATTATTGCACATTAGAGGAATTTTTGGCCTAAAAGTGCCCATGAAATTTTCACGTAATTTCCATGTCATAATATGTAAACCAATCAAAATGCTTTAAATTTAAAAGGAGGTACATGTAAATATTTTGGAGGGAAAAGAAGAAAAACTACTTTTTTTAATATATTTTTGGCTTATCTCCTTATAGGTTTACTCAAATTTCAAGTGTAGACACTCATTGGAAACCTAAAAAGAGATAAGCCAAAAATACAATTAAAAAAAATTAGTTTTCTTTTTTTCTCCCCAAAATTCTGAACTCTTATTTTATTATTTTTCCTTAAGAGGCCTCCTTTATGTTGAAATTTCCTCTAATGAATAATTTATGAATATTTTGTAAATATCTCTAACAATTTTAAATTATGTCTATCATTTGTAAATAATAAGTTTGGGTTTTTATTTGAGAAATTTCTAGATTTCGTGTCTTGGGCTCTATTTATTCATTTTGTAGGCACTTGATTTCAAAATTTCAAAGGTAAATCTAAAGCAGAAGTAACTAGCCATTATTCAACCCAAATTGTTGGGGTTTCAGGGCCAACATCAACCTTAGAGGAGGTCGTCCAGCTTATCCAGGGGTAGTGTTTGGCATTTGAAGGTAGATTTAGGGTCTGGAGCAGTGTTGCAGGAATCCCCCCCGCCCGGCTCCAAATCCCGTTCCACATCCAGTACAGAAACATGGCTCCAAAAAACCAAAACGTGGATCGGGCTAGGCCGGACAATTCATGGCATGTGGGAACTGTACGGCCCGATCCGTGTTTCCGTACGCCGGATCTGCGTTTTGGAGGGCAGATCAGCCCATGGAAACACAGCGCTTTGAAGCCTCTTCCTTATGGATCGCGACCGCTTCGGTGGGCTCGTCGGTCGGTTCCGCCGTGCGGCCTCGTCGGTCGGTTCCGCCGTGCGGCCCACTTAAAGTATTTATTTTTAATATTTTGGCTTAAGTTGGGTTGGGGGGTGGGTTAGTGTTGGGTTAGGGATGGAATTAAAAGGATAAAAGTCATTTTCACCTCTCATTTGCTCACTCTTATGTTTTTGGAGAGCTTGGAGAAGAGAGGAGAAGAGAGAATTGAGGAGAGATTGGAGGAGTGAAGGAGGAGTAAAGAAGGGCTTCCATCTGAAAGAGCTAAAGAGGTAAGTGCAAACCCCAAACCTCCTCATTTTTTTGTCATTGTTTGTTGTATTTTCTCTCCTCCCTCTCCTACTCTTTCCCATTCTTTCTTCTTGCTCATTTATTTGCAGGTTGTCTACCACCTATATTCATATTCCAAGATGGTGCTTTTTTGGCTTATATGTATCATTTCACTCTTGGTTTTCATGATGGAAAGGGGGAGTAAAAAATATTAGAAACCAACATTTGATAAATGTTCTTGGTGTTTCTGCTAGTGGTGCAGCATTTATTACATGTCATGACTTCCTCCTCCATCAGTGGAACTTCCCAAAACATTGCAAATCTCTTATTGCAACCAATCAAATATGTTGGTCCTAATAATGTGGTTCAAGTGATCACAAAGAATGCAGCAAATTGTAAGGCAGCAGGAAAAATTATTGAGCGTACTCGTCCACACATCTTTTGGTCTAGGTGTTTGGTGCACACATTGAACCTTTTCATGCATGATATTGTGACACATAAAGAATGTGGGTGGATTAATGAGCTTTACAAGAGAGGGAAGCAACTCATTAAACTTATCACAGGGCATACAAGGATAAACTAATTCTATGGCACCTACTCCAAGTTACAGTTGCTTAAACTTGCAAAAACAATATTTGCAAGTTATTACCTCACCTTTAGGTAGCTAGTGAAGGTAAGACAAGATTTAACTAATATGGTGACCTTTGAATCATGGGAGGAAATTAACACTGATAGAGATGGTGCGAATGTAGCCAAGGACACTATTCTTGACATGTTCTTCTGGTCACAGGTTAAATATGTTTTGCAATTCACCAAACCAATTTATTACATGATCAAGTTTACAGATTCAAATCGGACAATAATTGGGGAGGTGTATGAGCAAATGGATAGCATGTTGGGGCAGATTAAAGACATTGTTAAGCCTAGAGATATCACCTTTTACAATTATATTCATGCAGAGGTGGAAAAACGATGGGATATGTTAAATGTTCCATTGCATGCATTAGAATATGTTTTGACATCTAAATATTATCATCCATCATGGCTTTCAAAACCAGCGCCTGAGGGGGAACAGGAGAAAACCACACCTATATCCAGAGGTTCTAGAAAATTATATGATTGCATTGGCTAAATAGTCTCTGATGTGGAGGAGGCTACCTTCGTACGCAAACAATTGAGCAACTATATGCTTAGCTCTGGTCCATTGTAATATCTCAAGCAGAATATTTAACCTATTTTCGCAGGAATTTATCTCAACCCATAATTTCACCATAAATTACTATTTCATTAACAGAAGATTGCCATCTATAATAAGATAAACAAAGCACATGCAATTTCAATAACACATTGAGAAAAAATGATCTCAGACTTTACTATAATAAATAGCAGAAAGAGTGTACATGATGATATAGTTGAAATATGTAAGATAGACAACCTGGTCTCAAAAACTGATCTACTCTGATGTTGAAGTCGACCCTTCAAAACTAAACTGAAATGTCACCATTGAGCTCTCTTGTGAATTCTGGATAAATTCACAAAGGGGAGATGGGTACTCGCCCAATCTCTCTCAATCACCCGAGGGTTTCCTTCCTAGGGCTACTGCTGAAGTGAAGAACCAGGTTCTCAACCTTTCATACAAGAAAAATGTCAAATCCAAGATGTCCTCTTATGGCCCCTTCCTCCTCTTTTTATAGATCTAATGGACTCCTCTAGAAGCTCCTATTTTATTATTATTTTAATCATTGAGCACATTTACCTTAATTAAAATATTCTTTTTTAATGTGGGAAAATGGTAAATTGGCCACCATGCCTCCTCAAGTCACTAAAAATCACTTCTAGCCATCCCATCCTGTAGATCTTCTCGTTTTAGTTCCAATAAGCTATTATACTAAGGTGTTCTGCCAAGCATTCCTCCTGAAATGCCACCTTAGGTGTAATTAATTGAGTTAGGCCCATAAATAACTCAATATTCTGAAAGTTGTCGGAATTGTAGGTTTTAACCCTGAACAGAAATATCTACACACGATTCTTATAACAGAAAATAAACAATAGCAAGAGCATAAAACATAAAACAGATAAACACAGAGATTTTCCCCTGGATCCCAAATCGGGACGACCAGCTTGATTTTTCATTATATTCCTTTTAGTGTTACAACACATATATATACATGCCGAAGAATACATAAACCCCAATCCATTAACCCTGGATTAGAACATAACCGTAGTTCCCTTGACCGGATCTACAAAATACCAGGGGCCGAAAACCATCGAACCCCAAAACCATGTGCAAAACCATGCACAAAACCATGGGCGGATCCGCCTATGAGTGGGTCCGCACAAAAACCAATTTTGGCCGAGGCGCTGCCCCGGACCCCAACGGTGGGGACTGCTTCGCCCCTCGTGACCCCCCAGCTACGCCCGACGCAACATACAGCGTGTGGGGCTAATCGTGGAAAGAATATAACACATACCCAACAGGAATGCAACGACACGATAGGAAAATTGTGCAGATGATGGATCATACCAAGTGAATACCTTCGAACCTCATAAAAAATCCTCAAAACCCCCATGAAACATCTCCAAAAGCCCCTAGGCTTGTTGATTAAGTAAACCTGCACCTGTGACCTGTTTGCCTCCAACCTTGAAAGTCCATCCACAAGGAACACTAGAAAAAGGAACATCACAAATCCTCTGACCCAAGATTGCTTGCCATCAAGAAATCTGAATCTGTGGACCAGTCTGTTGGCCCGATGCAATTGAGACCCAATGCCCGGATCCCATACAAACCAGTGGGTGATGCTATGCCTCTGTGTCAACCCATCAGGAACAGACCCCTCAATGCCCGGATCCCAGACCAATCTCTGACTGAGCATGTCATCAACAAATCCTCCTAGATCCCAATGCCACCAAGAACAAGCCTCAGTGCTCCACGCCTCCTGCTGTGCTATAACTCTGGCTGAGAATGTTGACCCACTGACTGCGTACCAACTCATCACCTCTCTCCAATCTACCCCCTGACTCAATCCAATGCTAATACTGCTCTCCTGACGCCAAGATGGAATGTTGAAGAGTTTTCGACCTGTATCCCACTGCCAACTAGAACCTGTAGTACCCGTCATGTCCAAGGGTCCCCGCTCCACTATGCCCCTAACTAAGAATATTGTACCATCAATAGGATACCAACTCATGATCTCCCACCAATCTAGTGTATGAACACCCGTGCAAGGAATATGTCTACTATGTTGATACTGGTCCATGCTCAACTCCTGATGCTCTACCCAATCAACCAACAAAATTTGTCCTAGAAACCCTACCCCTCTCCCTATAATGGGCCAAAGTGGGTAAGCTGGGCTACAAGCCCTGTCTATGTACTCCTGGTGAGTGTCCTACCAGAAAGTGTCGCAGCTTTGTTGGCTTCCACCACATCCGCTTGCACCTCATCAATGGGTAGTCCCAAAGATGGATGCGCTGTCATATCCCTCGTCTGATAGGAAACTCCATGCTCCTCCGGCCCACCAATCTCCTACAAAATTGTCTTGTCAACGTCCAACATCTCCTGTGGACAAGTGTCTATAAATACTGCCACCCTGTTGGCTATCTGTACATCTGTCTACTCCTCATCAATGGTTGACCACAAGGGTGGCCGCTCATCCTCGTCCATCATGGGCTCAATATGATCCTCCAATTGGCCCTCCACAAAAGGCTCATCATGGATATTGTGCATATCACCCTCCTCAACTGACTCATTCTACACCATAAGCCACTCATGTTGAACCATCACGGGTGACTCATCATCCTGAATGTCTCCCATAGGGTCCATTGACTGATCACCATACATACTGGATTATAAATTTGGCCTGTTGTCCACAATTTCACATGACTACTCATGCTCCCCATAGGCATCCTTGTACGACCGCATGGACCCATCCAAAGAGGAGTCATCATCCTCAAAGACAAAAGGAATATCCTCCTGCTCTACCTCTGCCATCTCCTTTGCATCTCTCAAGCATGAGTGGTCAGGTCCCTAAAGGTTCTTGCAAATAAAGCAAAGACCCTTCCTCCTCAGCGCATCTTTGTTGCATGGTCCACCAATCCTCCGCAACTCCTCCTGGGTCAATCTTCTCCTGAATAGTTCAATGTTCTGCACTACTAACCTTTCGGCTAGTCTATACACAATAAGTGAAACCAACTGCTCTCTCCTCCAAATGCCCAATAATCTAGACTGCAACCTCCTACAAATGGCATCAATGCATGTGTGTTATGACTGTATCAGGATGATGTTTCCTAATGTTGAAGAAGCATTAGAACATCTACAGGATCAAATCGTCACACTCTAGATCAAACATGAGGTCATAAGATCTCACCAAGGCCATGCCTTCTAGAATCTCTAGCCTCTTCCCAAAGGTAGGGCCCTCATTGTTATCCAAATCCTGAAAGGTCTCTACTACCAGTCTGAAGACTCTCCTCATTATGTCACCACTGTAAGGAGTCATGGGTGCAGTCAACATCGTGATACTACTGAGACAATAAGACATTGGAATTTTGACTCCTATGAAAGGGTGCTCCAAATACTTGTGTTGTACTATGGCAAGCATGGTTGGTTTGAGGGCCCAAACTAAGTTTTTACCATCAAATTGAGGCACCTTGGAAAGAAGTGAAGCAAGTTTTTCCACCTTGATAAGGGCCTTTGTTGTAACCTCCATGAAACTCAAATCTGTCCCAAGTGCATAAATTTTTTACCCCAATTCAAATTCTTCATGTGGCAGTTTTTGTTGTAGCATAGACAGTATCCCCTTGGAAAGGATTCTGTTGATTTCTGTTGCTGCTTTATTAAGGGAGTTTATGAAGTTTCAATCCATGTTCTAGCTGAAAAATGACAAGTACATCATTGTTCTATGCATGACTTGGCAGCACAACAGAAATACACAATAGTGACCATCCGACCTTATCACATGGCACTAGTCAAGACAACAATATCATGCCCTCCAACTCAACAGCATATATCCATGCATCAAAGTCACCTATGCAAGGATTTAGTATCTATACTGGTTTATGAGAGTAACATATAAACTGCCATGATGACTATATCACTGAACATTATATGGCTCATAATCTCTCAAAAAACAATCCCTCTAGGAACAGGTTCACTGATTTGAGGCCCACCATATATTTTGCTGTGAGGCTGACTTTACATGCCATGGGGAGGCCGACTTGACACTTCTTGTACGCTGATCTTTCATTGTAGACTGAGGGCTAATAATAGCCATTCTTCCACGGTTTGTGGACTTGGTCTTGGAGCATTTCTTTTGACTAGATCCTTCATGTAGATATGACACTTATTACATTTATATCTAGAAGACAAAAACCTAGATAGACATCAAGAAGAAGTCTACTAACCTATAATAAAATCTTGCTCATGAAACCCATGAAGCAAGTACAAAATTCATTTTATTATCTTTGTCTTCTACTTTACATAAATCCATAATTACATAGTCAATATGAAGACCGACCTAGTTACACTTTTCAACAGTTTAATGGTATTGTCAAGGAAATGCATCAAGGTTATAAACCAACTGATAAATATCTGTTAGAGTATTATCTGGATGCATTTATGGTAGATAGCTCCTATGAATTAAGGCGTACCAAGCCAAATCATCTAAAAAATGCTCAAACTTTAGCTGAAGAGTTGGAAAAAGATAAGAAAGCATTTGGGAAGTCTAAAATTCCTGGTTTAGAAAGAGGTCCAACTAAGGCTAAGGAAAAATAAGTTAAGGAAGTAAAGCATGATCCTATTAAAGAATTAACTCAATTGATTAAAGACATGAAGATTGAACATGCTAGAGAAATGAATGCCATGTGAGCTAGGTTAATTCAAATAGAAAGATCCCATGCTCAGAATACTCGGCCTAGAAATAATAATAACAGAGGTAATAATAGCGCGTGGCCAAAGAAGAATCCTCCAAATGAGAAAAGGCGCCCAAATCCGTTGGAATCTACCAACCTTATTGATCAGCCAGTGCCATTTTGTAGACCATGTGAGAGTTTTTGTTGATTTATGGTAGCATCAGATGTGCTCTAGCCTTGTAGCTTCGTATATAGGCTAAGACACATGTATTCCATAAAACCCAGAAATGGTTTTGGAAAATTCCACTTAGAGATGGTTTAATTAAATTAATTAATCGTTTTTTAATGTTTGCCTAAGTCTAAACTTAGGGAAACTGATTAATTAAAGGGTGTTAATTAAATTAAGTGTGAATCTTCTAGATAAAGTCATGGATCGCCTCCAAGTTAATCTTAGCCCTTGATTATGTTTTAATCTTGGCCGTTGAAGGGTCAACGGAAGAATATAAGGAGGGTGAGGGGCCTATGGAAAACACATTGAGCACATTGAGCATTTGGCATTTTCGAGTTTGTGTGAGGAGACACAGCTTTTGATCAGAATCAAATCACTAGGGCAGGGTTTGCTAAGTGATTTTGATTCAGTGATCAGATCCAGAGAGAGGCAGAAGCAGTCACTGGTCAGGAGGACCAAGAGTGCATTTCAGAGAGAGATAGCAGAGATGCAGAGTGAGACAACGCATTTTTCTGAAGGGGTGACGCAGTTCAGGAAGGAACCCACGCAGAAGTGATGCAGTGTCTCTTTGTTCAGTCCAAAGATAGCTGGGAGTTGGGGTTTCTGAGCCAGAAGGGCCAAAATCCAGTTCCAAATCAGCCTGGATCAGTTGTTGATTAGAGGTGACGCAGTGCCAGAGTTTGCCCACGCAGGCTTACGCAGTTCCAGCATAGGCATCACGCAGAGGTAGAGAGGGGCTTCACCAGTGCTGTTCAGATCAGCCGGGGATTCGCTGAGTGAGGTATATCTCACAATTTCATCAGTTGTCTAGAATTCTCTGAAGGGTGAGCCGGATATTGGCACCCTAGTTGTACTCAAGATTCTGCAGCTTAATAATATAAAACCCTCAGATCTGCTGCATCGGTTTTCTCAAGTTGGGTTTTTCCGAGGACTTAGTCCAAAAAATAACGGTGTCAAATGTGGATGTTTTTCATTTCATTTTGTTCAATTTGTTTTAGCACTTAGATTTATTCCGCGGTATTATCTGTGTAGACTGCTTCAGTAATTACTTCAGTATTTCAATGTAATAAAATAATTATGAAAAATAATAGGAGAAGTAATTCAGATTTGTTGCAGTAGAAATCCATATTTAGGATTTTTCACAGTTTTCCTGAAGAAAGCTCTTATGCCTTCGCCAGAAGGATCCTAGATGAAGGAACAAGTGAGCAAATAAATTTAATTAGTCAAGAGGTTCATTTGTCTTCAAAAGAAGAAGATTGTTGCATAGAAATGATACCTTCATCCTTTACCATCAATAATTTCAATGATGAAAAGGATCCAATTAAGCAAATATATAGAGAAAAAACGTCTCGGGAAGAGATCTTAGAGATTGCTCGAAGCAAGGGGTATACTTATCAAAAGAAAAGTAAAGATCAGAATAAGCTACAGGCTTCCTCCAAAACTTATTAGTCAAGACTGAAGATTGATTGGGTCCCGTGGATAAATAATGCAAAAATCTTTGTCCCCGTCCTTGAGCTGCTAAAGATTCCATCTCAAAGAGCAACATTTTTAAAAGCCATAGGTATATCCCACCAAGATACAATTGATGATCATCACAAGGATGAAGAAATACAATTCTCGAAGAAGGTACATAATTTTCTCCAACAAAGGCATCCGAGGGATTTACAGAAGGAGAAAGGGGAAAATTGGCTTTATGCACTTGGGATGGACTTAAAGAGTGGAAGATCAGAAAATGACTTTCCCATGTTGGAGAAATTGGAATCCTGTCTTTCAAAGGTAGAGCAATCTTATTGGAGTTTAAATTGGGCTTTGGAGCCATCTATGCTTGCATTGGTACAAGCCAGATTCTTGGAACATCCGAGTGAGAGAGTCAAGCTTATAGTTGCCTCTTGTTTCAGTGATATTTTGAGGATAGTAGCACCCTTTCCTCCCTACAATGATGATGTTATGAAGAGAATTTTTAGATTGATAGTAGAGAGTTTTCAGGACTTGGACAACGGTGGAGGCTCTACATTTGGGAAGAAGCTTAAGGTTTTAGGAGTCATGGCCAGGACCCGAACTTATGAGGTCATGTTTGATCTTAAGTGTGATGGCTTGATTCTGCAAATGTTCCAATGCTTCTTCAACATTAGGAGACATCATCCTGACACAGTCATAGAACACATGCAGTCCATCCTGTCGTCAAGTATCAGAGACCGCAATGCCATTTGCCGGGAGTTGTAGACTAGGTTGTTGAGCATTTGGAGGAGAGAGTAGTTGGTCTCACCTGCTGCTTATGAGCTAGCCCAAGGGCTGGTTGAGCAGAACATTGAGCTATTCAAGAGACAGTTGACCAGGGAGGAGCTACTCTAGTTTGGTGGATCAGGAAGCAAAAATGAGGTGAGGAGGAAAGGACTTTGCTTCATCTGCAAAGAACCTTGAGGGCCTGATCACTCATGCTTGAGAGATGCAGATGAGGTGGTAGAGGTAGAGCAAGAGGACATCCCTTCTTTATGTCAGGATGAGGACTCTTCTTCGGATAAGTCCATGAGGTCATATGAGGATGGTTCTGGGGTGCATGAGCAGTCATGTGGAGTTGATGATCGTCGGCCAGAGTTGTATTCCAATTAGCACAGTGGACAGTCAGGGGACCCTATGGGAGATACTCAAGGTGATGAGTCATTTTTGACAATTCAGCCGGAGCAGCATATGGTGGAGCATGAGTCAGCAGAGGAGGAGGATATGCACAGCATGCTTGATAGTCCTTTCGGGGAGAGCCAGATGGACGTTCACATTAAGTTTGTGATGGTTATGCAGCTAACCTTGGGGTTAGCCATGGAGGAGGAGCAGACAAATGTACGAACATCTAGCAGGGTGACAACAGTTGCAGATACTTATCCTCAGGAGATATTGGAGGCTGATAGTGTAGTTCTGCGGGAGGCTAGTAGACAGCAGGAGTATGACATTCCTGATCAGGAGAGGGAGGAGTTGTTGGAGATAGTGGTGCATCCATCTTTGGGCCGACCCATTGATGAGGTGCCGATAGATGCACATACAGTTAGCAGGGCCGTAGTACTTTCAAGAAGCAACGCTCTCCAAGGGTACATCAATGGGGCTTGCAGCATATCTTGCCCACTTTGGTTGATTATAGAGAGAGGGGCCTTCTTTTTCAGGAAGTTCTCGTTGACACGCAGGACAGGGCAACATGAGTTGAGTACGATCTGGCAACAACACCCCAGACTTGTTTTGTATGCAGGTGTCACTCCATTTTATTCTTCTTCCGAGGTACATTGGAGCGAGATCATGAGTTGGTATCCTATTGATGGTATGATCTTCTTAGTTAGGAGCGTAGCAGAGTAGGGACCCTTAGATATGGCAGATGCTACAGTTTCCATTTGCCAGTGGGACACGGGTCGACAGCGCTTTAGTATTCCATTCCGACCTCAGGAGAGCAGGGTTAGCATTGGATTGAGTCAGGAGTTGGATTGGAGGGAGGTGATGAGTTGGTATCCTATTGATGGAGTATCATTCTTAGTCCCAGGTACATTTCGGCAGGAGCACTTGGACGAGAGAGATGTTGCATGTTCCATTGGACCATGGATTGTGGACCAACAGTCAATCAGTATTTCAATAGCACTAGCTCGACATCCACAAATCAGGATTGACCTCGGCCTAGGCCGGAGGTTGGATTGGAGAGAGTGGTTGAGTTCGTCATCGTTTCATGGGGCGACATCTACAGCTAGAGACAGTGCGCAGTCTGAGCCATGGGATTTGAGCAATGATTGGCCATGGTGGCATTGGGATCCCGGAGGATTGATTAATGAAAGGTGTGGTGAGAGATCAGTTTGGGATCCCGGCATTGAGGGGTCTGTTCCGGGTGGCTTGACACAAAAGCATAGCAGCACCCAAGGGTTTGTATGGGATCCGGGCACTGGATCTTAGTTGCATCGGGTCAGCAGGGTGGCCCACATATTTGGATTGCTTGAGGGCAAGCAATCTTGGGGAAAAAGGTCTATAATATTCGTTTTTTTGGTGTTCCTTATGACAGGGCTAGGATGGACTTACAGAGTTGGGAGCAGACAGGTCACAACTATAAGCTGGGGTCATCAACAGGCCCAGGGGCTTTTTGGAGGAGATTTGAGGAGTTTTTATGAGAGTCGGTGGCATTCATTTGATATATTCCATCAATAGCACAGTTTGCCTTTTGTTCAGGTGCATTCCGACAACTTTTGGAAAACTGACTTATTTTTAGGCTTACTCAATTAATTATGCTCAAGGTGGCATTCCGGAGGAATATGTAATAGAACATCTTAGTGTAATAGCTTATTGGAGTTGGGACGAGAATACCTACATGATGGGATGGTTGGACACGAGTTTCAGTGACTTGAGGAGACATGGTAGCTGATTTACTCTTTCCTGCATTAAAAAGGAATATTTTAATTGGAAAATAGGAGGGAAAAGTACTCCATGATTAAAATAATAATAAAATAGAAGGCTATAGAGGGGTCCATGAGATCTATAAAAAAAGAGGAGGAGGCCATTGAGGAATATCTTGGATTTGATATCTTTTCTTTTATGTGAGGTTGAGAACCCGATTCTCTACTCCATCGGTAGCCCCAGGACGGAAACCCTTGGGTGTGTTGTCGAGTGTTGGATGAAAACCCAACTATCTTTGAGGAGACTTCATTCAGGAGTTTCACAAAGCTTCAGGGATATTGGAGTGAGGATCATTCAGGTCCTCAATTGGTGCTTCAATCTCCTTTAGTGGATTTAGTGGTAGTTGTTGTCGAAGTGAGAGTGCATTTGTTCAGTTTTGGAGGCCGGTGTAGTACAACAAATCATATTGGAGGCTAGAGCTCCATCTCAACTCTTTTGGGTCAGATATACATGTAACCCCAATTTGTCATTTATAATAAAAAGTTGAGATTCTTCCTATTTAATGTGTAATGGATTGCAGTGCTCTATTTGCTTTTATTTTACATGACAATATTCTATTAATTAATTCAGTAATTTTACGGTAAAATGATGGGTTAGTAAAATTTCTGCAAAATAGATGAAATATCCCATTCGGAATATTACAAGTGAGGTGACCTTATGTGGGGGTGGCATATCGGTCTGTTGTCGCACAGATTGTCCAGGCACCGCGACAACGACTCAGATTGGGGGTTGTCACCTTTATCCCCAATCTCTCTATTTAAGTTGTCTCCTTGCAAGCTAAGGGAGGTAGACCCTATTAGAAATGAAGAGGAAAAATCCAGGAGACACAGCTAAAACACCAAATACTTGATAAAATTAACAGGATTTCACAGATCTAAATTAGATTTCATGTTTAAAACCAGTGCCTTATGGAGTCTAACAAAATCTCGTTATGCAATTATAAACAAGTAAGTGACGATTAACTGCTGCTTATTAAAACATGATTGATCACAAAGATATTTAACTGAAAAACGTCACAACCATGCATAACCTGAACTCACAATAATACGAGAATGCCAGATGCTTGAAAAAATTTCCAAAATAAGATATTCCAATATTTCCCAGTTCGAAAATTTAAATGTTCCACAGTCAAGCTTTAGAATAAAAATTTTAGCACATTTGACTATGGAATTTTTTTTTTTTTTATATATTTTGTATTTTCTAGATTTTTAGGATTTTGAAAATTTTTTGAAATTTTTTTTATGATTTTTTATTTTTTTTATCTAAGAAAAACAAAAATTAAGCTAAGATTTAATCTAAACTAAATTCTAAAAAAAAAATAAAAAACACAAATCAAATCCTAAAATTTAAAATATACACATTTAAAACTAAAATCAAAATGCTAATTTAAGATCTAACTAAACTAAATCAAAATTAAAATGATAGCCAAACTAAAAGCTAAACTAAAATTAAATCAGAATCTAAGAAAAACTAATATATAGATCTAAATCTAAAAATAAATTAACGCTATCACAAACCTAACTTAAAATCTACAATATGAAATCTACGACCAACACTAATAAAATCTAACTATACAATAAATTAAAAATTAAACCCTTTACATGAAGAACCGATGTGAAAATTTAAAGCGTGGGCAGAGAATTTGAAATGTACGCGTTTGTTTGTTGCTTGAGTTTGCAGGTCGATTGAAGGGCACGAAGACACGGATGGAGCGAAGGAAAGTCAGATAGCGTGAGGGAAGACCTGGACGGCGCGGGTAAGGTGAGACGCAAAGAAGATACGACTTTGCGGAATGGAGAATGGGGTCGACGGCACAGTGAGGACGCTGGACGGACAGGTAGAAGGGAGAACAAAGGGATCGATGCTGACAGCGAAAAGATATGCTTAGGAATCGATGAAAATGCTGGACGGTGCAGAGCAGACGTCTTGCAGAGGCGGCTAGGGCATAAGGAGATCGATGGCAAGTGAAAGAAAAGAATGATGCAGCGCGTGAATAACACAGAGATTGATGGCAGCGGATGGGAAGTATGAAGGAAAAGATGAATCTGCTTTAGGCAGATCGATGGATCTCAAAGGGCAACAGATGAAGCAATGATTGAAACCCAGTATGCATAAAATTTCCTCAGCAGATTTTAAATTTTCTTCATTTAAGCTCAGATCTCTTGCTCCCTTAAATCAAAACAATGTCCACATTCGTCCAC
The DNA here is from genome assembly GCA_034641835.2 of Pinus albicaulis. Taxonomy (NCBI): domain Eukaryota; kingdom Viridiplantae; phylum Streptophyta; class Pinopsida; order Pinales; family Pinaceae; genus Pinus; species Pinus albicaulis. Next base: position 760,026,315 of record CM076572.1, read on the forward strand.
AGTAGGAAATTGAGGGCAAATCTGGCCTTTGGAGGCTAGATTTGCCTCAGATCCTTTTAAAAAAAAGTTCTAATTTAAACCTTCAATCTGCAAAGATCAGTGAGTTCCCGAAATATATATACACCACAGATTGTTAAACCCTTACAGCCTTAAAAAATTTACAAATGTACAAACTAATTTACAGATTTAAAACCCTCATGGTCAGATTTGAATCCATCTTAGCACAATTTTCAGAGATTAAAATTTTAGTGAGAGGCACAAGCCTTAGAAAACCCTGCAAAACCACCAATTTCGTAAGATAGACTTGGAATTCAACAAATAATGAGCTTTTCAGATTTATGTCATTGAGAGTCGGCTGGTCCAACCGAAGACTTCCCCAGAAGCTCAATCTAAAAAAAAAAAAAATTCCCTGCACACTTAGATCTAAATCTTAGATCGATAGAGATTTAAGAAAACAACATGAGACCTTTTCAGAAAAATCAGAATGTTATTTTATAAACCCAGAAAACTGCACAAGATACCTGTATGCAGATTAATCCATGAAGGCCATCAACCATAAAATGCAAGAAACAAAGTAGCAGAGTTTAGAGACAATTCACCACATAGATCCGAGAAGGAACATCAAAATTTGTAACCCCAAAGTCTTTATGCTTTATTCCTCAAAAAATTTACAAGAGCTTCTAAGAACAAGTGCACGATTCTGAGATCGGATGACTCAACACTGACAAAGACCTCTAAATTTATAGGACAAAATCTCCAACGGCTAGTTTGGATGATCCTTGTCAAAATAATCTCAACCGTCCAAAGGATTTAATCATCTTTTAATCAGGAGCGTTGAAATTAAAATTTTGGGGAAAAAACGAATTTATCATTTAATTCAATTATAATTAACTCAAAAATATTATTTTTGAGCTAATTACCCCAAAATTTTGACTTTGACTTAACCACCAAGGCCCAAGGGTCCAAAATTTCTTAAAATTCTCAATATTCCCTTGGCCTGAGGCTTTCAAAATCATTTTCCAAGGACCCACAAATTTTGTCTTTGAAAGATTTAATCCTAACTTAGGACTCTAAATTAATTAAATTTCTGGTTTAAGATTTTATTAATTAATTGACCAGAAAATTTAATTAATTGACTGAGAGGGGATTATAATTATTTTTCCAACCCTCTTTTACATGAGATAATACATTTACATACATGAAGGGGGAATACCCATTCGTATAGACCCTCAAATAAATACCCAGTTCTGCGACTCAAAATGTGATCTAGTAGACCAAGTAGCTCAAACTACTTTTACAAGGATTCGATAGAAAACACTAGGACTCACTTAGCATGTTGATGACAAAATCCACCCTAGCTTTGGGGTGAGGTTGGAGGGAAAAACTCTGCCGATCACTTACGTGAATCAGTGAGACAAAAAACCTCCTAGGATGGAAGTCATCAACAACATACTAGGCTTACCTAGGTTGTTACATACATTGACGGTCTTACTTAGATCATTTACATCATAACATGCAGAATGGGTTTACATCATTATAAAAACTGTCGACTCTTGACTGATGATGGAATCTGAATGGCGCAACCATGTCGAACATGACGAACCCCATTTGAAAAAATGGGGGTGTACTGCTATGGGGTAGTTGACAAAGTGCGGTCAACACGGTCATCACTGAGCCTACACCTGGGGAGTTGCGCACGAGGGAGACATGTGGCACTCTTTCCGCAGGGCATACCATGTATGACTGAGGCAATTTTCCATTGGGTGTTCGGGCTCCAAACATTGTATTGTCGCATTATCAAGAGGGCAGATGGAAAACTTAATGGTGATGGTTGGTAGGAAAAGGACAGATCTGCATACATTGAGCCGATTGCGAGTATTGGATACCCATCTATTGGCTGCATTCAGGGTGTAGCTTTTTGGCACATGTGGTTTCTAGGGGTCATCAGTACTATGCAGTGGCAAGCTGTAATATTCCCAATTAGCCATAGCTAATTGGAAATATTAATTTTTGACTATTTCACTTTAATAAAGTTAAGTTAGAAATAAAGTGGGTGAAGATGGACACTTAACTCACACTTAGGATAAAAGCATTTCCTAAAGTCACTTGGAGACATGATTATTTGGCAGCATGGGGCTTAGAGGACGAAGTGGCAGCGTGGGGGAGATGTCAGCATGGGCAACGTGGGCCCAAGCCAGCGCAGAGCTAGAGGGACAGCGTGGCACAAGGAGACAGCGCAGTTGGTGGTGGGGCCTAGGTGAGAGCAAGGCTCTCCAAACATAAAAAGGGAGAGAGACTCCTCATTTTGATAATTCTGATTATGCATCTATGATATTTGTCTATTGACATTGAGCACGCTTTCGCTGTTGAGCAAAGTCTGCAAGTGCTATTCAACACATCGGGTATCTTCGTGCGGAGATCCCAACCTCAGCCCCGAGGGACTTTGAGTGCATGCTTGGGTGAGGAGTTCTATCCTTGTTTTGCCAGAGAGAATTGGAGCAGCCACGGTTGGGATTGTTCACTTGCAGCGACAGCGCAGTGAGTGAGAGGGAGGACGCAATCTTTGGAGGAGGAGATTCTGGATTGAGGGTTTACCAGGGGATTCAGCCTGGAAGAGTGGGAAAGGGGTCAACCCTTCCCTATTCCATCATTTTGGTGCAGTTGGAGGCCATATTTTGCAGTAGATTATTCAGTGCCAACGTATACAATTTGGGACAGCGTGGTACCTCGAGGGAGGTCATTTTCGAAGGTCATCCATTTTCGGAAAGCTCTCTAGGCTTTTCTGGGTATTGGGTGGAGAGGCCATTCCCAAAGTTTCACAATTTTCTGAGGTGGGGAGCAGCCCCAAAGAGTCAGTTCATTCCAACCGTAGCAGCAGCTTGGAGATTATGCAGTCATTGAGGGAGAAACCATTCCATGATATATTCTAAGAGTATTTCTACGCTTGCCTAGTGCAAGCCAAGGTGCCATCATTCTTATCACCTCTGTACTCATTTTATCTTTCAATATTTAATAAAATGGCTCAGCGTTCTCCATATTGTGTCTTGTTCATGTGATGTCTCTCTAGTTGTTGTAGTTTCTTGTTTATGTGCTTTATATTGTTGTTTATTTCTATCCAGAATATTACAGTGGTATCAGAGTTCATAGACTTGGCTCAGCCTGTGGAGCAAATTATCTATGACACTAGTAGGAAAACCATACATCTGTTACAGAGGAAGGAAGTATAGAGACCAAGAGCGGAGGTTAGAGATCACTTTCGGGGAAGGTGACTGCGTTCTAGTAGTGGACGCAAAAGAGGAGGAACCAATGGCGGAGGAAAGAGATGCCTGGAAGGAGTTTGAGGAACTTCTCAAATCAGTGCAAGGTTTGTCGAGAGGGATAGAAGAGATGGGGCAAAGGTTCACTACAGAATCTAGATAGCTTGAAACCCCAGGAGGTTTCCATATCAGAAAGGGATCGGGCACATCCCATCATTTGCAGGAGCACCTCACATCATAGCAAATGGCATCACATACACCTCCACGTTCCACAATGCCCACATTTCTTACCGCAGACACTGGGGCAAGAGCACAGCAGGAGCAAGAACCGACTCACATGGGAGATTACTTTGCCGAGTATCTGTCCTACGGACAGGAGTTCAAAGATGCCCTCACATTCCATGACTTCGTACAACTCAAGAGGGACAACAAACCCCGCAAACATCACAGGGGGAACAAGCATTCAAAGGATGGGGATGTACAGCGCACGGTAGGCAGATTTTATCTACCGACATTTGATGGGTCATCCAAGTGTTCAGCAAAGGCTTGGGTGGAGAAGTTGGATATATATTTCAAGCTTAACCAGATAGCAGAGACAGAGGCCATCAAGGTGGCAACGTTGCACCTGGAGGGCGAGGCCCAAGACTGGTGGTTTCATGGGATGGCTATGCTGGGGCACGGGTGACAGCATATGCTGAGTTTACACGGAGGCTGATAGAGAGATTTGATCGGAGGGATCCAGAGGAGCACTTTGTTGAGCTGACTAAGCTCAAGCAGACTGGGAGTCCAGACACATACATTTCAGAGTTTTTGAGACTCTCCGTGATGGTGCCTGACTTATCCTCAACCAGGATGATCTACATGTTCATTGATGGATTGGCAGAGCCTCTTCGGGGGTTGGTCAGATCGACGAGGCCAGCTACACTCCATGACGCAGTTGGGAGGACTCGGGACTTGCAGGATGCACTACCCCAAACTAGAGCTCCTTTCCCCCAGAGATCGGCATTTCAGCCGAAGGAGAAGGACATGAGGGTTCCGCCTCCAAAGGGGAACCAAAGCAGAGGGCCTTTGGATGACGAGAATAGGAGAGATGTAAGGCGAAAGAGGCTACGTTTCACATGCCAGGAGCCATGGGCACTAGGACACCGTTGTGCCGCGGGGAAGGCACATTACATCGAGGTTTTCTCCAATAGTAGCCGGGAAGAGGAGGAGTATGAAGAGATAGAGGTAGGAGGCAGCAGTACAGCGCAAAGAGGAGATCATCTTCCACCTCCACCACCAGGAGCGAGAGGTGCGGCATTTGCACCTACCAGGGGAGCCCTTGCTGCTTTGCGAGGGGTTCCCAAATACTTGACACTGCGTGTCCGAGGTACTGTGCGGGGACAACGTGTTTCAGTATTAGTGGACAGTGGGGCCACCCACAATTTTATTGATGCCCAGTTTGTAGAGCGGAGGAACATACCAATAGAGAGCTTTGATGGGTTTTCGGTACTAGTTCCAGGTGACAGGACCATGCAGTGTGCCAGGTATGTGCTAGCCTTGGCAGTGACTATGGGGACTTACACCCTGACAGATCACTTCTTTGTGGTGGACATTCCGGACACCAACGTGATACTGGGGGTGCAGTGGTTGATCACGCTGGGGAAGGTCACCACAGATTGGGAGACCTTGGAGATGAAGTGGACGGACAAGAAGACCGAGAGGCACGAGAAGATTCGAGGTATGCACACCTACCCGCTACAGATAGTTTCAGCACACCGGATGGAGGCGGATTTCCGTAAGGGAGACATAGAGTGGGCAGTGGAGATGCGTGTTTCAGAGGCAGGGTCTACAGGGCAGGCCGTACACCTAGATGTGCAGTCCATTTTAGACAGATATGCCATGGTTTTTGGAGATATACCACCAGGGCAGCCACCAGATCGGGGTTTTGAGCACACGATTGAGCTGGTGCAGGGCATCCAAGTTGTGATCACTACACCTTATAGGCATCCTAAGGCCTACCGGGATGAGATAGAGAAGGCTATTCATGAGCTCTTAGCTCTTGGGCACATTCGTCCTAGCACTAGCCCCTTTGCTTCTTCAGCCGTTTTGGTGAAGAAGAAGGATGGCACTCTGTGAATGTGCATTGACTACCGGGCTCTCAACAAGAAGACCATGAAGAACCGGTACCCCATTCCACGGATAGATGAGTTGATGGATGAGCTGCGGGGTTCGAAGTTCTTTTCGAAGATTGACTTTAGATCTGAGTACCACCAGATTTGCGTGGGGGATCAGGATGTTCCCAAGACCACTTTCAGATGTCATTACAGTCCTTTGAGTTCTTGGTGATGCCCTTCGGGCTAACCAATGCTTCGACGACTTTTCAGTCATGCATGAATCACATCTTCCGTGGTCACTTGAGAAGTTTGTGTTAGTGTTTTTCGATGACATCTTGATTTACAGCAGGACATGGGAGGAGCACCTACAACATATTGAGGTTGTATTGCGCATATTGGAGGAGCAGCATTTTTATGCCAAGCTCTCCAAATGCGAGTTTGGGCTGACAGAGATGCTCTACTTGGGGCACATCATTGGTGTGGACCAAGTGAAGGTCCATGAGAAGAAGATCAGGGCCATCAGGGATTGGCCAAAGCCGAAGAATGTGATGGAGCTTCGGGGGTTTGTAGGTATCTGCACCTACTACCGGAAGTTCGTCAAGGGATTTTCCCAACTTGTTGCACCCTTACAGACCTTACCAAAAAGGGGGCATTCAGTTGGACTGACACAGCGCAGAGGGCTTTCGACAGGCTCAAGGAGGTGATAAGCAACTGTCTAGTTTTGGTATTGCCAGATTTCACACAGCCCTTTTTTCTAGAGTGCGATGCATCAGGGGAGGGGATAGGCGCAGTTTTGATGTAGGGAGGCCACCCCATAGCTTTCGAGAGCCAGAAGCTATTGCCACATGAGAGGTTGTATGCTATATACGACAAGGAGATGTTGGCCATCATGCATGCATTGACCAAGTTTCGGCAGTACCTGGTGGGGAACAGATTCAGAGTGAGGACTGACCACAACAGCCTTCAATTCTTTCTAGAGCAGAATCAGTTGCAGGAGAGGCAGCAGAAGTGGGTCAGCGAGATCCAGGCATATGATTTCGACATCGAGTATGTCAAGGGGAAGAACAACGTGGTGGCCGACGCACTTTCGCGTAGACCGACGGCGTTGTCCTTGATGAGTTTAGATACGGACTAGAGCGCTCAGCTATTGGTAGAGTACTCCAAGGACCGTTTTTCCTGTGAGGTGTTGGATGGACAGGTTACAGATGACAGGTACAGGGTGATGGATGAAGTGATCTACTTTAGGGACGAGATCTTCTTGACCGATGGCTCCAAGCTCAAGGAGAAGATATTGCACGCCTCACATGATTCGCCACTATCAAGCCACCAAGGGTTCACCAAGACCTATAGGGCCATCAGAGAGAGGTTCTCATGGAAGGGCCTCAAGGAGGACGTACTCCGACATGTCAGGGAGTGCGAAGTTTGCCAGCGGAATAAGGGGGAGATGAACCATTCAGCGGGTTTACTGTAGCCTCTTCCCATACCAAAGGGAAAATGGGAGAGTATTTCGATGGATTTCATCACAGGGTTGCCCACTGTATAGGGCAAGGATTGCATATTTGTATTCGTTGATCAGCTGACGAAGTATGCACACTTCTTCGCTATATACGATACACTGCAGCACAGGTAGCGGAGTTGTTCTTCAGGGATGTTTTCAGATTGCATGGTTTCCCAAAGACCATTGTCAGTGACAGGGATAGTCGCTTCATGGGCGGGTTTTGGCAGGAACTTTTTCGTTTGGTGGGCACCGAGTTGACCCCGAGCACTAGTTATCACCCACAGACGGATGGACAGACGGAGATAGTGAACAAGTGGCTGGAAGGCTACTTGCGAAACTATGTCAGCGGGCAGCAAAAGGCATGGGTACGATGGTTGCACTTGAGGGAGTATTGTTATAACACCACTCGCCATAAGTCTATCGGTATGTCTCCACTCTATGCTTTATATGGGTATCATGCATTATCTTTTGCTGACGTGATGTTTGGTGCTAGCAAGGCCCCTAGGGCCAAGGATTGGATCCAAGAGAGTCAGGATATACTCCGGGCTCTTAAGGATAACATAGCTACAGCACAAAATTCGCAGAAGCTGTATGCCGACAGGGGATGGGTTGAGAGGTAGTTTGAGGTAGGGGACTTGGTCTACCTATGATTGCAACCATATTGTAATATTCCTAATTAGCACCGCTAATTGGAATATTTGATTTTTGTATAGTTTTGCCGCCTATAGTTAATTAATAAATAAAAGTGAGAAAAGGGGGGCTAACTCACTTAAATAAAATAAAGTGTTTCCCTAGTAGATGCAACGTTATAACTTAAGGGGCAGCCTTGGGGGTCCACACCACGTATGAGAGGAGGCTCACATAGCCTCTAGAAGCTTCTGCGTAGGCCCATGAGGAGCACGTGGGAGAGAGAGGGACCACGTAGGGTTTTGAAGAGGGCCAGCATTATAAAAGGAGGGAGAGCTATCTCATTTGGGCATTATTGATATTGTTGATGATATTGAGCTAGATTTCTGTCTACTTGAGCACGCTGGCTGTTTAGTCGGTCTGCAGCACTGTTTAGTGCGACTGAGTGTCTCCGGTCGGAGATCTCACCCTTGGCCCCGGGGGACTTCGAGTGCCTGCTCGGGCAAGGTTTTTCTTCAGTCTTTAGCAGGAGATTTGCAGGTGTTTTGTTGGGAGTTTTGCCGAGGAGCTGAGCTTCATTGGGTGACTGCGCAGTCCTTGGAGGGAGGACGCAGTTTGAGTTGGAGCTGTTCAGTGGTAGAGATTTCTGCAGGAGATTCAGGTCTATTCCGGTGTGGAGGTTCAACGTTTATCATTTGGTGAGTTTCCTGAGGAGTTGTGGCCCCATTTCAGTCTATTTCAGTTGGTGTCTGCGCAGTTCTTGGAGGGACAGCGTTTTTCTAGGAGGAGGGTTTCTAGGGGTGATTTTCGGAGGTGGTCCGTTTTGTATATGGTTTTTGGGTTTTGTCCGGGGTGGTGAGTTCAGGTGTCTGCCGATTTTCAGCTCATTCTGGCAGGGGGATCAGCCCCTAGCTTCAGTTCCTTCCAGCAGCAGCAGTTTACGGCAGTTTCTTCTAGCAGCTAGGATGCAGTTTCTTGTAGCAGCCATTTCCTGTTTTTCTGAGAGGGTTCTTCACTTGCCTTGAGCAAGGATAGGTGCATTTATTCTGATTATCCATTGTATCTCATTATATTCTCAGATTAATAAAATGGCTTAGCATTTCCGGCATTTTTTTATGTGTATTTGCTTTATGTTCTATTTTCGGCAGTTCCTATATTGTCGTATGCTTGTATTGCTGTCTATTTCCCTTTCGAGATATTACAATGGTATCAGAGCATAGTTCTGGCTCAGCCTGTGGAGCTGGCTATCTATGGAAAATATGAGGATCACAATGCCTACATTCTTACCTGAAGTACTGAGGCAACATGGTCGTATACCTCTTGAATATTATTTCAAAGAATGGAAGTCCATGGGGGAAGACTTAAAAGCAATTTTGCCCTTCAAAAATTATTGTCAGCTCAGAGAGGATGGAGTTTCTAGCATACAGAGTTCAGATTTGCAGCGCACAGTGGGCAGATTCCATCTACCGACATTTGACGGATCATCCAGGCGCTCAGAGGAAGCTTGGGTGGACAAGTTGGATACCTCTTTCCAGCTTGACCGAGTATCGGAGAGGGAAACCATTAAAATGGTTACCTCGCACTTGGAGGATGAGGGAACACAGGATTGCAGGGAGTCCGAGGTTACACCTAGTGTGACACAGGATTCACTCTCATTGGAGACATCCTTGGCCGTGTCGATTGATGTGGTAGTGGAGAAGGTAGAGCCTACCCCAGTAGAGCCATCCATTGAGGTGATGACAGGAGTCGTGTCCGAGTCTTCAGGTGGTAGCAGCACACGACAGATGGGTGAGGCGTTAGGAGATATATCCACCTTCGATGAGGGACTAGCAGGTACAGAGGTATTGGATGATGGTCGCAGACAGCAGTATCATCGGCTTCGGACGGACCTTCGAGTTTTGAGAGAGAAGGCCACATCAGTACGAGAGGCCATTTTGTTGCAGGACCAGGAGCTGGAGGGTATGAGAGTGACTTGTGCCAAGTCGGCGGCCAAGTTGGTCCGCAGTGGGGAACGACTAGATTCCCTGATGGTACAATCAGAGGGCACGTTGGAGCGTCATATCATTCCCCTTCAGGCATGCGTGGATGGGACTAGCAGTGTTGTTGGGTCATCTCTTCCCGTTGGAGAGAGAGAGGCAGAGCCACCTAGTCAGATCTCATATGTTGACTTAGATAGCGGTATGAGACGATCAGAGTTGCACAGGGTACAACATCCACATGTTGGGGTTGGATGGCGAGAGATTCTGAGTTGGTACTCGGTGGAGCGGGCTATGGAGATAGTGAAGGATCCGAGTGTAGCTCAGTAGGATTTTCTATGCATGGGGAATACAGGAACCCCAGATTGGCATTGGGATCCAGGTGGGATCACCTATCGTTTCCCAGGCAGGTCGGCTGACTATGTCTTGGAGAGTACAATTGGCCTAGTAGTAGAGCATGTGCAGTTTCGGTCAGCTCCAGTGGCCAACCAGTTTATGGGCAGACTCCCTAGGTTGTCTTGGCATGACATTCATACACGGGATCACGGGGTGGTCAGCACACCTTGGCAGGAGCTTGTCGAAGGAGGTGGCATTGGCAGGCCACCAGATGGCACCTTGTATGGGGCCAAGGATTCTTCACCTTTGTGTGGCGCACAGGGGACGCAGTGGAGCCGAGCAGTGGTGGTAACACTACTGACCCATAGGGAGATTCACTTCTCGGACCCCTCGAGGAGGATTTGCAGTGATGATCCATTTGTCGGCGGGTATAGTGATGCGACGGTGGACATGACGATACCGATTGCTGGTAGTCCGATATGTAGAGGCACGGCTCTAGGACATCACATCCATGGATGTGTGGGAGCCTCTAGCAGTGATCAGTTGACTACTGGTAGACATGGAGCTACATGGTGGTGTACCGTAGTGTGTGGGACTGCATTGTGGAGTAGGAGTGCCCTACATCACATTGAGAGCACACGGGGAGTGACAGATTCCTGGACACAGTCAGGGCACGAGACGGTACAGGGTGGTACAGCAGTAGCATGGGGTATCCAACAGTATTCAGGGGTATGCCTTAGTGTGCAGTGGCATGTTGAGGAGTACATGGATGACCGGTGGCTTGCGAGGGCGTACAGCGCGGCAAAGCAGGGTCTTAGAGTATTACATCCAAGGAGACTCACAAATAGGGAAACTGGGCTTACCTTTGGGGGTATTTCACCCAGGATCGATGAGGAGACAGAGGAGCGATATTTGATGGTATCTGTGGGGACTCACACATCCGACACTCTTCTACATCACTCATGGGCACAACTGATTTTGTTGTTGTCCTCGAGCACTTTGGGCATGAGCAGCAGGGTCCGTGAGGCACACCCAAGATATTTGGATGGCCCTCAGCACACTAGGCGAGAGACTTCTCAGCAGTGGCACTAGGTCAGTACGCTAGTTGACAGCCACAGTTTAGGGGATGAGATAATCATCTGCAGTGGTGGCACATTAGTCATTGCTGAGCCTACGCTTGGGGAGCGGGTCATGAGGGAGACATACATCATTCTTCCCTCAGTGCATGTTGAGATCATGCATGAGCAGAGGATACTGGGTTCCGTAGAGATAGCATTCCAGCATGCGTCTAGACTCCAGACATTGTATCGACACTTCATCAAGAGGGTGGATGGCATATTCACTGCAGATGAGGTGGTGGAGGTAGAACAAGAGGGCCTTTCTCCTGTATGCCAGAGTGAGGACTCTTCTTCATATGAGTCCATAGGATCAGTTGAAGTCGCTTCTGGGGAGCGAGAGCAGTCACACAGAGATGGAGACAGTAGACCAGAGCTGCGTTCCAGTATACAGGGTGAGCAGTCAGGGGACTCTATGGGAGATGCCCTAGGCGATGAGACACTTGTGACGATCCAGTCGGAGCTATATGTGATGGAGCCTGAGTCAGTAGAGGAGGATGCTATGCACATCATGCATGATGGTCCTTTGAGGGAGAGCCGGATGGAGGCTCACATTGAGTCGGTGATGGATATGCGGCTAACCGCGGGGTCAGCCATTGAGGAGGAGCAGTCAGATGCATTGACACTGAGTACAGTGACGGCAGTTGCAGATCCATATCCTCTAGAGATGTTGGAGGGTGATGGGATTGTTATGCAGGGGGCTATTAGACAGCAGGAGCTGTTGGATATGGTGGAGCATTCATCTTTTGGCCGACACATTGATGAGGTACAGATAGATGTACATATAGTTGGTCGAGCTGCAGTACTTTCAGTGAGTAGTACTCTCCAGGAGTACATCGATGGAGCTTGCAGCATATCTTGCCCACTTTGGCCCATTATAGAGAGAGGGGTTTCCTTCTACAGGCAGCTCGCATTGGCAGACAGGGCAGAGCAGTGGGAGTTGATTACGGGTTGGCAGCAACACTTCAGGCGTGTTCCATATGCCGTTGTTATTGCTACATTGGATTCTTCTTCCAGGATGGACTGGCGGGAGATCATGAGTTGGTACCCTCTAGATGGTACGGTATTCTTCGTAGGGAGCACAGTCGAGCAGGGGCCCTTGGACATAGTAGATGTTACAGATCCCAGTCGGCAAGAGGGCACCAGTTGTCGTTACTTCAGGACTCCTTCCCAATTTCAGGAGAGCAGGATCAGCATGGGATTGAGTCATGACGTGGATTGGAGAGAGGTGATGAGTTGGTATGCAGTTGGAGGGGTAGCATATGTAGCAACAGGTACAACGCAGCAGGAGCCCAGGAGCATTGATGCTTATTGGTGGTCTTCACCTCTAAGAGCATTAGTCATAGCCAGAGGCAGTGCACGGTCCGAGCCGTGGGACTTGGGCGATTATTGGCCATGGTGGCGATGGGATCCGGGGGGATTATTGGTTGACTGGTATTGTGAGAGGGCAGTTTGGGATCCTGGCATTGAGATATCCCTTCGTATCAGGGTGATGCAGGAGATAGAGAGGTTTCAGTGGGACCCAGGCACATTTTGCAGTATCGGTGGGGAGCATCAACTAGAGAATAGGCTTGTTCAGGCATTGCTTGAGGACAAGCAATTTTTGCCGGATGAGGATGCCACTTGGGAGAGCGAGCAGATTTTACAGCATCCATCACTTCAGTTGCTTGAGGACAATCAACATTTTGCCAGGGGAGACTGTAATATTCCTAATTAGCACCGCTAATTGGAATATTTGATTTTTGTATAGTTTTGCCACCTATAGTTAATTAATAAATAAAAGTGAGAAAAGGGGGGGCTAACTCACTTAAATAAAATAAAGTGTTTCCCTAGTAGATGCAACGTTATAACTTAAGGGGGAGCCTTGGGGGTCCACACCACGTATGAGAGGAGGCTCACGTAGCCTCTAGAAGCTTCTGCGCAAGCCCATGAGGAGCACGTGGGAGAGAGAGGGACCACGTAGGGTTTTGAGGAGGGCCAGCGTTATAAAAGGAGGGAGAGCTATCTCATTTGGGCATTATTGATATTGTTGATGATATTGAACTAGACTTCTGTCTACTTGAGCACACTGGCTGTTTAGTCGGTCTGCAGCACTGTTTAGTGCGACTGAGTGTCTCCGGTCGGAGATCTCACCCTTGGCCCCGGGGGACTTCGAGTGCTTGCTCGGGCAAGGTTTTTCTTCAGTCTTTAGCAAGAGATTTGCAGGTGTTTTGTTGGGAGTTTTGCTGAGGAGCTGAGCTTCATTGGGTGACTGCGCAGTCCTTGGAGGGAGGACGCAGTTTGAGTTGGAGCTGTTCAGTGGTAGAGATTTCTGTAGGAGATTCAGGCCTATTCCGGTGTGGAGGTTCAGCGTTTATCATTTGGTGAGTTTCCTGAGGAGTTGTGGCCCCATTTCAGTCTATTTCAGTTGGTGTCTGCGCAGTCTTGGAGGGACAGCGTTTTTTTAGGAGGGTGGTTTCTGGGGGTGATTTTCGGAGGTGGTCCGTTTTGTATATGGTTTCTGGGTTTTGTCCGGGGTGGTGAGTTCAGGTGGTCTGCCAATTTTCAGCTCATTCCGGCAAGGGGATCAGCCTCTAGCTTCAGTTCATTCCAGCAGCAGCAGTTTACGGCAGTTTCTTCCAGCAGCTGGGATGCAGTTTCTTGTAGCAGCCATTTCCTGTTTTTCTGAGAGGGTTCTTCACTTGCCTTGAGCAAGGATAGGTGCATTTATTCTGATTATCCATTGTATCTCATTATATTCTCAGATTAATAAAATGGCTTAGCATTTCCGGCATTTTTTTATGTGTATTTGCTTTATGTTCTATTTTCGGCATTTCCTATATTGTCGTATGCTTGTATTGCTGTCTATTTCCCTTTCGGGATATTACACATATCGACAATCCACGTTGAAGCAGAAGGGCGCTGAGAAGCTCAAGCCCTACTTTTATGGACCATACAGGGTGACACACAGGATTGGGGAGGTTGCATATGAGTTGGAGCTGCCCACTGGTAACAGGATTCATAATATTTTCCATGTGTCATGCCTGAAGAAGGCACTACGACAGCAGGTGACTGCAAGTGAGGAGCTCCCGCCCACAGATGATGAGGGGCATTTGGTGCTGCAGCAAGAGGCCATTATTAACACTAGGGAGAGGCAGCTGTGGAGCAGGACAGTCAGGGAATATCTGGTGAGATGGAGGAATCTGCCGGATGAGGATGCCACTTGGGAGAGTGAGAAAATTCTATAGCATCCATCATTGCAGTTGCTTGAGGACAAGCAACATTTTGCCGGGGAGGACTGTAATATTCCCAATTAGCCATAGTTGATTGGAAATATTAATTTTTGACTATTTCACTTTAATAAAGTTAAGTTAGAAATAAAGTGGGTGAAGAGGGACACTTAACTCACACTTAGGATACAAGAATTTCCTAAAGTCACTTGGAGACATGATTATTTGGCAGCGTGGGGCCTAGAGGATGAAGTGGCAGCGTGGGGGAGGTTTCAGCGTGGGCAGCGTGGGCCCAAGTTAGCGCAGAGCTAGAGGGACAGCGTGGCTCAAGGAGACATCGCAGTTGGTGGTGGGGCCTAGGTGAGAGCAAGGCTCTCCAAACATAAAAAGGGAGAGAGGCTCCTCATTTTGATAATTCTAACTATGCATCTATGATATTTGTTTGTTGACATTGAGCATGCTTTTGCTGTTGAGAAAAGTGTGCAAGTGTTGTTCAGCACACCGAGTGTCTCCGTGCAGAGATCCCAACCACAGCCCCGGGGTACTTCAAGTGCCTGCTTGGGTGAGGAGTTCTATCCTTGTTTTGCCGAAGAGAGTTGGAGTAGCCACAGTTGGGATTGTTCACTTGCAGAGACAATGCAGTTAATGAGAGGGAGGACGCAATCTTTGGAGGAGGAGATCCTGGATTGAGGGTTTATCAGGGTATTTAGCCCGAAAGAGTGGGAAAGGGGTCAGCCCTTCCCTATTCCATCATTTTGGTGCAGTTGGAGGCCATATTTTGCAGCAGATTATTCAGGGCCAGCGTATACCATTTGGGATAGCGTGGTACCTCAAGGGAGGTCATTTTCGGAGGTCATCCATTTTCGGAAAGCTCTCTAGGCTTTTCTGGGTATTGGGTGGAGAGGCCATTCCCAAAGTTTCACAATTTTCCAAGGTGGGGAGCAGCCCCAAAGAGTCAATTCATTCCAGTAGTAGCAGCAACATGGCAGCAGCAGCAGCAACTTGGAGATTACACAGTCATTGAGGGAGTAGCCATTCCATGATATATTCTGAGAGTATTTCTATGCTTGCCTAGTGCAAACCAAGGTGCCATCTTTCTGATCACCGTTGTACTCATTTCATCTTTCAGTATTTAATAAAATGGCTCAGCATTCTCCATATTGTGTCTTGTTCATGTGATGTCTCTCTAGTTGCTATAGTTTCTTTTTTATGTGCTTTATATTGTTGTTTATTTCTATCCGGAATATTACGCAGGCACATGGCAGTTTAGCATGTATCAAATTAGTTTCTAATATATGGAGCCTATATATTGGTTGCATGAAGTGACTAGAGATGAGGCATGGATGGATTCCAACAGTTGTCAGAGCTATGCCACAAATCTGGCTATGGGATCCAGGGATTCAGTTGATTGATAGATCACTCTATCTCGCGATGAGCGGAGTCATGATAGAGAGTGATCTAGTTCACTCTTGGGTTGACACATGGGGGTTTACAGAGGCCTTCATTGCATGGAAAGGAAATATTTCCTTGTTGCTACATAGGTTCAGGGTTAGCTTTGGACAAGTAGGATTTGGCATCATGGAGATACCTGAGCAAGATGTATTTGGCCTTTACCTATATTTCACCATCAGGTTCCAGGAGAGGAGGATATGGTATGTGCACAATGGGTAGTCAGCTATAATCAGAGAGGCGCAATGTCAACATGGTGGCATCCTTTTGAGATTAACATGGGACCTGGTATTGAGGAATTCATTTATGACAGGGTGGTGCACGGATTCAGGGTGACTCAGTGGCACATTTGGGACCCCGATACTACTTGCAGTGACATTTTGGGCCAGCAGAGAGAGGGAGCGCTTGTTCGGGAATAGCTTGAGGACAAGCAATTTTTGGCGGGAAGGATTGTAATCTACCCAATTTTGTGAGCATGGGAATTTTTCCCAATTTTGGTAATATTAAGTAAAAGGGGAAAATATTATTTTGAAGAAAGGTGGCAAGTGTTATTTTATTGGAGATTGGTGGAAAATTATTATGGAGGCAAAAGCTACTTAGTGGAAAATGCCCCCACCAATAAAATAATAATTAAAAAGTTAGTCTAGGAGCATGGGGAGAAATTATAAAAGGACAATGGACTCATTTGCTACTCATGTTTTGACTATTATGTTCTCTTGGATTTGTTTAGTGCAAGGGTAGAATGTTGTTTAGCACAGGAATTCCAGGCAAGATTCCACCCCATCTTTGGAGGACTTCGAGTGCCTCCCTAGTTTGGAATTTGGAGAGTCCATTGCTGGGCTTTCATAGAGCTTTATTGATAGCAGTATTCCCAGCTCTATGTATTTCCTGGGTGTAGAGGCAATTCGAGTTATTCATTTGGTCCAGCATATAGTGAGTTGGACTCTAGGTTATTTGCAAGAGGATTTTCCTAGTTGGAGTCGGGAATTTTGTGGTGATTTTGTATGGATAGGGAGAAACAAATCTGTGGGACGAAATTCTCTTCATTTGGAAGTGCGTAGGGGTTTTTGGCTAAGCCTGTGCAAGGGAAGAAGGGAGAAAAATTGTGGAGAGATAAGGGTTGGAGATAGAAGGTAAGTGGAGGATTAGTCGGAGCTAGAAGAAATTTCCCGTGGTAGATTTGGGCATAATTCCGTAATATCAAATTGTGTGGTGTTTTCTAGCCAGATTGAGCGATTTGCACTTGTTGGAGGTCAATGAGGGTCGATGGATTCAGCCCAAATCCTTTCTGGGTTTTCGTGGGTTTGGTGAGAGGAGTCTGAGGCTAATTTCGCAAAATTTTCTAACCAGTATTTCCTGCAAAAATTGGTGTTTCAGGCAGCAGACAACAGTGAGGAGGCTCCAGTTAGTTTCTCGAAATTTTCTAAGCAGTTTGGAGGCCCAAATCACCGGTTCCACTTCCGCAGCAGTAGTAGTTTACAGGGTTGTGCAAGCTATCAGTCAGGGCCATTTCTAGCATTCGAGACCAACCATTAACTTCTTTAATAAAGAAATAGAGATCACAATAAACATGAGACAAGAGACACCAAAATTTTGGTCAATGACCAATGCAAAATCCCACAAGGGGGAAAACCCAATAATCTTTCCTTATGAGAGGATTCAATTCATCAAAATGTACATCAGAATATTCCAGTCAAAATATTAATCTTTGACCTCAATAAATGCCAAGTCAAACCAGTAAAAGGAGAGAGAAATAGTCAACGCTGTTCCAAGTCAAAGTCTGCAACAAAGGGCTGAATTTCGGCATGAGGCAGCCAGTCAAAGGGCCCAAATTAGGAAAGCTCAGTCAATGTGCCATAGTTGACTTGCGGTCAACTCTCGGTCAACGGCCCAAACATTGATAAACCTTCGGTCAAACCCAGTCAATGAATCACAAATAAACTCGGCCTCCAAGATCAGTTAAGAGCTCGATCAAACAATAACAAAAAATCCCAAGTCAACATTGGTCAAATAGCTATTCAACACAGATATAATCTTCCTCTTCTTCTCCTCGCACATGTGAATAGATCGAATTGATGTGATATGATGGATGGCAAATGAGGTCAATGAATTCCCATTATCTATGTGTGTTAGGAAGTGGGTTTTTAACCATAGGATCAAACCCCTTTCTCAGTCAAACACAATGACTCGAGGAAGAGAACTCAAAATCAATGTCCCCGACCAAACCCACTAGTCTCTCAATCAAACATAATGACTTAACGGATCACTCCAAGCCTCAAAACCAAGCTCCCCAACCACATTGGTTTCTCAGTCAATCTCAATGACCCAAGGCAGTAACTAGGGTAATCTTCACGACCTTAAACCTTGGTCTCTCAGCTAAGCCAAAGGAAGATTGGCAATCACATGATGCCATACAATCAATGCTCTCTCTCTCCAAGAGAGGGATTCTAAAAAACTCCAAGTTTTTCTCTGAAATAAGCAAACTTCATCCAGGACAATGGTTTCGTAGGTACATAATAAAGCCTCACAACTCCTCTCTGGACAATATTTTAGATGTAATGATACTTGATCTCAATGTGTTTCAACCTGTCATGAAAAACTAGGTTCTAGGAAAGATTTACACAACTTTGATTATTACAATATAATATGTTCGATTCCAGCACCTGATGAAACATAGTAGCAAACAACTTACGAATCCACACAAATTCACAACAAGTTGAACATGCAACTATATACTCAGCGTCAGCCATATCTTATCAAAGGAGAGTGGATTTTCTCTGCCACTAATGCTTGCTTCAAAAGAATCCCAAGAGTCAGGCAGACCACCCACTACTACAACTACTATTCTTTTTTGGATACTGTAATATACCAAATTATAAATTTGCTTCAAAAATTTACACCTTCAATTTGAAAAACAAATTACGCAAATTGAACCATAAAATTAACAGAAAAAATGGAAATATAATCTGCAACTGAAGAATAAACAAGATAAACATGTTGAGAATCACAATATTATTTTATTTAATATAGAAATTGTGAAAATTCTACTGTAGTGTCATGGTTTACTTCTCCTACTTGATTAAATTATAAAAGTTATCTTCAGAAATAAGATTCAGAAAATACCAAAGTAAACACAACTAGTAACCTACACATGCAGATCATTTACTGAATATTATGCTCATTCAAACAAAGTGACAAACTGATTTTTGGACATGAGTCCTCGGAAAAACTGAAAGCGAGAAAACTTGTGCAGCAAATATGAAGGTTCAATATTATTAAGTAGATTCTGAGTACACCAAATCTGGTTCACCTGACAGACAAAAACATGAATTCTGTAACTAACCTGTTGTTTTGAGACCAAAATTTTCACTGATCCACACCCTCAAACGAGATTTACAAGACTCAGCCTAGATCTGGCCCTAGAAACCCCAGCGTTGCCCCTGAAGCCCCAACATTAACCCTGCTAGGCTCCGTGTGCCTTTGCGCTACTCAAAGAGGGACTGCGTAACCCCAGAGTGGGTGACGAGGTCCTTACGCTGCCTCTAGAGGCCTCTGCGTAACTTTGAATCTCTCTGAAGCTGCAGCGCTGCCCCTTCCTGGACCTGTGTAGCACCTGCGTAGTGGCTGAAGCCTCTGCATTGCACAACTGCTTCTGCCCTTGCTCCATTGCATTGTCCTTGAAAGTTACTCCTCTGCCTCTCGCTGACTCTTAGCTCCGAGATCAGATCATCCCCTCAGCCAATACTACCCCTCGCTGTAGAAAACTCCTCCGAAAATTCTTAGCAAACCCTACCCTAGAATTCTAGATCAGTCTCTCAACTCTGCATCTGTGTGTCTGTCTCCAACTAACCCTCAAGCCTTTCTGTTATACTTTTTCATTGATCTCATCAACAGGCGAGATTAAAACAATCATCAACGGCTGAGATTAAAAGACTGCTTGATCCATGTCATTTAGAACATTTCAGCACATGTGTTAATTAATTCACTTTAATCATTTAATTTTCCTAAGTTTAGACTTAGGAAATCCATTAAAATAATTAATTATTTGAATAACTTGAACACCAACTGAAATTTCTCCAAACACTTTTTGGGTTTTGGAGTTCAAGTGTGTCTTAGCCCCTCCACAAAATTTCAAGGCTAGAGCACACCCGATGCTACCCCAACTACACAAAATCTCAGCACTCCCTCTTAGCACGGAGTGTGCTCTAGCAATACAACCACACCATGTACTGCAAGATCTTGATGTTGGTTTCTGTGTTGTTGTTGCTTGGCCTGTTGCCCTCCATCCACTGCACTGCTGCTTTCTCTACTGCTGCCCATGTCACTGCCACATCTGTACTGTAGCTCCCTCTCAAATTGCTACATCATGCTGCCCATAGCACTTCCACTGCTAACTGTTGCACTACATCTCAGTTGCCAAGAAGTAAGCAACTGAAGGACTCTCTGCCCAATCGTTGACAGATAAGTCAGGTTGCTCCCATCACTAAATCTCCCTTGGCTATTGATTTACGTTGTCCTCCTGAAGCCACTGCACTGCTACAATACCGCATTGCGTGAGGTCAGCCTCTCTGCATTGCTGAAGTCCCATCAGCCTCTGCACTGCTGCCTCCACGCTGCTACTGCCTTTGCATTACATTGCTCCCTCTCCAGCTCTCCATCACTGCCTTCTCCTTCGCTGTGACCTTCTGCAACCATCTCTCAACTCATTCCGCTACAGTCTCAAGGCTCCCGTAGCTCGTATGTGATACAAGAGTAGGGTTGACTCAAGGATCCCACCACTACTATTTGTAGTTGCTCTATAGATCCATATCACCCCACCTCTTCTCTCAAGGCACATGAGCACTCATGGCTGCATCATCACCAGAGTCATCATCCTTTGCTGTTGCAGCCTTGGATTCAGAAGATCCTTTGTCCTTCTTCTTAGGACAAGTGCTCGCAAAGTGTCCAAGTTCGCCACAGTTAAAGCACCGGACCTTGGAAAGGTCTCCCTTCTTCTTCTTCCCTTATTGCTTCCTTTCCTTTGATGCAAGGTGTTAGGTCCCTATATTACTAGTGTAGTCTCTTATTGTTGTTAGTGTAGCCACCTTATTGTTATTGTTATACCCTGTAACCCCCATATTGTTATTATTGTGCCCTTACATTATTATTTTTAGGTTGGCTAGGATTATATTGTGACCCCATGGACACCTATATATAGAAGGAGGTTTTGTCATTCGTATGATCCAAGTATTGCTCATTTATGTAATGTAAAGGAGGTTGCCCCCTCGAAGTGTCTTATTTAAGGCATTGATCTCTCTTTTCTTCTATTTTTTGAGCTGGTTTCATAACACTTGGTGTAAAGCTTTGGATTCTAGGGTTTCGCTGCTCCAAACAGGACACTGTGGAATTTTCACTATAACTTTTTTTCTATGAAGGTTCAGAAGCTGAAATTTTTACCACGATAAGCTGGAATACTAAGGAACCTCGTGGAAATATTTCAGATCTTGCTTCGCAATATTTTCGGAGATATGAGCTATGGAAGTTAGGGGTTTTGCAGACTCCCGAATTTCATCTAAAAGAGGTGACCTTGGGAAAATCGTCATAACTCTCTCTCTGGGCATCAGATTGGAATTCTATAAAAAGTGGTCAAAACTACACAGACTTTAGTTTCCTGTGTATCAATTTCAAAGCCAAAGGAGAAAACAGTGACACGTGGCACGTCGTACAAGTTCGCTCTACTGAACTAGTTCATAATTAGGTCATTGTGGGAGATTGGGCATAACTTTGTCTTGAAGCATCCAAATCAGGTCAAACCTATGACATTCGAAAGAAGATTCAGAGGGCTACTACAGTACCGTATTTCAGATATTAAAGATCCGAAATCACAGAGATAATTCAGTTTCAATATTGAGCTCCTCAAAAGCAGAGAAAAAGGTGTGTATTTTTTTTTCCAAATTGAAGTCTTGTTTGAAAAATCAGTTTGAAGTGATTCAAGGGCATATTGAAGCATAGATACCAGTATTGGGTTCTAAAATGCCCCCTAAAAAGAATTCAACACCCATTACGCCCTCAGAATACTCTACTATGACTCATGAATATGAAGAAGTGCAACATGATATATCAAAATTACAAGAGCAAGTGCACAAAATTTCGCTCTGGCAAAGAGCAACAAAAATTGAAATGGAAGTGTTGAAGAAAGGCATGGAAGTGAAGATGGATAGTTTGAAGAATGGCACTGAAGCTAATATGGATGGTTTGAAGAAAGTTGTGGAAGCTAATATGGATGGTTTGAAGAAAGGCGTCGAAGCTAAGATGGATGGTTTGAAGAATGGTATGGAAGAAAAAATGGAAGGTTTGAAGGAAGACATGGAAGGTTTGAAGGAAGGTTTGACAAAGTTGATACAAGAAATGATTCCTAATGGAGAAAAGATAGTAGAGGAAACTCATGATGAAAGCAAAATAAATGTTAACCATGATTTCATAAACTCAAATGTTGGATGGAAGACGCACCATATTCCAAATATCAATATGAGGAAGTTTGATGGCAAGGATTCTGTAACATGGATACTACAGATAGAGCAATATTTTGGTCTCAATAATGTGCAAAAGACACAAAAGGTATGCATTGAAACTTTATATTTAAAACATAATACATCTGTATGGTATTGATGGCTTTGCTCCCGTAAAAAAATTGTCACTTGGTCAATTTTTACGAAGGAAATGATAGCACATTATGAGGATACAAAGAGCAACACCTTCTTTAGCTAATTGATAAATCTCAAACAAAAGGGTTCAATGGTGGAGCACATTGAGAACTTCCAAAAATTGAATATAAGGGTAACTGATATTCCAGAGGAACACAAGATTGATGTCTTCATAGGGACTTTAAAGGATAACATCCAACATGAGGTTTGCCTTTCGGAACCTGAGTCATTGGAGAAGGCATTCAGGTTGGCAAGAAAAATTGAATGTAAAATTATGGCGACATGGAAGCTTACCACTCACATCTATAAAGATGGAAGTGTTTCTACTCCTAGACTTCCACAACCTACAAGGTTGACACCACAACAATTGGAAGAAAAAAGAGAAAAAAGGCTTTGCTACAGTTGTGATAGCATATACACTAAAGGTCATAAGTGTGCTGAGAAGAAATTATTTTACATAGATTGTGAAGAGGAAGAAAATGAACAAGAAACTTCAAAAGAAGAGGATATACACCAGGAACCAACCCTAGAGAAAGAAGAAACGAGTCTAACCATATCGTGTAATGCATTGGCAAGAATTACCACTCCTCAAACTCTCAAGATAGAAGGACATATCAAGAAGTAAAAGGTAATAGTGTTGATTGATTCGGGTCGTACACATAATTTTATTCATTGTAAGGTAGCTAAGGAATTGAATTTCTTCCTATACCCAGCGCCAGAATGTCAAGTGATGGTTGCAAATGGAGGAACCATAAATTGCTCTGGAAAATGCCATAATATCAAGCTAACCATGGGGGAATATGTATTGAATAGTCCAATGCTTTGCATTCCAATGGGAGGTGCTGATGTTGTACTAGGAGTACAATGGTTACAATCTTTGGGGACGGTAGCTTTTAATTTTCAAAAACTTTTCTTGAAATTTTTTTCGGAAGGGAAGGAGGTCGAATTATGGGGTATTGCAGGGAAGTCGGAAAAGATAATAAGCTCTAATGTCATGACAAAGCTTTTGAAGAAAGAACAACGAGGCGTAATTGCACATTTATAATCACTAGAAGTTCCAACATCAAAATCATCTATTTCTCCAGATCTCCAAAAAGTCTTGGACAATCATTCCAAGGTGTTTGAAACTCTCAAAGGACTCCCACCTATTCGTAATCATGATCATGTCATTCATTTGATTCCAGGAAGTGTTCCTCCAAACATCAGGCCTCACAAATATCCTTATGTCCAAAAGAGCGAAATTGAACGTATGATTGCAGAAATGTTAGAGGCTGGTATAATTCAACCTAGTCAAAGTTTTCTTTGCTCCAGTAGTATTGGTGCACAAGAAGGATGGATCATGGCGCATCTGTCCAGATTATAGGAAGCTTAATAAGCTCACTATTAAAGATAAATTTCTCATTCCTGTGATTGATGAATTATTGGATGAATTACATGGAGCGATTTATTTCACCAAGTTGGATCTTTGTTCAGGATATCATCAAATTAGAATGAAGATTGAAGATATTCCGAAAACAGCGTTTCGAACTCATGATGTTCATTATGAATTTTTGGTCACGCCTTTTGGCCTTACCAATGTACCTTCTACATTTCAAGGGTTGATGAATTCCATTTTCAAACCCTTCCTTAGAAACTTGGTGTTAGTATTTTTTTATGGTATACTAATCTACAACAGGTCTTGGAAGGATCATGTTCAATATGTTGACAGGGTGCTCAAACTATTGGAGGAGAAACAATTATATGCAAAATCCTCCAAATGTTTCTTTGGAGTACAAGAGTTGGAATATCTGGGTCATATTGTATCTCACGAGGGTGTTAAGGTAGACCCTAACAAAAAAATCCATTAAAGGAATGGAAAGTCCCCACAACCATAAAGCAGTTGCGAGGATTTCTCGGGCTAACAGGGTATTATCGCAAGTTTGTTAAGAATTATGGGAGAATAGCAGCACCTCTAACAACATTATTGAAGAAAGATGCATTTTTATGGACTCCTGAAGCAACTAATGCCTTTGAACATCTTAAAGAGGCAATGTGCCTAGAACCGGTCTTAGCTACGCCAGACTTCACAAAAACCTTTAGGAAATGGAATTGCTGTTGTTTTAATGCAAGAAGGAAGACCCATTGCTTTTGAAAGTCGTCCAATCAAAGGAAAACATTTACCGAAAGCTATTTAAGAGAAGGAAATGTTGGCAATACTACATGTACTGAAGAAATGGCGACCTTACCTAATGGGAAGACACTTCAAGGTAAAAACTGATCATGATAGTCTTAAACACTTTTTGGAACAAAGAATATCTTTAGAAGAGTAGCAAAAATGGGTCACAAAGATGTTGGGTTATGACTTTGAAATCATCTACAAAAAAGGGATGCTAAATGTTGTTGCAGATGCACTCTCAAGAAAGGATGAAGAGGTGGAAGTATTTCTTTGTGCCATTTCTATTATCCAACCAAATTAGATAACCGAAGCAAGGGATGAATGGAAGAAGGATGAAGAAGTGTGGATGCTCATTCAAAAGTTGCTGCAAGGTCCTAGTACATTTGATACATTTAGTTGGAAAATTGATTCCTTATGATACAAATATCGCTTATATCTTTGTAAGAATTCCCAACTAGAACAAAAGATTCTTTTGGAATTGCACACTTCTCCTATAGGAGGGCACTCAGGATTTTTAAAAACTTACCAGATGGTGAAGAAAGAATTTTTTTGGGATGGCCTTAAATCTGATATTCAAAAGTTTGTGGCGGAATGTTTGGTTTGCCAGCAAAATAAAGTTGAGACAATTAAGACCCCGGGTCTTCTACAACCTTTATCCATTCCAAGTCAATGCTAGGAGGAGATTTCAATGGATTTTATCACAGGTTTACCTAAATCCGAAGCAAAGAGTGTCATCATGGTGGTAGTTGATAGACTTACCAAGTATGCACACTTTTGTGCATTATCTCATCCCTTTAAAGCAAGTACAGTTGCTACTGCATTTATAGAAACAATTCAAAAGCTACATGAAAACCCAAATATTATTGTAAGCGACAGAGATCCCATTTTTATAGGAAATTTTTGGACGAAATTATTTTCTTGTTTGGGTACTCAACTAGCTCATAGGTCATCTTATCATCCTCAATCTGATGGTCAAACTGAGATAGTGAACAAATGTTTGGAAGGATATCTTCGTTGTTTTGTATCTAATAAACAAATACAATGGGTCAAGTGGTTACCTCTCGCTGAATGGTGGTATAACACTTCCTTCCATACTGCAGCAAAAATGACCCCATTTATGGCACTTTATGGATATCATCCACTGTCCATCGCATCATCTTTAAGAGAAAATTCTAAGGTTCAAGGAGTGGATGATCACATCGAGCATCAAGAAAAAGTTCTCCAAATTTTAAAGGATAACCTAAATTTGGCACAAAATCGAATGAAACAACAAGCAGATCAACTTCGCAGCGAGAGAAGTTTTGATGTAGGAGACTGGGTATTTTTACGGCTACAACCATACAAACAAATGTCCCTCAAGCAAGCTAAGAAGGATAGTAAATTATCACCAAAGTACTATGGTCCTTACAAGGTGTTGCAAAAGATTGGTACTAAGACATACAAAGTGGAGCATCCTACTTCTTCGCAAGTGCATCTAGTTTTCCATGTTTCATGCTTAAAGAAGGTTATAGGTGACAAACTTCCAGTTCAAAAAACATTTCCAGAACTTGATGAGAAAGGAAAAATCATATTGGAACCTGAAGCAGTCACGGAAACAAGAACTCGACAGCTACGAAATCGATCAATTTCAGAGTATCTCATCAAGTGAAAGAACTTACCCACTAAAGATTCTACATGGGAGGACGAGAATTTTATACAGAAGCATCCAGAGCTACTCAAGCGTTGAGGAGAACACTTTTTTGAAGGAGAGGGGCATGTTAGGTCCCTATATTACTAGTGTAGTCCCTTATTGTTGTTAGTGTGGCCCCCTTCTTGTTATTGTTGTACCCCTGTAACCCCCATATTGTTATTATTGTGCCCTTACATTATTATTGTTAGGTTGTCTAGGATTATATTGTGACCCCATGGACTCCTATTTATAGAAGGAGGTTTCGTCATTAGTATCATCCAAGAATTGTTCATTTATGTAATGTAAAGGAGGTTGCCCCTCAAAGTGGCTTATTTCTAAGGCATTGATCTCTCTTTTCTTCTATTTTTGGAGTTGGTTTCATAACACAAGGGCTCCATCATCCACCTCTTCTTTCTTCACTTTGGCTAATCTGCTTCCGCTACTTTGCCTCTTCGTGATTCTCTTGATTTCCTCCTGACGGAGGAGTGCCCACATGTCTGCCCATGATGGTAACGCTGCCCTACCGAGAATGCTCTGGTTAAACGTTTCCCATTCTTCCGAGACTGCATTTAGGGTTGTTCTCACTAGGAGAACCTCATCAGGATTTGCACCCATGGCGATCAGCTGATCCCAGATAGTCTGAAGTCTGAAGAGGAATAGATCTATATCTTCACCCTTCATCATTTGGAACAACCACATCTGGTTCTCCAGAAGCATCCTTCAATGGACAGAGCCTCCTTGATACATCGTGTCCAAGGCTACCCACATCTCATTTTTCGTATTCTTTCCGACAATATGAGGTATAACGTGGTCTTTGACTCCATCCATGATCAAATGCTTAGTCCGCACTTGATTTTCTTCGTACTTCTTTAGAGGATTTGCATCGGTTGGTACAACTAGAACTTTCTCTACATGATCTTTAAGACCATACTCATCCAGAACTGACAAGATTCTGGCCCTCCAGGTAACAAAGTTGGACATGTTGTCCAAACTATCCTGATCTCTCAGTCCATATCACGCCATCTTGCTCAGATCTGTCAGAATAGATACTCCTCTCCCTCTTTCTATTGCAACATTCAACAGAAAATGCTGGATCTAGGTTTCTTGGTGATTAGAAACCCTCTCTAGTAGCTGCTCCATCTGACAACTAATTTCCCTTCTTGGAAATTTTCACCCAAACACAATTGGACAGTACTCTCCAATCACCCTCCAAATCAAATCTCAGATCTGTTGAGTAGCTATCCTCCTCCCGCCTTTGTTGACTTAGCTAGGCACAATTCAGCACCGGCAAAATCTCCACAACACCAGCACTGCTGAAGATCTAAAGCACTACTTCCAGATCTTGGCAAGGCTTCTCTGCAACAGGAAGAATGATTGGACTGTGTCTCACTAACTAGCCCAGCGTAGCCTCAGCGCTGCTCAGAAGTGGACTACGTAACCCCTAACTAGGTGACGTAGTCCTTACGCTAGCCTGGAAAGGCTCTGCATAAGCCTGATGGCCTGTTGTAGCTACAGCGCTGCCCCTTCCTGGGTTTGCGTCCTCCTACTGCCATGTTGCCCCTTCCGGATCTCTAATGTTGTCCTGCAGAAAAAATATTCTTGAGCTGATTTGCTGGAGATTCAGCTAGATCTTCTATCACTCTGATACCATGTGAAAATTCTACTGTAGTGTCATGGTTTACTTCTCCTACTTGACTAAATTATAAAAGTTATCTTCAGAAATAAGATTCAGAAAATACCCAAGTGAACACAACTAACAGCGTACACATGCAGATCATTTACTGAATATTATACTCATTCAAACAAACTGACACACTGATTTTTGGACATAAGTCCCCGGAAAAACCCAAAGCGGGAAAACTAGTGCAGCATATATGAGGGTTTAATATTATTAAGTAGATTCTGAGTACACCAAATCTAGTTCACCCGAGAGAGAAAAACATAGATCTGCAGCTAACCTGCTGTTGTGAGACCAAAATTCTGACTGATCCACACCCTCAAACGAGATTTACAAGACAGCCCGGATTTGGCCCCAAAAACCCCAGCGCTGCCCTTGAAGCCCCAGCGTCAGCCCTGCTAGGCTCTGCTTGCCTCTTTGCTGCTCAGAGAGGGACTTCGTAACCACAGAGTGGGTGACGCAGTCCTTACGCTGCCTCTGGAGGCCTTTGCGTAACTCTGAAGCCCTTTGAAGCTGCATCACTGCCCCTTCCTGGGCCTGCGTAGCGGCCGAAGCCTCTGCGTTGCCCAGCTGTTGTTGCTACCCTTGCTCCTCTGCACTGTCCTTGAAAGCTGCTCCTTTGCCTCTTGCTGACTCTTGGCTCTAGGATCAGATCATCCCCTCAGCCAATACTACCCCTCGCTGCAGAAAACTCCTTCGAAAATTCTTAGCAAACCCTGCCCTAGAATTCCAGATCAGTCTCTTAGCTCTACATCTGTGTGTCTCTCTCCAATTGACCCTCAAGCCTTTCTCTTATACTTTTTCATTGATCTCATCAACGACCGAAATTAAAACACTCATCAACGACTGAGATTAAAAGAGTACTTGATCCGTGTCATTTAGAACATTTCAACACATGTGTTAATTAATTCACTTTAATTATTTAATTTTCCTAAGTTTAGACTTAGGAAATCCATTAAAATAATTAATTATTTGACTAACTTGAACACCAACTGAAATTTCTCCAAACACTTTCTGGGTTTTGGAGTTCAAATGTGTCTTATCCCCTCCACCAAATTTCAGGGCTAGAGCGCACCCGATGCTACCCCAACTACACAAAATCTCAACAGAAATATGTTGGTATAAGAAACAGGAATATGGCTAAGGTGATGGCCCTAAAGAGATTTACAACAATGACGCATCAGTCTCTATAACAATTGATCTGATGAATGCACCTATGAATTCTAGATGAATTCACCAGCGAAAGAGGTGGGTTCTTGCCCACTCTTACTAAATCACCCAAGGGTTTCCATCCTGGGGCTATAGAAGCAGAGAAATAGGTTCTCCAAACCACACCAAAGACAAATAGTCAAATCCAAGATGTCCCTTATGATCTCCTCCTCCTCTTTTTAAAGGCTCGACAGATAGATCCCCAATCTTCTAGAAGTGTTTTATTTTATTATTTTATCATTATTATAGAAGCTCCTCCTTGACATTCTCTTAAGTGACTTTTAATTTATTTCTATTTTACTCAAGTCACTTTTGGCCTTTTCCCCTTTTTATTAAGTGACTAATTAAAGTCAATTTTAATCTAGGAAAATGGCAAATCGCCCACCATACTTGCTCTGGCCACTATAAGTCACTTCTTAGCATCCCAACTTGTAGATCTTCTCGTTTCGGTTCCAACAACCTATTACACTAAGGTGTTCCATCAAATATTCCTCCTGGAATTCCATCTTAAGCGTAATTAATTAAGTTATGCTCAATAATAACCCTGTTTTACAGGAATTATCATAATGCAATGGAACCAAAAACAATTTGTGCGAAACTTCTCCCGATGATAGAATATGCAAAGAAAATGTCGTCAAGCCCCATAAAACTCCTTAAAACCCCTTCGAGACCCCTAATGACCTAATCCTACTCATGTGACTTGGTCATCACGTACCATGAAAGTCCATCCTGGCTTTACTATAGAGGAAATTAAAAATGGGGGCATTACAAGTCCTCCTGCCCCAAGATTGCTTTCCCTCAAGCAATCTATATCTCTCCACTGCAAAGGCTTCTGCAAACTGATGCTAGGATCCCATATGAACCATTGGGCCACATCATGCCTTCGTGCTAAACATATACGAATGGATCCTTCGATACCTGGATCCCAAACAAGTCGATGACTCAATCTACCATCAATCGATAGACCTTGATCCTAATCCCTCCAAGGCCAATCATCATCACTCATACCCCATTGATCTAGTTATGCTCTATCTCTAGCCATACATCTCACTCCACCAATAGAATACCAACTCATCAATCCTCTCCAATCCAACCCCTAAGGTCAACCCCACTATGTTGATGTTGGGCTAGCCCAACTAGAATGTTGATGAACCGTTGGCCTACATCCCACTACCAACTAGAGCATGTAGCATCCCTCATATCTAAGGGTCCCTGTCGTACTATGCCCCTAACTAAGAATGACAACCCATCAATAGGATACTGACTCATGTTCTGTCACCAATCCATCCTGTGGAAAAGATCGGATGCATGGGCACTTGTACATGGAACAAGTCCACTATGTTGCACCATGCTCAACTCATGCAGCTCTGCTCGGTCAGTCAACAAGATCCATCTAGGAAACCCTGCCCCTCTCTTTATAATGGACAAAAGTGGACAAACCATGTTGCAAGCCCTGTTTATTTACTCCTGGAGAGGGTTGTTGTATGAAAGTACTGCAACTCTGTTGGCTGCCTTTGCATCTGTCTACACCTCATCAATGGATGGCCCAAAAGATGGCTACTGATCCTCCTCCATCATGGCCTCAACATGATCCTCTAATTTCCCCTCCACAAGTAGCTCATCATGAATAACATCCTCATCTAACTCACGCTCCTTTTGTGCTCTCCATGTTGGATCATCACTGGTAGCACATTTCCCTGAATGTCTCCTACTCTGTCTTCTTTTCTCATGGGGACTATTGACTGCTCATCATACTCATACATCAAACATGAATTAATATTTGGGTTGTTGTCAACACCTCCACATGATTGCTCATGCTCCTTAGAGGTATCCTCGTAAAGACTCATGGACTCAACCATAAAAGAAGAATCCTCATCTGAGAAGTCAAAAGGAATTTCCTCCTGAGTGGTTAGGCCCCTAGTGTTCCTTGCAGATGAAGCAAAGACACTTTCTCCTTAACTCATTATTGTTGCATGGTCCACAAATCCTTAGCAGCTCCTCCTTGGTCAACTATCTTCTGAACAACTTTATGTTCTACTCAACCAACCCTTCAATTAGTTCATGAGCAGTAGGTGAGACTATTCGTTCCTCTCTCCAAATGGCCAATAACTTAGACTGCAACTTCTTGAAAATGGCATCACGGGCTCTCATAATGAAGACAAAATGGACTGCATGTTTGTTTTGACCATGTTAGGATGATGTTTCTTAATGTTGGAAAAGCATTAGAACATTTGAAGAATCAAGTCATCACACTATAGATCAAACATGATGTGACATGATCTAACCATGGCCATGATTTCTAAAATCTCATTATTTTTCCCAAAGGTAGGACCCACGGTGTTATCCAAGTCCCAAAAGGTTTGTGCTATCACCCTGAAGATTACCCTCATAATATCATTGTTGTAAGGGGTTATAGGTGAGGTTAGCCTCATGATATTACTGAGACGAGGCAACTGGAAGTTTGACCCTTCACAAGGGTGCTCCAAGAACTTGTGTTGTATTAGGACAAGCATCGCTGGTTTTAGAGCCCAACTTAAATTCTTCCAATCTAACTGGTTCACCTTGGACA
Source organism: Pinus albicaulis (assembly GCA_034641835.2). Taxonomy (NCBI): domain Eukaryota; kingdom Viridiplantae; phylum Streptophyta; class Pinopsida; order Pinales; family Pinaceae; genus Pinus; species Pinus albicaulis. The sequence continues at coordinate 760,057,841 of CM076572.1, forward strand.
AAGGTGAGTCTAGTTCTTCCAATTTGAGAAGGGCTTTCAATGTAACCCTCGTGAATTTCAAATATGTCCCAAGTGTAAAGAGTTTGTGTCTGATTTCCTGCTCCTTCTGTAAATCTCTTGGTTGCTCTTATTGAAGTATAGCATGTACTCCTTTTGAGAAGGGTCTGTTGTTTCGTCTTTTTCTCTAATCTATATCGCAGTCTGCTAAGGTATTGTTGTGTTGGTTTAGGATCTGTTTTGAATACTCCATTTTTACTGTACCACTTCACACTTAATCTGTAACAATACAAAGGCTATGACAAGCTAAAACAATGCAAGGCACAACCAATCTCCCCACATACATCAGCAATACACTATCCAACAAACTATGGAAATAATAACAATACTAGCAGCAATGATACACATCACTGACAACTCTCAAATAATAATACTCAACCCTCTGACCACCAAACATTGACCTAGAACCAATACACAGTAGCATGTAGACTCCAAACATGACACAAGATGCGGATTGCTCCTTAGTCATGGAAAACTCATAGCATGAACAACTTTATTGCTACGCACTCCTGTCTAATATCTGACTTCGATTACAGGTTACATATTCTGTAATATTCCCAATTAGCAGACAAAAAATTGGAATATTCATTTTTGTTAAATTTTGCCTTTCTAAAGTTCATTAGGAAATAAAGGGGTGAAGGGACCTATAGCCAAACATTAGAATAAAATCACTTTCCTAGAGTCACTTAGGCAATATATTTAAAAGGCAAGGCGGGGTCCATGAGCCCAAGTGACACGCAGGAGAGGTGGCAACTTGACCAGCACAAAGGCAGCGTGGGGACAGGTAGCGCAGTGGCAGCGTGGGGACAGGTAGCGCAAAGCAGCGTGGGGACAGCATGGCAGAGGGACAGCACAGCACTAGTGGGCCCAAGGGAATGTTAGAGGCTCAATATCATAAAAAGGGGTGAGGACAGCCATTCTCATTCATTTTCATACATCTTCATATTTTATGTCTATCAAGACCAGAGCACGCTTGAGTTGTTTAGTCGAGTCTGCAAGTGTTGTTTAGCACACGAGTGTCTCTGAGAGGAGATCCCAACCTCATCCTCGGGGGACTTCAAGTGCCCACTCAGGAGAGGAGTCCCACCTTTAGTTTTTGAGAGCAGCATCATTGATTCAGCACCAGGATTACGCAGTTCATTCCAGGGCACCGCAGTCACTCAAGGGATTACGCAGTCAAGGAGGAGAGCAGCTCCGAGAGAGGAGGAAGCTTGAGAGATTTCAGTCTGAAGGCTTGTGAAGGGATCATCCCTTCCATAGCAGATTTCCTTGGGTAGTTTGAGGCCATTCTTTCCAGCAGTTCATCTCAGAGGCCAACGTACCCAGCAGAAGTGCGTATCCATCCCAAGAAGGTGATTTTCTGGGGTCAGCCTTTCCAGAAATCCTTCGCAGGTTATTCTGTGTTTTTGGAGGAGAGTCTGGTGTACGAGTTTCAGATTTTTCTGAGCAGCAAAACAACCCCTTTTCGCAGTCCCTTTTCAGCCAGCAGCAGCGTTTCCAGCAAGACAACGTAGAGGAGAAGACACGCAGAGCAGCAGAGGAGCAGACTTTCTAAGCATGGAAAGAGAGATCATTTCAACCTGCCTAGAGCAGGCCAAGGTGCTATCATTCTGAGCACTACTTGTACTTGTCCCTCATTTCAGAAATATTAATAAAATGGCTCAGCAATTATAGTTTATTTGCAATGTTTTTCATGTATGCTTCTATTTGTTGTAGTTTTTCTTTGTGTTGATTTGTATTACTGTCTATTCCCAATTTGGGATATTATAGTGGTACCAGAGCTCATAGACTTGGCTCAGCCTGTGGAGCAATTGGTCTATGACACCCAGAAATAGAGAGTTCATCACATACCGGAAGCAGAGAGCGTAGGCTCGAAATCACACCTGACCAAGAGGATAGCGTTCCGGTTGAGGAAGACATGGGGAAGGCACCAATGGCATATGAAAGAGATGAAGAGAAGGAGTTTGGTAACCTCCTCTTAAAATCAGTGCAAGAGCTTCCAAAAAGATAGAGGAATTGGGACAAAAGATTACCAGAGAAAACAGATAGCGTGACATCCCAAGGGAATTTCACAATGGAGAAGGGTTCGATACTTCTCACCATGTATTGGAGCAGAACGTTGCGCAGCAGGTAGTGCTATGCACTCCCCCACGTTCCACCATGCCCACATTCTTGACTTCAAGAACGGGAATGGGAGGACCCCAGGAGCCAAAGGTGGCTCATTATGGGGAGTATTTTGCAGAATATCAGTCATATGGGCCGGAATTTGGAGATGCCCTCACCTTCAATGAATTCTGCCAACTGAAAAACAATAGCAGACCTCGCAGTCAGAATAGAGGAGGGTACATGCAGGGGAGTGACCTGCAACGTACCGTGGGCAGATTTTTCTTGTCTACCTATGATGGGTCATCAAAGTGTTCGGCAAAGGTTTGGGTGGAGAAGTTGGACATTTATTTTCAGCTAAACCAAATGGCAGAGGTAGAGGCTATCAAGGTGGCAACGCTGCACCTTGAGGGAGAAGCCCACGACTAATGGTTCCACAAGATATCTACGTTGGGTCACGTAGGGGTGACAGCGTATGTGGAGTTCACTCGGAGGTTGGTTGAGAGATTTGATCGGAAGGACCCAGAGGAACATTTTGTTGAGCTGACCAAGCTCAAACAGACGGGGAACCCAGAAACTTACATTTTTGAGTTCTTGAAGCTCTCAGTGATGGTTCCAGATCTTTCCGTGGCCAGGAGAGTATATATGTTTATTGACGGATTGGCAGAATATTTGCGTGGGCTAGTCAAATCCACTAGGGCTACTACGTTGCAGGACGCAGTGGGGAGGACTAGGGACTTGCAGGATGCCATGTCGAGGACGAGAGTTCCTTTTCCCCACAAACCAACATTCCAGCAGAGGGGGAAAGAAATAAGAGCCCCACCCCCGAGAGGGAACCAGGGCCAAGGGCCTTTGGATGATTATACCCGAAGAGACTTGAGACGAAGGAAGTTGTGCTTCACTTGCCAGGAGCCATGGGCACCGGGTCATCGTTGTGCCGTAGGGAAGTCACACTACATTGAGGTCTTCTCGGACAGTGAGGGAGAAGAAGAGGCATATGAGAAGTTGGAGGGAGATGCCAGTAGTGGTGCACCAGGAGATCATCCACCACCACCTCTCCTACAAGTAGGAGGAGCAGCATTTGCACCTACCGAAGGAGTCCTTGCATCCTTACGGGGAGTTCCAAAGTACTTAACGCTGAGAGTCTGAGGCACAGTCTAGGGACAGCGTCTCTCAGTACTGGTGGACAACAGGGCCACACATAACTTCATTGATGCCCAACTAGTGCAGAGGAGGGGCATACCGACAGAGAGCTTTGATGGTTTCTCAGTGTTAGTTCAATGTGCCAAGATCATGCAGTGCATGCGGTATGTTCCAACATTAGCAGTGATCATGGGGACATACACAGTGACTGATCATTTTTTTGTGGTCGACATTCCAGATACCAATGTGGTAATGGGTGTACAGTGGCTTATTATGCTTGGGAAGGTCACTACAGGTTGGGAGATGTTGGAGATGGAGTGGACGGATAAGAAGAGTGGGAAGCATGTGATGAGACCTGCACACATACCCTCCCCAGACAGTCTCTGCACACCGGATGGAGGCAGATTTCCAGAAGGGAGACATAGAGCGGGCAGTGGAGTTGCGTATTTCAGAGGTAGGAGTCACAGGTCAGCCAGTGCATCCCGATGTGCAGTCTATATTAGACCGTTACTCCATGGTTTTTGGTGACATACCACCGGTGCAACCACCAAACAGAGGGTTTGAGCATATTATTGAGCTGGAGCAGGGGATCCAGGCAGTGATCACGACCCCTTATAGGCACCCCAAAGCCTACAGGGATGAGATTGAGAGATCCATACATGAGCTCTTGGCACTGGGACACATCAGGCCCAGCACTAGTCCCTTTTATTCTTCTGTCGTCTTGGTGAAGAAGTATGGCACATTACAGATGTGCATTGACTACAAGACATTGAACAAGAAAACCATGAAGAACAGCTACCCCATCCCCAGGATCGATAAGCTAATGGATGAGTTGAGGGGAGCGAAGTTCTTCTCCAAGATCGATCTGTGGTTGGGGTACCATCATATCAAGGTGAGGGACCAAGATGTCCCCAAGGCTGCGTTCAGATGCCACTACGACCACTTTGAGTTTTTGGTGATGCCCTTTGGGCTGACCAATGCTCTGACCACCTTCCAGTCTTGTATGAACCACATATTTCTTGGTCAGTTGAGGAAGTTTGTGCTAGTATTTTTCGATGACATTCTCATCTACAATCGCACATGGGAGGAACACTTGCAGCACATTGATGTTGTACTGCGTATCTTGGAGGAGCAACATTTCTATGCTAAGTTGTCCAAGTGCGATTTTGGGCTTACAGAGATGCTCTACTTGGGGCATATCATCGAAGTGGACGGAGTAAGGATCCACGAGGAGAAGATCTGGTTCATCAGGGATTGACCGGAACCAAAGAACGTGACAGAGCTCCGGGGTTTGTAGGCATCTACACCTACTACTGGAAGTTTGTCAAGGGATTTTCATAGCTTACATCACCCCTCAAGGATCTCACCAAGAAGGGGGCTTTTGATTGGACAGATGTTGTGCAAAGGGTCTTTGACAAGATCAAGGAGGTGATGAGCAGTTGACCGGTGTAGGCATTGCCTGATTTCACACAGCCCTTTGTGTTGGAGTGTGATGCTTGAGGAGAGGGAGTAGGCGCAGCTTTGATGCAGGGGGGGCATCCTATAGATTTCGAGAGTCAGAAGCTACTGTCGCATGAGAGATTGTACCCAATATACAACAAAAATATGATGGCCATCATGCATGCATTGGCCAAGTTCTAGCAATACCTGGTGGATAACATATTTCGGGTGAGGATTGACCACAACAGTTTTCGGTTCTTCCTTGAGCAGAAACAGTTGCAGGAGAGGCAGCAAGATCCAGGCCTATGATTTTGACATTGATTATGTCAAAGGGAAGAACAATGTGGTGGCAGATGCGTTGTCACGGAGACCGGCAATGTTGTCATTGATGAGCCTTAACGCAGACTGGAGGGCTCGACTGTTGGTGGAGTATTCCAAGGACCACTTTGCTTGTGAGGTATTGGATGGGAAGGTAATAGATGACATGTATTGGGTGATGGATGAGGTCATCTATTACCGGGATAGGATTTTCTTGACAGGTAACTCCTAGCTCAGGGAGAAGATCTTGCGTGCAGCCCACGACTCACCGCTTTCAGGCCATCAGGGGTTCACTAAAACTTACAAGGCCATCAGGGAGAGGTTCTCATGGAAGGGCCTCAAGGAGGACGTACTCCAGCATTTCAAGGAGTGTGAAGTTTGTCAGAGGAACAAAGGGGAGCTGAGTCACCCTGCAGGTTTGCTACAGTCACTTCCTATTCCAGAAGGGAAATGGGAGAGCATCTCCATGGATTTCATCACAGGGTTACCCATGGTGCAGGGCAAGGACTGCATCTTTGTAGTTGTTGATCAACTGACAAAGTATGCACATTTCTTCGCCATCTCCGCACGGTATACTGCTTCACAGGTGGCCAAGTTGTTTCGGGATGTTTTCAGGCTCCATGGTCTTCCAAAGACCATAGTCAGTGATCGGGACAATCGATTCATGGGTGGCTTTTGGCAAGAGCTATTCCGTTTGGTAGGTACCAAGTTGACCCCCAGTACTAGTTATCACCCACAAACGGATGGGCAGACAGAGATAGTGAACAAGCGATTGGAGGGCTACTTGAGAAACTATGTCACGGGGCAGCAGAAGGCTTGGCTGCATTGGCTTCACCTGGGAGAGTACTGATACAACACGACATTCCATATGTCGACTGGTATGTCTCCATTTTATGCCTTGTATGGTTATAATGCTCTAACTTTTGTTGACATAATGTTTGGAGCTAGCAAGGCCCCAAGGGCCAAAGATTGGATGCAAGAGAGCCAAGACATACTCTCGGCTATCAAGGACAACCTGGCCACAACACAGAACCAACAAAAATTGTATGCAGACAGAGGTCGCAAAGAGAGACAGTCTGAAGTGGAAGATCTAGTTTACCTTTGTCTCCAACCATACAAATAGTCCATGCTGCAGCAAAAAGTAGCGGAGAAGCTCAAGCCCTGCTTCTATGGACCATAAAGGGTGATTAAACGAGTTGGGGAGGTAGCGAATGAGCTAGAGTTGCCAACCGGGAGTCAGATCCACAACATTTTCCATGTTTCATGCTTGAAGAAAGCTCTTGGGCAGCAGGTGACTGCAACTATGGAGCTCCCACTTATAGATGATGAGGGCAATTCGGCGCTGCAACCAGAGGCCATTTTAAACACTCGGGAGAGACCACTGAGGAGCAGGACAGTCAAGGAATATCTGATCAAGTGGAGGAACCTTCCAGATGAGGGTGCCACTTGGGAGGGGGAAAATATCCTGCAGCATCCATCCTTGCAGTTGCTTGAGGACAAGCAACGTTTTGGCGGGGAGCACTGTAATATTCCCAATTAGCAGACAACAAATTGGAATATTCCTTTTTGTTAATTTTTCCTTTCTAAAGTTCATCAGGAAATAAAGGGGTGAAGGGACCCATAACCCAACATTAGAATAAAATCACCTTCCTAAAATCACTTAGGCAAGATAATTAAAAGGCAAGGCGGGGTCCATGAGGCCAAGTGACATCACAGGAGAGGCGGCAGCTTGGTCAGCGCAGAGGCACTGTGGGGACAGGCAGTGCAGTGGCAGCGTGGGGACGGGTAGCGTAGTGGCAGCGTGGGGACAGCGTGGCAGAGGGACAGCGCAACACTAGTGGGCCCAAGGGAGTGTTGGAGGCTCAATAGCATAAAAAGGGGATGAGGGCAGCTATTCTCATTCATTTTCATACATCTTCAGATTTTCTGTCTATCAAAACCAGAGCACGCTTGAGCTTTTTAGTTGAGTCTACAAGTGTTGTTTAGCACAAGGGTGTCTCCGAGCAGAGATCCCAACCTCGTCCTCGGGGGACTTCGAGTGCCCGCTCAGGAGAGGAGTCCCACCTTTAGTTTTTGAGAGCAGCATCATTTATTTAGCACCAATAATACACAGTTCATCCCAGGGCAACACAGTCACTCAGGGGATTACGCAGTCAAGGAGGAGAGGAGCTCCGGGAGAGGAGGAAGCTTGAGAGGTTTCAGTCTGGAGGCTTGTGAAGGAATTAACCCTTCCATAGCAGAGTTCCTTGGGTAGTTAGAGGCCATTCTTTCCAACGGTTCATCTGAGAGGCCAGTGTACCCAACAGAAGTGCGTATCCATCCCAAGGAGGTGATTTTCTGGGGTCAGCCTTTCCGGAAATCCTTCGCGAGTTATTCTGGGTTTTTGGATGAGAGTCCGATGTCTGAGTTTCAGATTTTTCTGAGTAGTAGAGCAACCCATTTTCGCAGTCCCTTTTCATCTAGCAGCAACATTTCCAGCAAGAAAGCATAGAGGAGGAGGCACGCAGAGCAACAGAGGAGCAAACTTTCTGAGCACAGAAAGAGAGATCATTTCAGCCTGCCTAGAGCAGACCAAGGTGCTATCATTCTGAGCACTACTTGTACTTGTCCCTCATTTCAGAGATATTAATAAAATGGCTCAGTAGTTCTGGTTTATTTGCAGTGTTTTTCATGTATGCTTCTATATGTTGTAGTTTTTATTTGTGTTGCTTTGTATTACTATCTATTCCCAATTTGGGATATTACATATTCTTTTACATTGTATAGGGGCATAAAATATTCAACATGATATATATATATATATATAATTGCCCATAACTTCACAGAATGTACCAGATCGTAGGTAGCTACACACAACATATAGAAGTGCACAACATCGTGCACAAGGATGTTGACATGTTGCACCAGAAATTTGACATCCTTTGAGCTTCAAATTGCGTCGCAATTTTGCAATTAACAGAGCTGCTCAATTGTAAGTAGCGCGTCCCTTGACAATCAATTGACTCGGCCTTTGTGATAATGCAAATCCGCCTCACTGGAATTGGCTCCTTCAAATATTAATTCAGCCACGGCTAAATGAACTCGTTTCTCAAGCAGAGCAAGTGGTAATCCCCCCAAGTGAATATAGGGTGATGGATGAATCTCCCATATGATGATTCTTCTTCATTGGATTGTAACATCATTGTTCCAAAGCAAAGATCCTTGTTTCAAAAAGAAATTCCTCCCTAGCAGAGAGGGAGTGTTGAAAATTGGCAGCTAAGGGATGAATTTCCTTGAATAAAATATCATTTCTGACTATTATAGAGTGAATTTCTAAAAATAGAAAGTCGCGCCTATCATTTCAAGCATGACTTTCCAAAAATAGTAAATCACCTTGCTTCAATTCGTAATCAAGTGTAGATGATGGAACATCACTTAACTTATCCTTAATCAATCTTCATTTCTCAATTTTTATTTAATCATCAATATTATCACTAATATTATTATTATCCATATGATACAAGAATATTATTATCTAAATGGAAAAACATGTCACCTTTCCTACTTGGCACTCAATCATGTTACCTCTCACCTCTCTCTCTCCTTGATGACACTCGTACCTCTCTCTCACTTAATGGATTCATTGCACTCCTCTTACACGCTCTTACGCGCATTAAAGTTTCGACATAAAAGATTCCTCTTATGCACTATTCAATGCATATGTTACACTCTCTCCTTCAAGGCATGCGTACCCCTCTTTATGGCATTAGTCACAAAGCATGTGTACCCCACCTTTATGGCATGAGCTACAAAGGATTCGTACATCCTCTCCCTAAATTGGCATATGTAACTCACCCTAAAGGTATATGAGTTACCCCTCTATGACTCGAACACTTGCTCCATCTATATATATGTGCCTCATATCCTCTCTACTTGCGTGTGTGCATTGTGAAAGAAAAATTCAAACTTGTGGAAGAGAGAGTTGGAGAGAATAGAGAAGGATTGAGAGAGAGAGAGACTTGGAGAGCAAGAGCAGAACTTGGTGAGCCAAAGTGATTCAGCATTTGCATCAGTTGTTGCTACCTGTTATAGCGGCTACAACCACCCTCCAAAATTTTTCCTACGCTTCGATTTTGGAGTCTTCCTTCCTATCCATGGGAGCTCACCTTGTACTGTTATCAAGTATTCATGTTTTGATTGAGACTTATCTTTTCATCTGTGCTTGTGTTCATTTGCTTTCACACTTAACTGATCTTTCTAACTCACAAGCTAATCTCCCAACTTGGTCTTACAACAGTTTTGGGCTTGCCTCCATAAATTGTGCAATCCTTGAGGGCAAGTAGCCTTGATGATTGGAATTTCGCAGTTCAAACTGGAAGTCGTCCTTGAGCTCAAAAACTGTGCAGTCATGGAAGGTGTTGAGATTTTTTATTTGGAGTAGCATCATTTGTGCTCTAGCTCCCAGATTTTGAGAAAGGACTAGAGTACACTTGATGTACAAGACCCATAAATGGATTTGGGAAATTTCATCTGGTTTAGGAGATATTAAATTAATTAATTATTTTAATGTATTTCCTAAGTTTAAACTTAGGGAACTTAAAAAATTAGAGTGAATGAAATTGTCTTAAGTCACACGAATCAAGCTGTCTTTTAATCTTAGCCATTGATTCAAGATCAGATCATGGTCGTTGGTTTTCCAACGACAAAAGTATAAAGGAAAGGCTTGGGGTCATTTGTAAAGACACACAGAGGCGGAGCACTGAAGCTAAGCTGAGATTCTCGAGCGAGTTTGCTAAGAATTCTCAGAAGTGTTTTAACTGCAGAGAGGGGAATTTAGGCCGAGGGGATGATCTGATCCCAGGGTCTAGAACCAGCAAGAGGTAGAGATCAACTCAAAGAGGCAACGCAGAGAAGCAGTAAAGCAGTAGCAAAGAGGGCAGCAACTATGCTATGCAGTCCCTCCCAAGACAACATGATTCAGCTGGAAGCCCTCACGGGTTACGCAGAGACCCTAAGGGGCAGCGTAAGGACTGCGTCACCCAGTCTGGAGTAACGCAGCCCTTTCCGGAGCAGCGCTGAGGGACGCAGGGGGCTTCAGAGGCTGACACAGAGGCTTCAAGAGCAACGCTGGGGTTTCTAGGGCCTAATTTTGGCTGAGTCTTGTAAATCCCATTTGAGGGTGTGGATCAGTCATTATTTTGGATTCAGAACAACAAGTGAGTTGTAGATCTATTTTATCTCTATCGGGTTTTCCAGATCTGGAACCTAGATTCACTGTATTCAGAAAATTCTTAATAATAAAACCCTCTAGCAGCCAGAAGATTGGTTTTCCCGCATTGGGTTTTTCTGGGGACTATTTGTCCAGAAAATCACTCTGTCACTTTGTCTATGTGTGCATGTACTTTTTCTAGATTTGGATTGGTGAAAGTTTGTTATGTGTTTTGCTTCGATATTGATCTGAATTTATTCAGTTAATAACTTAACTAAGTAGGAGAGCATAACCAGATTTAACAGTAAGATTTCTGCATAAGTATAAGAGTTAGAAATTTTCACATGGTATCAGAGCAATTGCAGATCTAGAAGCGTCACCAATAGAAGACTAAAGGTTCTAGTTGCAGAAAGCAGCTGGAAAAGCAGCAGAAAGGCAGATCTGAAGGGACAATGCAGTTTTCAGAGGCAAAATCACGCAGAGGGCAGGGTGACGCAGTCTAACTCTGTCTCCTAGCAAGCCCATGCAATTACTGTGCAAAGGCAGCTCATAAACAGTGTTGGATTGGTCTAAAGCCAACCAGTGTGATGCAGATATGAATCTGTCAAATCCAAAAAAGACTGAAGATTAGCTGCAGAAATTCAGAAGGTGCTGGTGGGGTTAAATTTCTGAATTTTTCAGATTTTTAGCCTAAGCACAAGCGACAAAGTGAGGGAGGAGATCAGCTTCTACGAAAGTTTCCAGCCAAAGAAACTTGGAGATTGATAAGAGAATCAAAGAGATTTGAATCATTGTTGATTTGGCAGATTTCAAAGGAGGGAAATCAGTGGTCAGAGGGAGCAGAAGGTGTCTGTTTCACCAAGGGCCTTAGATCCAGTTCTCTAGCAAAGAGAAAGGGAAGTTCCGACACATTTCTGAGCAGATGGCTCCTCATGGACTGCGTGATCAAGACAGATTGGAAGGCCTCTCCAACTTTTCAGTTTGGAAGGCAAGGATCCTGATAGTCCTTGAGGCATATAATCTAAGAGACTACGTAGAGCAAACTCTGGCCACGCCGACCGATGCAGATCTCCTACGGAAGCATAAGGAACCTGTTGGGCATGCCAAGCAACTGATAATGGACGGAATTAGGGACCATATTGTACCACACATAGGTGAGAAGAAGACAGATAATGAGATGTGGAAGTCCTTAACTTCCCTATACGAGGAAAAATCTGTCCAAAGGAAGATGCTGTTGGAGACTCAGATGAGGTCATTCATGATGACCAAGGGAGAAGACATGGAGCATTTCCTCTTCAAATTGCAGTCCATCAGAGATCAGTTGACTACAACAGGTGCCAAGGTGGAAGACAATGTGATGGTCAGGACTGCTCTCAATGCAGTTATGGATGAGTGGGAAACCTTTGTCCAAAGTATCTTGGGCAGAGCAGACCTCCCAGATTAGGACAGCTTGTGGAAAGTTACGTGTCAAGAAGAACTCCACAAATTCACCAAGAAGTAGTATAGCTTTGGATTGGGAAAAGTGAAGAAGGAAGATGAAGAAGATGCAGCCTTGGCATCAAAGAGGCAGCAGGGAAAGAAGAAGAAGGATCTATCTAAGATCAAGTGCTTCCAGTGTGGTGAAATGGGACATTTCGCCAGCAGTTGTCCTCAGAAGAAAAAGGACAAGGAAGCTTCTTCTTCCAAGGCTACTATGGCAGATGATGGGTCAGAAGATGATGCAGTCATGAGCGCTCATGAACCACGAAAGTGGGGCAACATGGATCTATAGAAGAGCTACAGAATGTCGGGCAGGATCCTTGAGTAGCTCATCTCTTAGATCACATACGAGCTACGGGAGCCTTAAGACAATAACAGAACAAGTAGAGCAGTGGGTGGATAGATAACAGATGAAGCAGAGGCAGATTTGAAGACTGGAAGGAGCAGCGCAGAGTAGCAGCAGCAGCAGCAGCGCGGAGGCTGATGTGACTTCAGCAGCGCAGAGCAGAGCTGCTTACGCAGTGTAGAGCTGCAGCAGCGTAGAAGGCTTCAGAGGGACATCACAGTGTAGCAGCAGGGTGAGAGATTTCAGCACACGGGGCTGATGTGACTTCAGCAGTGCAGAGGGAGTCTTCTTACGCAGTACAGAGTTGTAATTGTGCATCATCCTTCAGATGCCAGACAGATCAGTAGCGTATGGAGCTTCAGTGATAAGGGTGCATCCCAACTGACTTGTCTGTCAAAGATTGGGTAGGAGATTCAGTTGTTTCTCGCAACAACTGAAGTTGCAGTGTAGCAGGTCAGCAGTGGCAGTCCTATGAGTAGCACATATGCAGAAAATTGAGAGGGAGCTGCAGTACAGATGCTGCAGTGACAGTGTCAGAGTCATGGGCAACAGTACAGGATGGCAGCAGCAGTGTAGAGTTAAGTGGCAATAGGCCAAGCATCAACAGCACAGAACCAGTGCCCAAAATCTTGTAATGCATAGTGTGATGTATTGCTAGAGTGCACTCCTAATGCTAAGAGGGAGTGTTGAGATTGTGTGTATTTGGGCTAGCATCAGTTGTGGTCTAGCTCCCAAATTTTGAGGAAGGACTAGAGTACACTGTGAAAATTTTTGAATCTTATACTTATGCAGAAATCTTACTGTTAATTCTGGTTATGCTCCTCCTACTTAGTTAAGTTATTAACTGAATAAATTCAGAGCAATATCGAAGCAAAACACATAACAGACTTTCACCAATCCAGATCTAGAAAAAGTACATGCACACATGGACAAAGTGACAGAGTGATTTTCTGGACAAATAGTCCCCAGAAAAACCCAATACGGGAAAAACAGTCTTCTGGCTGCTGGAGGATTTTATTATTAAAAATTTTCAAAATACAGCAAATCTGGGTTCCAAATCTGGAAAACCCGACAGAGAAATAATAGATCTACAACTCATGAGTTGTGTTGAACCCAAAATAATGACTGATCCACACCCTCAAACGGGATTTACAAGACTCAGCCAAAATTAGGCCCTAGAAACCCCAGCGCAGCCCCTGAAGCCTCTGCGTCAGCCTCTAAAGCCCCTGTGTCCCTCAGCGCTGGCCTGGAAAGTGCTGCATTACCCTAGACTGGGTGACGCAATCCTTACACTGCCCCTTAGGGTTGCTGCGTAACCCCTAAAGACTTCCAGTTGAATCATGTTGTCCTGGGAGGGACTACGCAGCACCTGCGTAGCACAGTTGTTGCCTTCTCTACCGCTGCTCTCTTGCTTCTTTACGCTGCCTCTCTGAGCTGATCTCTGCGTCTTGCTGATTCTAGACCTTGGGATCATATCATCCCCTTGGCCTAAATTCCCCTCTCTGCAGCTGAAACACTTCTGAGAATTCTTAGCAAACCCGCCCTAGAATCTCAGCGTAGCTTTAGTGCTCTGCCTCTGTGTGCCTTTACAAATCACTCCAAGCCTTTCCTTTATACTTTTCTCGTTGGGAAACCAATGGCCATGATCAGATCTTGAATCAATGGCTAAGATTAAAAGAAAACTTGATCTATGTGACTTAAGACAAATTCATCACATGTTTAATTAAATTCACTTTAATTATTTAAGTTCGCTAAGTTTAAACTTAGGAAATACATTAAAATAATTAATTAATTTAATATCTCCTAAACCAGATGAAAGTTCCCAAATCCATTTCTGGGTCTTGTAGATCAAGTGTACTCTAGTCCTTCCTCAAAATTTGGGAGCTAGAGCACAACTAATGCTACCTCAAATACACAAAATCTCAACACTCCCTCTCAGCATCAGGATTGTGCTCTTGCAATACATCACACTATGCATTACAAGATTTTGGGCACTGGTTCTGTGTTGCTAATGCTTGGCTTGCTGCCACTCAACTCTGCACTGTTGCTTCCATTCCGTATTGCTGCCCATGACTCTGCCACTGCAACTGCAACATCTGTACTGCAGCTCCCTCTCAATTTGTTGCCTCTGTGTTGCTCATAGCACTGCCACTGCTGATCTCTTGCACTGCAACTTCAGTTGTTGAGAGAAACAACTGAATCTCCTACCCAATCTTTGACAGACAAGTCAGTTGGGCTACACCCTTATCACTGAAGCTCCAAAGACTGCTAATTTGTGCTAGCATCTGAAGGATGATGCACAGCAACAGCTCTGCACTGTGTAAGCAGACTCCCTCTGGACTGCTGAAGTCACATCAGCCCCTTGTGCTGAAATCTCTCACGCTGTTGCTGCACTGTGTTGTCCCTCTGAAGCCTTCTACGCTGCTGCAGCTCTGCACTGCGTAAGCAGCTCTGCTCTGCACTGCATAAGCAGCTCTGCTCTGCACTTCTGAAGTCACATCAGCCTCTACGTTGTTGCTGCTTCTACACTGCTTTTGCACTGCTCTGTGCTGCTCCTTTCAGTCTTCAGATCTGCCTCTGCTTCATCTATGAACTATGCACCCACTGCTCCACTTGCCCTCTACTGTCTTAAGGCTCCCGTAGCTCGTATGTGATCCAAGAGATGTGCTACTCAAGGATCCAGCCCTACATTCTGTAGCTCTTCTACAGATCCATGTCGCCCCACTTTCGTGGTTCATGAGTGCTCATGACTGCATCATCTTCTGACCCATCATCTGCCACAGTAGCCTTGGCAGAAGAAGATTCCTTGTCCTTTTTCTTCTGAGGACAACTGTTGGCAAAATGTCCCATTTCACCACACTGGAAGCACTTAATCTTAGATAGATCCTTCTTCTTCTTTCCCTGCTGCCTCTTTGATGCCAAGACTGCATCTTCTTAATCTTCCTTCTTCACTTTGCTCAATCCAAAGCGGTACCGCTTCTTGGTGAATCTGCGGTGTTCTTCTTGACGCAGAATTTCCCACAAGCTATCCCAATCTGGGAGGTCCACTCTGCCCAAGAGACTTTGGACAAAGGTTTCCCACTCATTTATGACTGCATTAAGAGCAGTCCTGACCATCACATCGTCTTCCACCTTAGCAACCGTTGCAGTCAACTAATCTCTGATTGACTGCAATCTGAAGAGGAAATGCTCCATGTCTTCTCCCTTGGTCATCATGAATGACCTCATCTGAGTCTCCAATAGCATCTTCCTTTGGACAGATTTTCCCTCATATAGGGAGATTAAGGCCTTCCACATCTCATTAGCTATCTTCTTCTCAGCTATGTGTGGTACAATATGGTCCTTAATTCCGTCCATGATCAGCTGCTTGGCATGCCCAGCAGCTTCTTTATGCTTCTGGAGGAGATCTGCATCGGTTAGCATGGCTAGAGTTTGCTTTGCATGGTCTCTTAGATTATATGCCTCAAGGACTATCAGGATCCCTGCCTTCCCGACCGAAAAGTTGGAGAGGCCATCCAATCTATCCTGATCACGTTGTCCATGAGGAGCCATCTGCTCAAAAATGTGTCGGAACTTCCCTTTCTCTTTCCTAGAGAATTGGATCTAAGGCCCTTGGCGAAACAGGCACCTTCTGCTCCCTCTGACAATGATTTCCCTCCTTGGAAATCTTCCAAATCAATAATGATTCAACGCTTTTTGATCTTTGGATAAATCTGAAGTTTCTTTGGCTAGAAACTTCTTGAGAAGTTGATCTCCTCCCGTTTGTCACTTGTGCTTAGGCTAAAAATCTGAAAACTTCAGAAATTTAACCCCACCAGCACCTTCTGAATTTCTGCAGCTAATCTTCAATCATTTCTGGATCTGACAGATTCAGATCTGCATCACACTGACTGGCTCCAGACCAATCCAGCGTTGTTTCTGAGCTACCTCTGTGCAGTAATTGTGTGGGCTTGCTAGGAGACAGCGTTAGATTGCGTCACCCTTCCCTCTACGTGAATCTGCCTCTAAAGACTGCATTGTCCCTTCATATCTGCGTTTCTGCTTCTTTTCCAGCTGCTTTCTGCAGCTATAACCTTTAGTCTCTTGCTAGTGACCCTCCTAGATCTGCAATTGCTTTGATACCATGTGAAAATTTCTGAATCTTATACTTATGCAGAAATCTTACTGTTAATTCTGGTTATGCTCCTCCTACTTAGTTAAGTTATTAACCTAAGTTGCACTGAATCGGATACAAGAACGGATACGGGTAAGGGGTTTGAAACGAATACGGCAAATTTTCAAAAAATGAGGATACGATACGACAAGGAAACGACAAATATATATATATATATATTACCATTCATCTTTTAGAATCTAGAATCTATATCCAAAAATATATAATCATCATCATGAATTCATCATAAACAAATCATCATCATCAATTCAACATAAACATTGTCATCATCATTAGTGATTATTATATCATTCAACATATTATCAGCATCATTAGTAATGTAATAAAAAATGCTACAGCCTTTTTGCTTTCGAGTCCAACTCCTTCAAAGAACGTGTCATGCATGGCAAATGATATCTATCTTCCTTGCATGGAAATTAAAAGGCCCATGGGATAATTGGGATATTCCGTCAAGACCTATTTGAACATTTCAATCTTCTCAACGTCAGCTTGGTCTCTTCACTATATGCAGGAAAAATATTGGCTAGAGAAGATTTGTTATATTTGGGGATTTATGAAATCAAGAGCAAAATCAATGACAATTAAAAAAACCTTAACCAAACTGAAAATTAATCGCTCAAATAGATCTCTTTACGAAGACATTCATCAAACCCTTTTGTTTGCATTTTTTAATATCTATCTTTTTCTTAGTAAGAATCCTTGATAAATATATGGAGTGTCGTTGTTTATAAAGATTTAGAAGAGACATTATGAGACTGTGTTTATAATGAGTTTATTTGCAAATCTGATTTCTTCATTTTTATTATTTATTTATGGCTATACAAATTTTCACACTTTTTAACTTTTTAAGGGTGGATTCTAACCATGATTTTTGTGGATACGTTTCCAGAAACAGATCCAAAAAAAAAAAAATTCCTTGGAAACGTATCCAATTCCAAATCTTAAGTTTTTGATTTTTTGAAACGGCACAAAAAAATTTTTACAGTGTTTCCGACAAGAATCGTATCCATTTACGTATCGAAAATAGGAATCCGAGTTTCCGGCAAATTCGTCGAGAGTTTCCGGTAACTTAGTTATGAACTAAATAAATTCAGATCAATATCGAAGCAAAACACATAACAAACTTTCACCAATCCAAATCTAGAAAAAGTACATGCACACATGGACAAAGTGACAGAGTGATTTTCTGGACAAATAGTCCCCGGAAAAACCCAATGCAGGAAAACCGCTCTTTTGGCTGCTGGAGGGTTTTATTATTAAGAATTTTCTAAATACAGCAAATCTAGGTTCCAAATCTGGAAAACCCAACAGAGAAATAATAGATCTACAGTTCATTGGCTGTTCTGAAGCCAAAATAAACACTGATCCACACCCTCAAACGAGATTTACAAGACTCAGCCAAAATTAAGCACTAGAAACCCCAGCATTGCCCCTGAAGCCTTTGCGTTAGCCTCTGAAGCCCCTGTGTCCCTCAACGCTGACCTGGAAAGGGTTGCACTACCCCAGACTAGGTGACGCAGTCCTTACGCTACCCCTTAGGGTCTCTGCGTAACCCCTAAGGGCTTCCAGTTGAATCACGTTGTCCTGGGAGGGACAGCGTAGCACCTGCGTAGCACAGTTGCTGCTCTCCTACTTCTCTGCGCTGCCTCTCTGAGCTGATCTCTGCCTCTTACTGAATCTAGACCCTAGGATCAGATCATCCCCTTGGCCTAAATTCCCCTCTCTACAGCTGAAACACTTCTGAGAATTCTTAGCAAACCCGACCTAGAATCTCAGCTTAGCTTCAGTGCTCTTCCTCTGTGTGTCTTTACAAATGAACCCAAGCCTTTCCTTTATACTTTTCTCATTAGGAAACCAACAGCCATGATCAGATCTTGAATCAATGGCTAAGATTAAAAGAAAGCTTGATTCGTGTGACTTAAGACAATTTCATCACATGTTTAATTAAATTCACTTTAATTATTTAAGTTCCCTAAGTTTAAACTTAGGAAATACATTAAAATAGTTAATTAATTTAATATCTCCTAAACTAGATGAAATTTCCCAAATCCGTTTCTAAGTCTTGTAGATCAAGTGTACTCTAGTCCTTCCTCAAAATTTGGGAGCTAGAGCACAACCGATACTACCCCAAATACACAAAATCTCAACATACACTTGATCTACAAGACCCATAAATGGATTTGGGAAATTTCATCTGGTTTAGGAGATATTAAATTAATTAATTATTTTAATGTATTTCCTAAGTTTAAACTTAGGGAACTTAAATAATTAAAGTGAATTTAATTAAACACATGATGAAATTGTCTTACGTCACACGAATCAATCTTTATTTTAATCTTAACCGTTGATTCAAGATCTGATCATGGTCGTTGGTTTCCCAACGAGAAAAGTATAAAGGAAAGGCTTGGGGTCATTTGTAAAGACACACAGAGGCAAAGCACTGAAGCTAAGCTGAGATTCTAGGGCGGGTTTGCTAAGAATTCTTAGAAGTGTTTCAGCTGCAGAGAGGGGAATTTAGGCCAAGGGGATGATATGATCCCAGGGTCTAGAATCTGCAAGAGGCAGAGATCGGCTCAGAGAGGCAACGCAGAGAAGCAACAGAGCAGCAGCAATGAAGGCAACAACTGTGCTACGCAGGTGCTGTGCAATCCTTCCCAGGGCAGCGTGATTCAGCTGGAAACCCTCAGGGGTTACGAAAAGACCCTAAGGGGCAGCGTAAGGACTGTGTCACCCAGTCTGGGGTAACGCAGCCCTTTCCGGAGCAGCGCTGAGGGACACAGGGGCTTCAGAGGCTAACGCAGAGGCTTCAAGGGCATCGCTAGGGTTTTTAGGGCCTAATTTTGGCTGAGTCTTGTATATCTCATTTGAGGGTGTGGATCGGTCATTATTTTGGCTTCAGAACAACCAATGAGTTGTAGATCTATTTTATCTCTGTCAGGTTTTCTAGATCTAGAACCCAGATTTGTTGTACTCAAAAAATTCTTAATAATAAAACCCTCCAACAGCGAGAAGACCGGTTTTCTCGCATTGGGTTTTCCTAGGGACTATTTGTCCAGAAAATCACTGTGTCACTTTGTCTGTGTGCATGTACTTTTTCTAGATCTGGATTGGTGAAAGTTTGTTATGTGTTTTGCTTCGATATTGATCTGAATTTATTCAGATAATAACTTAACTAAATAGGAGGACCATAACCAGATTTAATAGTAAGATTTCGGCATAAGTATAAGATTCAGAAATTTTCATAGAAGGCAGCCTAGAGACTACACAATCCCTCACTGAGCTCAGAAACTGGACAGTGCACTGAGCCGAAAAGTTGCCCACTTCTCCAGAATTGCACAATCTTTCCCAACTGTGCATGGCAAATTTTCCCCAAAAAACAAAAAAGCAAAAAACCATCCCTAAAAAATAAGGATCCATTTTTAGTATCCCGAAGGAGGCACATTTGTTATTTTTAGAAATTTCCGCCAAGTCTCACTTTTCCTTAATTTTAGGCATGCGCGTCATAAACCCTAATTTGCTCAAATATATTTAATCGACACCTCTAGAGCTCATTTGTACATTCTATCTTGGAGCTCTAGCACTCCCGAGGAGATCAAGGAACCTTTAGCACAGTTGTCGTCACTTTTCCGAGTGAGTTTGGCTTTTATAGTCTTTTGCCGCTTTTTCTGTCGCTTTTTGTCGTTTGGCTTGTGTGAGTGTTGTTTTGCATATTTCTTTTGATGCTCGCTGGAGTTTTAACTTTTTTTAGCTTGTAGAAGTGTTGTTTCAAGTTGTTGTTTTCCTTTCACAAGTGTCGCATTAGTGTTCTTGTTAAAGCACCGATGATCGCCGTTGCGGCGATTCTCCTCACATACTTGATTTTCCTTTTGTTTGTTCACTTGATACCTTCATCATATGGCAAGGTAGGTTTCCGCTATGGATCAAGGCTAATCATGGAGTGGTGGCCTCAAGCCTTGCAAATTTTCCCTGGCAGGTTGGTCATAGTGTTGATCATGACGGATATAGTGGTCGAGCATTACTGGAGAGGCGGGTCCGATACGAGCATGTTGAGTAGTCGGGCATGACCGGGGTGTCACGATGTCAACAAAATGAGTTACTTCTGCGACGGGCAGGGGATTCTGGCATAGCAAGGCTGAGAAGTTTAGCTACCGTAGAGGTGAGTTGGTTTCTACAAGGGAAGGTCATCCAGATCTTCCATTTGGATTTAGTGATTCATTGATGGTTGGGGAACTTCACCGGTGTGGTAGGGTGATCAGCAGGAGGAGATCAGGGGAAGCTCGAGCAGACGAGGGTTCAATCCCACCAGGATTAGATTCCATCTTCAGGAGTCCACACATAAGTGATCGAGAGGGACTATTTGCAGTTTCATGAGGACGTGATCAGGATCTTATACTACCATGATTCTCTACTTAGTGGTAGCATGCAAAGGGTGTCGGGAGCCTAGGATGAGCTGGACAACGAGTGGAGTGAGGGATGCTTCACGCTAATCAGGATGGCTTGGGATCCTGGCAGGTCAGGGTAGAGATCAAAGATGACTCGGTGGCACATTTGGGACCCCGACATTGTTTGCAGTGACTATATGGGTCGACTGATCAAGGGGGTGTTTGTTCAGGCATTGCTTGAGGACAAGCAATTTTTGGTGGGCAGGACTGTAATATCTCCAATTAATTAATATGGTTAAGAAGAATTTCCATTTTTGCAATCTTGACCATTGGGAGATATTTCGGCCATTAGGACTTAGGAAAGGTGGATTAGGAGGACCCCACTTGATTTTTTAGGAAAAGAAGTCTTCCAAACATTAGAAAAGGTAATAAATCAAAGTGCAAGTGGAATGTGGGGGCCACTCCAAAGGGAATTCCTACCCCTTAGGAGAGTTCGAACTTGTGGGAAGAAAGAGTAGAGGGAACTCGAATTGTGGGGGCCACATGAAGGGAGAGAGGGGGAAGAAAGATAAATAGAGGTGGAGGGCCTCATTTTGGGGATTTTTTTTGCATATTTGATATTTGAACCATTGTTTGATCAAGCTATTAGCTAGGTCAATAGAGTGTTGTTTATCACAAATCTCAACTCCTACTTCGGTGGACTTTGAGTGCCACCCTAGGGTAGCTTTGCTACATTCTTCGAGTTGTTCCAGAGGGATTTCACAGGGAGATTCGAGCTATTGAGGAGCAGGCTAGGCGCAGTAAGGGACCACGCACTCTTGTGGGGAGTGAGCTTCATGACAGCGTGGGTTCCGGGAATTTAGGGGCATATTCTCTTGGCACCTAGCAGCAATTTCGCAGTGGTTTGAAGGGTTGGCTGAGTGGATTACATACAGGTCGAAATTCTTCTTCCTAGGCCAATGTAGAAGTGGTTTGGTTGGGCCTGCGCAGTCATCAGAGGAGCACGTTGATTGTGGAGGCTTGAATCGGAGTTGGGGGTTTTAGATTAACAAGAGGGCATAAGGATAATTTTAGAGGCATTCTCAGCAAATTTTGGAGGGCTTTGGCAGCCATTCTTCAGACAGTACAAATTACCTAACTGTAGAGGGTGCTCACATTATTTGGGGTCAATTTTGGAAGGTTGGAATTAGGCCCAACCGTTCCCGGGTTTTTATGGGTTTGTTGAGGAGAGGCCAAGATTCATTTGACTTAATCTTCTAAGCACTCTAGAGGGCTCAAACAGGTGTCTCTTTCCAGCCAACAACTGTGGGTAATTAACTCCTTTTTGTGGGTTTCCTGGTTTGAAGGATTGGGACCAATTCCTTTATGGGTCCTGTGGGGAAAAATAAGAGGAAGTTACAGCAGCAATTTCAGGCCAATCCGGGCAGTCCAACAGAGGATTCGAACCATTTTCAGGTAGCAGCAGTGGCACAATTTCCTGGTTCAGCGCACAGGCCATTTGGGGGCCAAAGTTTCTCCTTATGGGAGATATCTATCTCACCTGGGTTGATTCAGCTTACTTACACAAGCCCAGGTGCACTTGTTCCTTGTTACTGTACTCCCATTTATTCCCGATTTAATAAAATCTCTCAGCTTATTCACCCAGTTTCTTGGTGTTTTTGATGGTGCATGCTTGATTATAATTTTATTTTCTATATCCTAGTTCATGTGTCTGTTATTAGCTGTAAATTTCAATTAGGAATATCACACTATTTCAGATATAGTTGAACTTACTCATTCTCTTGATATGTCATTGTATTTTGTTTCTCTGCTGAACAATTGATTTCAAATAGAAAAAGAATCTGGTTGGGTTTTCTCCTTGTGGGTTTTTCCCTGGTCATTGTACCTAAATTCTCTGTGTCTCATTGTGTTTTTGGTTGTGTTCTTTTGATCTATATGGTTTATGTTCTATCTACAATTGCTTAACTGATATTGCATCTGGAAGGAATTTCACTATTTAAGTAATTGTTTCAGCATAGAACATCAAGTTTCAACATATAACTCCACTAAACACAACCCAAACTGAAAAATAACCCCATAGCTGGTTAGATCATTTTCTCTACATCATTTTAGACTACTTACATGCCATATTTAACATCAATTGGTGTAGTGTCATGCTGTTTGTAGTTTTCTGTTGCATATTTGCACTTGAAAATCAGTAGGACAACCTTCATAATTAACTCCTCCACCTCTTCTTGAAGTTGGGAGTGGGACACAACATATACTATGAAGACAACAACAAGAAGCCCATTTTTTTGGTTGTTTTTAAGCCCTATCTAGTATTTACATTTGGTTTGTTATTCATTAAGCTATACCATGCTCATACGTGTTTGGCTTGTGACAGATAAAGGAATTGCTTTATAAATGAAGGATCAAAGACCTGGTTGTTACGGGTAGTGGTAGGACATTCCCTTGAACTTGGAATGACTGGTTGGATGGACTGGGATCTGCAATAGTTCATTGATGGGCACATATCTAATAGTTTTACTTTTTACTGCATCCTCTTTTGAGAATTTTACCATGTAATACATACAAAAATAAATTCTTTTTTATATTTGCTTTGGACACTCTTGTGATCTTTTTCTACATATCCTTGAGTTTTACATGCTTTGCTTGACTTCAAGACTGCAAATATCTGAATTAGCTGAACCAGGAATTTCAGTGGCAAGGGTCACAGTCCAGACTCCAGACCATATTATTTCAAAAAGAGCAAAAGATGAACAAGTTTTGAGAAAACGAAGAAAGTAGATTATTGCAAAAGGTGAACCTGCAAAAAATAGTTATCCATCTCCCATAAAAGAATCTCACTAGTAGTTTTGAACTACACCACTGATGCATTATGTAATATTCCTAATTAGCACCGCTAATTGGAATATTTGATTTTTGTATAGTTTTGCCGACTATAGTTAATTAATAAATAAAAGTGAGAAAAGGGGGTCTAACTCACTTAAATAAAATGAAGTGTTTCCCTAGTAGAGGCAACGTTGTAACTTAAGGGGGAGCCTTGGGGGGTCCACACCACGCATGAGAGGAGGCTCACGTAGCCTCTAGGAGCTTCTGCGCAGTCTTAGGAGGAGCACGTGGGAGAGTGAGGGACCACGTAGGGTTTTGAGGAGGGCCAGCGTTATAAAAGGAGGGAGAGCCATCTCATTTGGGATTCTTGTTGTTGATGATATTTGAGCTAGACTTCTGTCTTCTGAGCACGCTGGCTGTTTAGCCTGTCTGCAGCACTATTTAGTGCGATTGAGTGTCTCCGGTCGGAGATCTCGCCCTTAGCCCCGGGGGACTTCGAGTGCCTGCTCGGGCAAGGTCTTTTCTACAGTTTTCAGCGGAGGATTTGGTCGTTGATTTACGGAGGAGCTGGGCTCCTTTTGGTGACTGCGCAGTCCCTAGGAGAGAGGACGCAGTTCTTGGAGGAGGTGTTCTATTGCGGGGTTTTCTGCAGGAGATTCAGTGTATTGCTGTTTGGAGGTTCAGTCTTGATCAGTGGGAGATTTTCCGGAGAGTCTGTGGCCCGATTTCAGCATATATCATTTGGCATCTGCACTAGGCCTGGAGGGACAGCGTTTTTCCTTGAGGAGGGTTTACGAGGTGATTTTCGGAGGCTGACCATTTTCTATATGGTTTCTGGGTTTTGTCCGGGGTGGTGAGTTCAGGAGTTCTGCAGATTTTCAGCTCATTCCGGCAAGGGGATCAGCCCCTAGCTTTAGTCCATTCTAGCAGCAGCAGTTTACGGCAGTTTCTTCCAGCAGCTGGGACGCAGTTTCTTGTAGCAGCCATTCCCTGTTTTCTGAGAGGGTTCTTCACTTGCCTTGTGCAAGGATAGGTGCATTTATTCTGATTACCCATTGTATCTCATTATATTCTCAGATTAATAAAATGGCTTAGCATTCCCGGCATTTTTATGTGTATTTGCTTTATGTTCTATTTCTGGCATTTTCTATATTGTCGTATGCTTGTATTGCTGTCTTTTTCCCATTCGGGATATTACAGTGGTATCAAAGCATAGTTCTAGCTCAGCCTGTGGAGCTAGTAGTCTATGAGGCCGAGGGATAGATCCCATATCGGTTACCGGGGTAAGAAATACAGAGACATTGAGCGTAGGTTGGAGAACACCTACGGAGAGGGGGACTGTGTTCGAGTGGTGGACACAGATCAGGAGCAGCCTGAGACAGATTCAGAGCAGGAGAAGCCTGTGGGGGACGCAGAGCAGCAGGGTCCTATGGCAGACGAGGAGGATTCGAGGAGATTTAGAGAGGGGCTCCTCCAACACATGCAGGATGTGTCACAGAGACTCACTGCGCTGGAGGTTAGGCAGCGGGAAACCCCAAGGGGTTTTCAGGACGATGAGGGATCAGGCACGTCACACCATATGCCGGTGTGTGATGCTATCCCCATCATGGCATCGCATGCACCCACGCGATCCATTATGCCCACTTTCCTAGCAGAGGAAGCAAGGGCAGAAGCACAGCAGGAGCCGGAGGTTGACCCTAGCCAGATGGACGCCTACATTGCAGAGTACCTGGCACGCGGGCCGACGATCAGAGATCTTATCTCATTTAGAGATTATGTTCAGCTCCAGCGTGATGGTAGACCCCGTGATCATCATAGGGGACACAGACATCATCATGATGACCACCGCGCAACTAGCAGATTTCATTTGCCCATGTTTGATGGTTCATCAAACAGTTCGGCAAAGTCTTGGGTAGAGAAGTTGGATATCTATTTCCAGCTTAATCAGATGTCGCAGTCAGAGGCCATTAAGGTGGCAACATTACATTTGGAGGGTGAGGCCCAGGACTGGTGGTTTCATGGGATGACTACACTCGGGCATTCTACAGTGGGGACATATGCCGATTTTACCCGGAGGGTGATAGAGCATTTTGACAGGAGGGATCCGGAGCAGCACTTTGTTGAGCTGACGAAGCTCAAGCAGACTGGGAGCCCAGAGACTTACATTTCAGATTTCTTGAGGGTTTCAGTGATGGTGCCAGATCTATCCGCAGCTCGGATGGTCTACATGTTTGTGGAGGGGTTAGCAGAGCCACTTCGTGGCCTAGTCAAGTCGACTAGACCAGCTACGCTTTAGGATGCCATCAGCAGGACCCGAGATTTACAGGATGTCTTACCCAGGACTCGGACACCTTACCCCCAGAGACATGCTTTCCAGCCTAAGGGGAAGGACACGAGGATTCCGCCTCCCAAGGGGACTCCTGGACGAGTACAGGGTGATGATGAGGCCCGGAGGGAGCTGAAGAAAAAGCGGTTGTGCTTCACTTGCCAGGAGCCATGGGCGCCGGGACATAGATGTGCTGCAGGGAAAGCACATTTCATTGAGGTCTTCTCCGAGAGCAGCGGGGAAGAGGATGAGGAGGATGATGTGGAGACAGGAGATTGTTATGCAGCGCAGGGTACCTCACCACCTCCTCCACCACCAGCAGGTGGTGCGTCGTTTACACCTACGGGAGGAGCTCTAGCAGCATTGCGGGGAGTTCCCAAGTACTTGACGCTGCGCGTACGCCGTACGGGGGACAATGCGTGGCCAGCGAGTCTCAGTCTTGGTCGACAGCGGGGCAACCCACAATTTCATCGATGCACAGATGGTTGAGCGGAGAGGTATACAGACTGAGAGTTTTGATGGATTTTCGGTTTTGGTCCCAGGAGATCAGACCATGGTGTGTGCTCGATATGTTCCCGAGTTGTCAGTGACGATGGGCACCTATACATTAACAGATCATTTTTTTGTGGTCGATATTCCGGACACCAACATGATACTGGGTGTTCAGTGGCTTATTACTCTAGGGAAGGTCACGACAGATTGGAAGGCCCTAGAGATGGAGTGGGATGATCCCAAGACAAGGAGGCATGAGAAGATACAGGGACAACACACATACCCGCCTCAAACTGTGTCGGCACATAAGATGGAGGCAACCTTCCGTAAGGGAGACATAGAGTGGGCAGTAGAGCTGCGGGCATCGGAGGCAGTGACTACAGGACAGGCAGTGCATCCAGAGGTACAGACTATCCTTGACAGGTATGCCATAGTATTCGGGGATATTCCGCCAGGGCAGCCACCAGATCGGGGGTTTGAGCATACCATTGAGCTGGAGCAGGGTATACAGGCCATGATCACCACACCTTATAGGCATCCCAAGGCTTATCGGGATGAGATTGAGCGAGCTATTCAGGAGTTGCTGGCCCTTGGGCACATTCGGCCGAGCACGAGTCCTTTTGCTTCTTCTGTGGTGTTGGTGAAGAAGAAGGACGGCACATTGTGGATGTGCATTGATTACAGGGCCCTGAACAAGAAGACCCTGAAGAACAGGTACCCCATTCCCAGGATCGATGAGTTGATGGACGAGTTGAGGGGAGCATGCTTCTTCTCAAAGATTGATTTGAGATCTGGGTAACATCAAATTCGCGTGAGGGAACAGGACATTCCCAAGACCGCCTTCAGGTGTCATTATGGACACTTCGAGTTTCTGGTTATGCCTTTTGGGCTGACCAATGCACCCGCTACCTTTCAGTCGTGCATGAACCATATCTTCAGGGGTCATCTGAGGAAGTTTGTGCTGGTCTTCTTCGATGACATACTCATCTATAGCAGGACGTGGGAGGAGCATCTCCAACATATTGAGACAGTATTGCGCATCTTGGAGGAGCAGCAGTTCTATGCCAAGCTCTCCAAATGTGAGTTTGGATTGACGGAGATGCTGTACTTGGGGCATATCATAGGAGTGGACGGGGTGAGAGTCCACGAGGAGAAGATTAGGGCCATCAGAGATTGGCCAGATACGAGGAACGTGACTGAGCTTCAGGGATTTATTGGCATTTGCACTTACTACCGGAAGTTCGTCAAAGGTTTCTCACAGCTTGCTGCACCCCTCACAGATTTGATGAGGAAGGGGGCATTCAGTTGGTCGGACACAGCACAGCGAGCTTTTGATAAGCTCAAGGAGGTGATGAGTAGCTGCCCGGTGCTTGCATTGCCGGATTTCACGCAGCCATTTGTTTTGGAGTGCGATGCGTCAGGAGAGGGGATTGGCGCAGTATTGATGCAGGGTGGTCATCCTATAGCTTTTGAGAGCCGGAAACTCCTTCCGCATGAGAGGTTGTATCCCATATATGACAAGGAGATGCTGGCCATCATGCATGCATTGGCCAAGTACCGGCAGTATTTAGTGGGCAGCAGATTCAGGGTGAGATCAGATCACAACAGCCTCAGGTACTTTCTGGAGCAGAAGCAGTTGCAGGAGAGGCAGCAGAAGTGGATCAGTAAGATCCAAGCCTATGACTTTGACATAGAGTACGTCAAGTCAAGAATAACGTGGTAGATGATGCCCTTTCCCTTAGACCGGCCACGTTATCTCTTATGAGCTTGGACGCTGATTGGAGGGCTCGACTGTTGGTAGAGTACTCCAAGGACAGGTTTGCGTGTGAGGTGTTGGATGGGCAGGTAGCAGATGACAGGTACAGGGTGGTTGACGAGATTATCTATTACAGGGACAGGATCTTCTTGACTGAGGGATCTCAGCTTAAGAAGAAGATACTCCATGCTTCACACGATTCTCCATTGGCGGGCCATCAGGGGTTCACCAAGACCTACAGGGCCATCAGGGAGAGGTTCTCATGGAAGGGCCTCAAGGAGGACGTACTCCAGCATGTCAGGGAGTGCGATATTTGTCAGAGGAACAAGGGAGAGATGAGCCATCCCGCAGGGTTGTTGCAGCCTCGTCCCATTCCAGAGGGGAAATGGGAGAGCATATCGATGGACTTCATCACAGGGTTGCCCATGGTGCAGGGCAAGGACTGCATCTTTGTTGTCGTTGACCGACTAACAAAGTATGCACACTTTTTCGCCGTATCCGCGCACTACACAGCAGCACAGGTGGCAGAGTTGTTCTTCAGGGAGATTTTCAGATTGCATGGTCTACCTAAGACCATTATCAGTGACAGGGACAGCCGCTTCATGGGCGGATTCTGGCAGGAGCTTTTCCGGCTAGTGGGGACTGAGTTGACACCGAGCACTAGTTATCACCCACAGAGGGATGGACAGACAGAGATAGTTAACAAGTGGCTGGAAGGCTACTTGCGTAACTATGTCAGTGGGCAGCAGCGAGCATGGCTGAAGTGGCTGCATTTGGGAGAGTATTGCTACAACACGACGCATCACATGTCCATTGGTATGTCGCCGTTCTATGCTTTGTATGGGTATCATCCTCTATATTTTGTGGATGTGATGTTTGGTGCTAGCAGGGCTCCGAGAGCCAAGATCTGGATCCAAGAGAGTCAGGATATCCTCCGAGCTCTCAAGGATAACATGGCCACAGCACAGAATCAGCAGAAGCTATATGCTGATAGGGGTCGGGTGGAGAGACAGTTTGAGGTAGGAGACTTGGTCTACCTGCGATTACAGCCATACCGACAGTCTTCACTTAAGCAGAAGGGGGCTGAGAAGCTTAAGCCCCGCTTTTATGGGCCATACAGGGTGATACGCAGGATTGGGCAGGTTGCATATGAGTTAGAGCTGCCCCAAGGCAGCAAGATCCATAACATTTTTCACGTATCATGCCTAAAAAAGGCATTGGGCCAGCAGGTGACAGTCACGGATGAGCTACCACCTACGGATGATGAGGGGCATCTAGTGTTGCAGCCAGAGGCTATTATTGACACCAGGGAGAGGCAGCTGCGGAGCAGGACGATCCGGGAATTCTTGGTGAGGTGGAAGAATTTGCCGGATGAGGATGCCACTTGGGAGGATGAGAAGATTTTACAGCATCCATCACTTCAATTGCTTGAGGACAAGCAACATTTTGCCGGGGGAGACTGTAATATCCTAATTAGCACCGCTAATTGGAATATTTGATTTTTGTATAGTTTTGCCGACTATAGTTAATTAATAAATAAAAGTGAGAAAAGGGGGTCAACTCACTTAAATAAAATGAAGTGTTTCCCTAGTAGAGGCAACGTTGTAACTTAAGGGGGAGCCTTGGGGGGTCCACACCACGCATGAGAGGAGGCTCACGTAGCCTCTAGGAGCTTCTGCGCAGTCTTAGGAGGAGCACGTGGGAGAGTGAGGGACCATGTAGGGTTTTGAGGAGGGCCAGCATTATAAAAGGAGGGAGAGCCATCTCATTTGGGATTCTTGTTGTTGATGATATTTGAGCTAGACTTCTATCTTCTGAGCACGCTAGCTGTTTAGCCTGTCTGCAGCACTGTTTAGTGCGATTGAGTGTCTCCGGTCGGAGATCTCGCCCTTAGCCCCGGGGGACTTCGAGTGCCTGCTCGGGCAAGGTCTTTTCTACAGTTTTCAGCGGAGGATTTGTCGTTGATTTACGGAGGAGCTGGGCTCCTTTTGGTGACTGCGCAGTCCCTAGGAGAGAGGACGCAGTTCTTGGAGGAGGTGTTCTATTGCAGGGTTTTCTGCAGGAGATTCAGTGTATTGCTGTTTGGAGGTTTAGTCTTGATTAGTGGGAGATTTTCCGAAGAGTCTATGGCCCAATTTCAGCATATATCATTTGGCATCTGCGCTGGGCCTGGAGGGACAACGTTTTTCCTTGAGGAGGGTTTCTAAGGTGATTTTCGGAGGCTGACCATTTTCTATATGGTTTCTGGGTTTTGTCCGGGGTGGTGAGTTCAGGAGTTCTGCAGATTTTCAGCTCATTCCGGCAAGGGGATCAACCCCTAGCTTCAGTCCATTCTAGCAGCAGCAGTTTACGGCAGTTTCTTCCAGCAGCTAGGACGCAGTTTCTTGTAGCAGCCATTTCCTGTTTTCTGAGAGGGTTCTTCACTTGCCCTGTGCAAGGATAGGTGCATTTATTCTGATTACCCATTGTATCTCATTATATTCTCAGATTAATAAAATGGCTTAGCATTCCCGGCATTTTTATGTGTATTTGCTTTATGTTCTATTTCCAGCATTTTCTATATTGTCGTATGCTTGTATTGCTGTCTTTTGCCCATTCGGGATATTACACATTATTCAGCCAGTAGATTTTGAGATCCAAGATTTTTCCATGCCTAAACTAAGCTAACAATAACCAGATGTGGTTGACATTTATGTTTTAATGACACAATTATCATACATATTGATTTACATCTTCTAGCACAACATCGTTTACAGAGATTAAACCATACCTGAAATATTACAATGAAAAAAATGATCAAAGATTCTATGCAGGAAGAAAGTTTTTGCATGATTATATATCTAATAAGTTTGTTCGTGCATGATTATAAATCTAATAAGTTACATGTTTGGAAATAATACCCTTGACACCAACATAAATAACCAAAATACTTCTGAATAAAGACAAAAATGTCTTCAAAAGCACACATCTCGAGACGGAATCCAAGGACAAAGTCTTATAATCGAGTAACTACAAGAGAATATGTCATAAACACTGTTTTATGGTTTTCACTTTCTTATTTGTCATCCAACAAGACAAAAATTGTTGAAAAGTGTAACTAGGTCGGTCTTCATGATGACTATGTAATTATGTATTTATGTAAAGAAGAAGACAAAGATAATAAAATGTATTTTTGTTGTACTTGTTTCATGGGTTCCATGAGCAAGATTTCATAAGTCAGTAGACTTCTTCTTGATGTCTATTAAGATTGTCTTCTAGTCACAAATGTAATTTAGTGTCATATGGATAAAGGGTCTAGTTATATGCTTCAAAACCTTGTCATGATACCTTGAAGGAATGGCTTCTGGAAGATGCTCAAGTGACACTGCCAATGCTGCGTTTACCCAATATTACTCCAATAAAACGCATAAACTTATGCGGAAGCTTTTCCACACATT
This sequence comes from Pinus albicaulis, assembly GCA_034641835.2. Classification (NCBI taxonomy): domain Eukaryota; kingdom Viridiplantae; phylum Streptophyta; class Pinopsida; order Pinales; family Pinaceae; genus Pinus; species Pinus albicaulis. The sequence continues at coordinate 760,089,314 of CM076572.1, forward strand.
TATGGTTAATAACCATACCCACTTAATGAAATCCATATCCATGAATTTGACTTTTATTGAAACCCAAATTGCCAAAATAATTAATGTATGTTCGTGCCACAGCTTTATCAACATACCTTTGCCGATGCTCCATTTATTCTTATGCCTTCTACATCTATTTCAACGCAAACTTTGCATTTTTGAATCTTCACCGTAGATTTTCACTTCACCATCTAATTATTTGACTTTGATTTAAAACAGAATTGTCAACATATATATGTTGGATCCTCATTTATTTCAATACGCCTTTGCTGGCAATTGTATGCGTCCGTCTGTCCCCAGCATTAATCTCCCCAATCTTTACGGATTAAATTCAACTCTTAACATAAGTTATAAATACATTATAACTTACCATTCCGTCTATTTAATACCTTTCACATCCATAGAATTGCTCGTTCTATCTCAATCATCGATCTTTTCAAACCCATGATCCGACGCCCATCACATTCAAAATGCTTGACATTTACCGTTTTCTTATTCACGTGAAATAGCCAATTTTTGTGGTGCTACGTGTCACCTTCTAACTGCTATCGCATTCTCCCAAAGATTACCACTTGCTCTCTCAAAGATGTGCAAAAAACCTTTTGGTGGTTTTTTCAAAACCACTTCTCCATTCCAATTCTATGCGAAAGATGCTCACTGTTTTACAAAACCATTTTACTGTTTCTCTGCCATCTCAATTGAAGTCTCACTTCTATTCACTGAGTCAAAGTCTCTGCTTTCATACAATGCACAATAATGCATCAAATTTCACTCTTTTAAATAAATCGAGTATAACGAAATTGGAAGACTTATTCACTGTAATGAACCTCAAGATATTCATTGTTACACTCAATTCTAAATGCAGAAATAAGAGAACAGTGCCGGTATATGTAAAATTTATTTTCAAAGGGTTTTTAATAAAATGCAACACTCAGAACACGGTTTTTCCCAACACAATTAAATCAATTTTTCATTCAAATGAAACCACAGGGTTTCACCTTCCATGACCTGTTTATATCAGGCTTTGACTTCTTAAAAAAAACAATCAAATTCCTAAACCCATCTTCTATCATTCTCTCCATAAATTTATTGTTCAATTGTCACCATCGATCCATTCTGTGATCGATGGTTGCTTGTCTATCCTCTAATTTGATTATGCTGGATTCAATCTGCATACATATATTATGCAGAAACACTAATTCTGATATCAATCATTCAATCAATGCACACCATTCAAATACTCGTTCATGCAAATCTTCTGATTTATTCACAATTTATAACTCAGAAATCGAGTATATATAAAAAAATATTTACACAGCTTTTCTTTTCTGGCCTAATATTCAAAGCAGTGGCCACTTTCCTCCTAATGCCCATAGGCTTCCAATCCAAACTCTACTTCTCTAAATCCTGAATCTCCCTCTCTAATTATGCCCTTGAGGCTTACAATATATACAATTGGATTCTAAAACCAATTTTGGTTTAGATCCACTATATTCTCAATCAATTCCTAAATATCCTCTATTATCCCTAAGGATTCTCATAAATCCCCAGATTCATGAAACCAATTCTAATTTAGGATTTACAATTAATTCTCAATCTCTCATATTCTCTTTTGAGAACATTTACAAAAATCCTCTCAATATTTAATTAATCCTATTTTAAAATATTAAAATCACTCAACTCCAAACAAATCATTTCAATTTCATAAAAATACAAGACCCCCTATATCTATTAAATTAAAATGAAATCGTTGAGCCGGATGCTCCTGCATCATCAAGATACCCTCATAAACGCTGGGATAAATGCACTACAAGTCGGCCTATATACTCAATGGTGAAGTTGGCCCTCATACAAGATGTATGGTCGGCCTTCAAACAGAAAAATGTGCGATATATATATGAAGACACTGCGGTTCAGTTCATCAAGCAAAAATTACGGATCTCTCTGAAGTGATACAACAAAGGGAAGTGCAGATCACTCTGAACTTAAGTGCGGACTTAAGACAGAAAAAGCAGTGCGGATTTTAGAAGATTAGTTCAAGGTTTTCCAATGCGGATTGGTCTGAATAGGATGTGGATTACTATGCCAGAGATACGGATTACAGACAGAGTACTAGTACAAAATTCTCTGAGTTTTTAACAATATAAAAAAATACGGACAAGAACAAGGTTTTCTAGTGCGGATGTATCACAGCTGTACTTGCGGATTCCTTTGAAGAAATGTGGATTCTTCTGTGGCTAATGTGGATGGCAGAGAAGTCTAGTATTCTCTGCGGATAGAATAAATCTGGTATACAAGTATTCGGATTAGGGAAAAAAAGGATATATCTGTAATATATATATATATATATATATATGCGGATACATTGATGTTATATGCTCGGACAAGTACAAGATAAGCACAGCGTAATAAATGGTCTGGTTCAAGCATATTTGTTGTGAAGCATTATGAAGCTATGAATGAAGTTGATTATGTTATTAAGCAGTATGGAAAAAGGAGGATTTACCTTCCTACTCAAAGGTTCTACATCTATATTATATGCGAAGGATTAAAGACCAAGTTCTCTATGTTGATCAGTACACATTGATGAAGAAAGAAAGATCAGCGTTGGAGAAAGACTTAGAAGCAATGACAAGGTCTTGGAAGCATTCATAGGTTAAAGGTCTGAGTCTTGGTCATGGTACTTGTCATTTAAAGATCCATAAGAAGAATTTCTCATGTGTTTTCCTCTCCAAGAGGGAGAGGTTTTTCCCTGGCTCTAGGAGCCTAATTTTGTGTCTCGTGCTTTTGATAATTGACTTGATGAAAGACTAACTAAGCTAAAGAAGAAAAGAAATAAGTAACTCAAGTAAGCTCACAAGTAATTATCAAGAAGAGAATTTGAAATAAACACCAACCCTCTAGATTCTCAACATGGAATCAGAGCTAAGCTGTTGAACTTTAGGGATGCTTGAAAAAGAGACACTACAAGAACCAAAGACAAAGGGCTATTTGACAAAGAGACACTCAAGGATCAAAATTCAGTTTTCTAGAAAGCATCAAAGAAAAATTCAAAGTCTACACTGTAAGCCTCAAGCCATCTCAAGAAGACTTTCACCCTTATTCAAGGAATCCACACATCGAGGAGGTAATCTTTAACATCAAAGATTCTTGATATTGAAGACATTGTTGGAAGACACATCATTAAGCATCACTCAACACTATTGAAGACATCGTCATTCTGAAGTAATCCTTGATCATCAAGGATCCAAGATCACCTACTTTGAAATTAATCTAAGAGGGAGTTCTTGCCATCATCTTCAACAAGGACGCTGATAGAAGAAGAAAAGCATCTACTCAAGTAATTATCTCTATGACTTCATATGAATCTATCAAAATGTTTTCTTTGCAAAGAAAGCAACAAATTGGTTAGGGTTTCAGACATTCCTGCATGGAAGACAAGGACAATGAAGTCATGCCAAATACATGAAGGGAGATATAAGAGCCCAAAGGATTCTTACAGAATCCATAAAAGACTCTCATCTCTAATGTATCAATTCTAAAATCATCAAAAAGGAATATATGAGAAATTGGTGGAGTTATTCTCTGTGAGTACTACAGGAGAATAAATCTGAGATCAACTGCAGGAATTAGTTGAAGTAATGTCTAACACTGAGATGACTATAGTGGTGTTGAATGCTCTGCCAGAAGAATGGGGAAACTTCACTTCAAGTTTATATGGGAAGAAAGAAGCTACACCATTCCACGATTTATGGTCTCCATGTAAAATAGAGGAAACAAGATTGAGAGCCAAAGGTGTTATAGGATCAAGTAAAGGGAATCAAGTCTTTGCAGCCACGTCAAGGAAGAAAGGAAGATTCGGTAAGTTTGGTCCTTAGAATAGTATGGACAAAGCACGATGCTTTGGATGTGATGAACTTGGGCATTATAAAATAGATTGTCCTAAATCTAAAAGGGACAAGAGAAATAGGGAAGAAGCCCATATCTCAAAAATGAGGGAAGAACTTGATGTAAAGAAATCTAAGAAAGAAGAAGTGAAGGGTCTCCTCTATGATTGAGATCATCTTCTCCTTTAAGAGATTTATGTTGGTTGTAAAATAGTATGATAGGAAGCAATGTATATTACAACATCATGATAAAAGCATGGTAGGATCTCTTGGTGAAGCAGCTCTGGGAAAACCTCTCTGATAACAACACTGATAGAAGGAAGTCATCAAGATCAAGGGTCATCATGGAAACAAACTTATGGAATGTGATGACATATGAATGAAGTAGGTCAAGGGAATGAAGCTCTTCATTCTAGTAAAACTGCTACAAGATGACTTAAATGATAAAGGTATGAGGTATGTATATATTTATATGCTGACACTGGATGTTGTGAAGTCATGTCATATGGTTGCAGGTAATAGACTTCCATATAGAAGTATGATCTATGAAGGAGGATATCTTGGTGCATTGATAGATGAAATCAACATAATATATCCTCATGGAATATGAGGTGGTTGTATATGAACGAGAAATTGGAAAATTTGTAAGATCCTAGGAATGAAGAATGTGCAGAAAGGAAGAGATCATGAAATGCAACCATGTCAAGAGGCAGTTATCATCCGAAGGCCAAGAAGATGTGACTAGGAGATCTCCTGGGAGGATATGTAGACTCTGACAGAAGTCTGGTAAAGAAGAAGACCCTTGACAAAACATATCACTAGGAGATGTGTCAATCTATATAAAAGATGTCGATGCCTACAAAAAGATGTCATGGTGGAAAATCATCACTGAGGTAACTTTTGTTTTAAAAGATCATATGTATATGTTTATCTGGATGAATTTGTGCAGGGCTGCTAATCATGAGAAAGGATGTATGATCCTTGGAGATGATTCGAAGGAAAGCAGCATGGCATAACGGTGGACCAGATGAGAAAGACTGATGAATCACTTTCTGATAATGGATATGACTCGTGACTGAAAGTGATGGATGATCTGTGCCCTATGAAGCCAAAAGTTGAAGATTCCTCAATATCGAAATCCATGACATCGAGGGGAGGAATTCTTCATGAGTAGTTGGATTGTTGCTGCAAGACCTTGGCTGATAGGGAGCCTGGTGGTAAGTTTCTTGCTTGGAAGAAACTTGAAGTATGTCCTTCCTGTGTTGATAGGGAGTGACGTATGTGACTCTCTATAACATGTGTCATACACTAGACCAGGACTAACAATCGTAAGTCTTAGTGAAGGCCATGTGAAGAGAATGGATAGACACATCATTATGGTCTTCACCTGGAGACAGAATGGAATATTGGGTAATCATCTGGCATTACATACTCTTTGAGAATGAGATAGGGCATTCAAGATAAGAGTAGTCGAGGACCGATATTCTTTGAGGGTTGGCTACGCAACAGAAGAATAGTCCAAGAAGGTCATACTGTGGGAACACCTAGGTTGGGTATGTACCTTGGAGAGACAATGACTATGGTGTCTATTAGTCATGTGTCTCGCTAGCATTGTAGCCCATTGTCTCGTTGAGAGATAGGGTTGTTAGTGAAGGCCTTTCACTAGGAAAATGCTAGTTGATATGATGCTATACAGATGCGATTACCAATCCGATTCTTCTTATGAGATTCTTCATTTTGAAAGTGACCATGTACCTGTATGAATACCTCCCTAGTTAACAAGGAGTGTTGAAAAGTGTAACTAGGTCACTCTTCATGCTGACTATGTAATTATGTATTTATGTAAAGAAGAAGACAAAGATAATAAAATGTATCTTTGTTGTACTTGCTTCATGGGTTTCATGAGTAAGATTTTATAGGTCAGTAGACTTCTTCTTGATGTCTATTAAGATTGTCTTCTAGCCACAAATGTAATTAAGTGTCGTATGGATAAAGGGTCTAGTTATATGCTCCAAAACCTTGTCATGATACCTTGAAGAAATGGCTTTTGGAAGATGCTCAAGATACCCTCATAACGTTGGGATAAATGCACTACAAGTCGGCCTACATACTCAATGGTGAAGTCGGCCCTCATACAAGATGTATGGTCGGCCTTCAAATAGAAAATGTGCTATATATATATATATGAAGACACTGCGGTTCAGTTCATCAAGCAAAAATTGCGGATCTCTCTGAAGTGATACAGCAAAGGGAAGTGCGGATCACTCTGAACTTAAGTGCAGACTTAAGACAGAAAATGCAATGCGGATTTTAGAAGATTGATTCGGGGTTTTTTAATGTGGATTGGTCTGAATAGGATGCAGATTACTGTGTCAGAGATGCGGATTACAGACAAAGTAGTAATACGGAATTCTCTGAGTTTTTAACAGTATAAAAAAATGCGGACAAGAACAAGGTTTTCTAGTGCGAATGTATCACAACTGTACTTGCCAATTCCTTTGAAGAAAATGTGGATTCTTTTGTGGTTAATGTGGATGGCAGAGAAGTCTAGTATTCTCTGCTGATAGAACAAATCTAGTATACAAGTATTCGGATCAGGAAAAAAGAAGAAGATATATCTGTAATATATATATATGTGGATACATTGATGTTATATGCTCGGGCAAGTACAGGATAAGCACAACATAATAAAAGGTCTGGTTCAAGAATATTTGTTGTGAAGCATTATGAAGTTGTGAATGAAGTTGATTATGTTATTAAGCGGTATGGAAAAAGGAGGAAGGTAAATCTATGATTTACCTTCCTACTCAAAGGCTCTACATCTATATTATATGCGAAGGATTAGAGACCGAGTTCTCTATGTTGATCAGTACACATTGATGAAGTAAGAAAGATCAGCGTTGGAGAAAGACTTAGAAGCAATGACAAGGTCTTAGAAGCATTCATAGGTTAAAGATCTGAGTCTTGGTTATGGTACTTGTCATTTGAAGATCCATAAGAAGAATTTCTCATGGGTTTTCCTCTCTAAGAGGGAGAGGTTTTTCCCTGGCTCTAGGAGCCTAATTTTGTGTCTCGTGCTTTTGATAATTGACTTGATGAAAGACTAACTAAGCTAAAGAAGAAAATATATAAGTAACTCAAGTAAGCTCACAAGTAATTATCAAGAAGAGAATTTGAAATAAACACCGGCCCTCTAAATTCTCAACAAAAATAAAAGCTGAAAACTATCCACTGCATTTTCTTGAACTTAGCAATGAAGGTATCCTAAATGACCCCATTTTAGGAAGAGGATTGAGATTCATGCTAGTCCACGAGGACCTTTTGTGAAAATTTATGAATATTACTTTATGCAGAAACCCTACTGTTAGATCTGGTTATACTTCTCCTACTTAATCAAGTTATTAATGCTGAAAAATTCAGATTAACATCAAAGTAAACACATAATGGTTCTTCACCAATTCAGATCTAAGAAAAAAATACATGCACACAGACAAAGTGACACACACGATTTTCTGGACAACTATCCCCAGAAAAACCCAATGCGGGAAAATCGGTCTTCTGGCTGCTAGAGGGTTTATATTATTAAGTAGTTTCTGAATACAACAAATTTGGGCACCTTACAAGTTAACCTGACAAAGAAAAATAAATCTGCAGCAATACCTGTTGTTCTGGAGGCTGAAAACTTGACTGATACACACCCTCAAACGGGTTTACAGGACTCGGCTACTTTCGGCCTCTAGAAACCCATGTGTTGCCCTTGAATTTGCCTACGTCAACCCTGCAAGCCTCTGCGTGCCTCTGCGCTGGCCTGGAGAGGTTTGCGTAACCTCAGACTAGGTGACGCAATCCCTACGCTGCCCTGGATGGCCTCTGCGTAACCCTGGGGGCCTCCTGCTGGCTCAGCGTTGCCCTTTCTGGGCCTGTGTAGTGGTTGAAGCCTCTGGTTTGCGCTGTTGCTGTTGCTGCCCCTGCTTCTCTGCGTTGCTGCCTCTCTGCCTCTTGCTGATTCTTGGCTCTGGGATCACATCATCCCCTTAGCCAATACTACCCCTCGCTGTAGCTGAAACACTTCTGAAAATTCTTAGCAAACCCTCCCTAGAATTTTAGCTTAGTCTCAATGCTCTACCTCCGTGTGTGAGTTCTCCAACTGAACCCAAGCCTTTCCTTTATACTTTCTCGTTGGGAAACCAACGGCCATGATCTAATCTTGAATCGATGGCTAAGATTAAAATAGAGCTTGATCCGTGTGACTCGAGTCATTTTCATCACATGTTTAAATTAATTACCTTTAATATTTTAATTTTCCTAAGTTAAACTTAGGGTCCTTAATTAAAAGTATTAATCAATTAATTATCTCCCAAACTGAATGAAATTTCCCAAATCCCTTTCTGGGTCTTGGAGATCTCAAGTTCTCTAGTCCCTCCACAAAGTTTGGGAGCTAGAGCACATCCGAAGCTACCCCAACACTCAAAAAACTCAACACTCCCTCTTAGCAAGAAATGTGTTCTAGTACAACGTTGCTTCACCCCGAAGTTCTAAACTGATCTCTGGTGTGGGTCTCTGCATTGATGCTGGACCTGCTGCCCTTCATCACTGCACTGTTGCTTCTCTCTCGTACTGCTCCCCATGACGCTGCCATTGCCACTGCCACATCTATACTGCAGTTCCCTCTCAATTAGTTGCATCATGCTGCCAACTGCTGCATTGCAACTCAATTGTTGAGAGAAACAACTGAAGGCTCCTGCTCATTCTTTGACAGACAAGCTAGTTGGGTTGTTTCCTCATCACTGAAGCTCCATATGTTGTTGCTCTGTGCTGACATCTGAAGGTGTTGCATAGCTACAGCTCTGCACTGCGTAAGCAAACTTCCTTTGTGTTGTTGGAGTCACATCAGCCTCTGCGCCGAAATCTCCCACGCTGGTGTTGTGTTGCGTTGTCCTCCTGAAGCCTCGACGTTGCTACAGCTCTGCTCTGCGTAAGTTAGCCTGCACTATGCTGCTGGAGCCACATCAGCTCCTGCGCTGCTGCTGCTGCATCTGCACTGCGCTGCTCCCTTCAGCTTTCAGCTCCGCCTCTGCTCCATCCGTGATTCTTTGCACCAACTGCTCCACTTGTCCCGCTACTATCTTAAGGCTCTCGTAGCACAGATGTGATCCAAGAGCTGAGCTACTCGAGGATCCCACCATCACTGTGTAGCTTCTCTACAGATCCATGTCGCCCCACTTTCGTGGTTCATGAGCGCTCATGGCTACGTCATCTTTATAACATCGTCTGCCACAACAACCTTGGAAGTAGAAGCTTCCTTGTCCTTCTTCTAAGGACAATTGCTAGCGAAATGTCCTAGTTCGCCGCAGTGGAAACCCTTGATCTTGGATAGATCACGCTTCTTCTTCCCTTGCTGCCTCTTTGATGCCAAGGCTGCATATTCTTCCTCTTCCTTCTTCACCTTACTTGATCCCGTGCTGTACTGTCTCTTGGTGAACCAACGGAGTTCTTCTTAACGGAGGATCACCCACATACTGTCCTAGTTGGGAAGGTCTGCTCTGCCCAAGATACTTTGGACAAAATTTTCCCAGTCCTCTGAGACTGCATTGAGTGTAGTCCTCACCATCACATCATCCTCCACCTTTGCTCCCATGGTAGACAACTGATCTTTGATCACCTGTAATCTGAAAAGGAAGGGCTCGATTTATTCTCCCTTGGCCATCATGAATAACCGCGTCTGGTTCTCCAGAAGCATTCTCCTTTGGACGGATCTTCCCTCATATAGGGCAGTTAAGGCTTTCCACATCTCATGAGTCGTTTTCTTGTCGGTTATGGATGGAACTATATGATCTTTAACCCCATCTATTATGAAGCGTTTCGCATGTACTGCAGCTTCCTCATGCTTCGCTAGGAGAACAGCATCGGTTGGCGTGGCCAAGACTTTTTCTGCATGGTCCCTCGAACCATATGCCTCCATGACTACCAGGATTCTGGCCTTCCAGACTGCAAATTTGGATAGATCGTCCAACCTATCCTGATCACGTAGTCCGTGAGGTGCCATCTGATCAGCAAATCTATCGGAAAAAATCATCTTCTCTATGCTAGAGACTCGGATCTAGGGTACTTGGCGAGAAAGGCACCCTCTGCTCCCTCTGACAACTGACTTCCTCTCTTGGAAGTCTGCCAAATCAAAACAAATCAACTCTCTTCGATTCTCTAATCGATCTGCAGATTTCTTTGGCTAGAAACCCTCTAAAAAGTTGTTCTCCTACCGCTCTTTGTTACCTAGTGCTCAGGCTAAATTCTGAATCTTCAGAAATTTAACCCCACCAACAACTTCTGAAGCTCTGCAACACTACTTCCGGCACTCTGGATCAGCAACGGCTTTAGGACTGCGTCACCCTGGCTAGCCTTTGCGTGGGCAGACAATCCCAATGTTGTCTCTACGCAATAAGTATGTGGGCCTAAATGGAGACTGCGTAGTACTGCGTCACTCTAGCCTCTGTGTGGCTCTGCTACCTCTACTGCTATGTTGTCCATTCCGGTCCGACTTTCTGCGGCTATTGCTGCTTTCTTTGTTGCTTCCTGTAGCAAGGATTCTTCAGTCTTCTGCTAGTGATCCTACCAGCTCTGTAATCTCTCTGAAACCATGTGAAAATTTCTGAATATTACTTTATGCAGAAACCCTACTGTTAGATCTGGTTATACTTCTCCTACTTAATCAAGTTATTAATGCTGAAAAATTCAGATTAACATCGAAGTAAACACATAACAGTTCTTCACCGATTCAGATCTAAGAAAAAATACATGCACACAGACAAAGTGGCACACAAGATTTTCTGAACAACTATCCCCAGAAAAACCCAATGCGGGGAAACCGGTCTTCTGGCTGTTGGAGGGTTTATATTATTAAGTAGTTTCTGAATACAGAAAATCTGGGGACCTTACTGGTTAACCAAACAGAGAAAAGTAGATTTGCAGCAATACCTATTGTTCTGGAGACTGAAAACTTGACTGATCCACACCCTCAAACGAGATTTACAGGACTCAACCACTTTCTCCCTCTAGAAACCCCTGTGCTGCCCTTGAAGCTGCCTGTGTCAGCCCTACTAGCCTCTGCGTGCCTCTGCGCTGGCCTGGAGAGGGTTGCGTAACCCCGAACTGGGTGACACACTCCCTACGCTACCCTGGATGGCCTCTGCGTAACCCTGGGGGCCTCCTGCTGGTTCAGTGTTGCCCTTTCTGGGCCTGCATAGCGGTTGAAGCCCTCTGCGTTGTGCAGCTGTTGTTGCTGCCCCTGCTTCTCTGCGTTGCTCCTGGTTGCTGCCTCTCTACCTCTTGCTGATTCTTGGCTCTAGGATCAAACCATCCCCTTAGCCAATACTACCCCTCATTGCAACTGAAACATTTCTGAAAAATCTTAGCAAACCCGCCCTAAAACTTCAGCTTAGTCTCAATTGTCTGCCACCATGTGTGTGTTCTCCGACTGACCCCAAGCCTTTCCTTTATACTTTCTCGTTGGGAAACCAACAGCCATGATCTAATCTTGAATCGATGGCTAAGATTAAAAGAGAGCTTGATCCGTGTGACTTGAGTCATTTCCATCACATGTTTAAATTAATTATCTTTAATATTTTAATTTTCCTAAGTTTGACTTACGGTCGTTAATTAAAAATATTAATTAATTTATTATCTCCCAAACTGGATGGAATTTCCCAAATCCCTTTCTGGGTCTTGGAGATCTCATGTACTCTAGTCCCTCCACAAAGTTTGGGAGCTAGAGCACATCCGATGCTACCCCGATGCTCAAAAAACTCAACACTTTTAGGCATGATTTCAGGATGAATTTCAGAATTCAGTATCTGTTGTACAAATGTAGAGTCTCTTCCTATCAGGGAACAGGCTTATATGCATGCAGCATGCCTTTTTGGCCTTTTTAGGGAAGGGGTTTCCGGGAACTACCATTGTTCATTTCATGTAACTCTCTGTTCCATGATGTTATTATTTGATCTATGACGTAATATATATGGTATTTCCCAAAAAAATAAAAATTGAAAAAAAAAACAGTATCATAAATGAAGCACAAGAAAAATAAGTATACCATTATATATTTTTTTACAGAGAGAAAACATGAAAAAAATGTACCTCTGTCTCCAGGCAGCTGCATGCTGCTTCAAGGCAAGCTTCCAATGCTCTAAATTCAAATGGTAAAATCTTTGGACCATTTCCATTTACAGAGAAAGTCAATTCTGACTTCAGACCTTCCCCATTTTTATCAGAAATCCTCGGAAAGTTACTTCTTGGAAATACAAGGGTCTCCGGAAGGCCTCTAACATTCACATTTGTTGATTCTGATTCTCTGGGAAATGGATATGTGCTTAGATTAGCACTGTTGGTTGTTTCCATATCAGCATCACTTGTTCCACTTTCCTTCACATGGCAATGACATTCCACCAAATTAATATAAGATGATTTTTCTACTAAACCTGAAACATTTAGATACAATTACTTAGTGTAATTTCACAACCCACCATGGTTCATTCTGCAGGAATTTTGTTAATAGGAAATAGCTTGGGCATAACAAGCATAAGCCAAAAAACATTCATTTAGTGACAAAGAAAAAAAACCATGTTTACAAAAGTAATCTTGGAAAAGCACTCGAACATAAATCTTTTGGGAGATGTTTAGAACAAGTCACTCTGATTCTTTTGGAAATGAATCAGTCAAACCCCATGGTAAGAACCTCTTCATGCACATTTAGACAAAAAATATTTATTTTGATAAAACAGCTTGGAAGGCTGTTCCAGTCAGAAGAGAAGATAAGCACTTGAATTGGATCCCATAATTTTTGAAGTCAATAAAGCTCTTCAACCTGTCAAGCACCATCCATTACTCTGCTATGTGTTTTTCAGAAAGACTACAAGTCTACAAGTGAAGCCTTTAAATGATATTAACAAATTAATATTCAAGAAACGTATTTTCCTAAACGAAAGAAAAATAAATGATGTGTGAATCATACTATAATATTATTCAATTTGAGAAGCTACTCTCAAAGTCTTTCCAACCTTAGTGTTCACTGTTGGGATATAAGTCTAACTATGTAATAACATGGTATCAGAATGGCGAGATTTGGAATCTGATTTGATTGTGATCAGGATCAAAGGATTCAAAAGAGAAATATTTCGTAAGTTATTCATACAAAGTTGATAAATCTATATCGTTTTGATTTTTTTTTAAATGACGGGAGAGTTTTATTTATAAATTCTAACCTGCTTTTGGAAAGGAAAATGGTGTAGAAATAGTACAATACATGATTAATAGCCTTGCAAAGTTTGAATAGTAGTGGGATAGTCTGATACACAATTTTGGATGGGAGCTTTGAATGCATAACCAAGGCTATGATGACAGCTTCACTCATCTTGTGATTCACTGTGATTTTTCAATTGGAATGTGTCTATTCTGTGAATAATTTCTTTATGTATGCACACCCATATGAGAAGATATTACACAAATTGAATCAGAATTTCTGTAGACCTAATCTGATATCCAAAAACATGAATAAGAGGTGAAATCCATCCCCTAACCTGGGCAAGATAACAAAGTTTGAAGCACCTTCAAAGAGGAGAAAGGGCTGCAACACTAATAGTCTATATTTGATACAGGAAGTGATACTTAGCATATCTGCGGATGAATCAAATACAGATATATTTTCTATATAAGCAAATCCGGAACATTCTAGAATCCATTGTGCCTACCAGCAGAGGAAAACACAGAGAACAGAGGAAAATTGCATGCATTTAGATGACATGGGAAATCAGAAGTGCACAAAATTGTAGAACCCAGACAATTTGCAGAAGAAATACCTCCATGATTTAGAGGTAAACATGTCAGAGAATTCTGGTGATATCTGAGAAGAAGGTAGAGCTAGAAATCTGCAGAGGAGATAGTGCTCTAACAGATTGTTCTGACAACAAAAATTGATGATTTTGCAAGAAGCAAGGAAGCCTAGCATCTACAATAAACAAAGAGAAGAGGTATCTATCAATCATTCCACAGAAGGTTTTAGGAAATCTACATTACAGAAATATATTTTTCAAATAATTTTATACACAGCAAAAACATGTTATTTTACAAAAAAGGAAATTTCTTGTTTAGGCATTCAAGGGACAGTTATACAAAAAAATTCATAACCAGAAGAGGGGGCAGATATATAGACATCATTTTTTTAATCTGAAGAGAGATATTTTTGTTTTCATAAGTTATGCTATTTCCAATGTTTATTTTCAACAGATGTAAGATTGACATGGATAAACCCCATATCCAGAATCTCTTCCTAGAAAACTAGGTGAGCAGCCTGGCTAGATACACCAGTGATTTCGCATATGAAAATATTTTGATAGGGATATTTGATATTCAACTCTGTATCAACATTTTTTTGATGTAGCAAAGAAGCCTTTACTCCTGCACCTGACCAGAACAGAGGACGCTAAAAACAAAGGATGGTCTCATGGTTTTCTTTATTTTCTAACCCCAGTAAATGACTAATTATTTCCTAGTAATTTTCCTTGTTGATTTTCAAATTTAAACTTCGGTTTTACCGAATAAAAAGTACCACTGAGACTTTAACTGGCAAATAAATAAATAAAACATGTAATTTCCCCAATTAGCAATTCTGCTAATTAGGATATTGATTTTTGATAAATGTTGATGTTTCTAATGTCAAGCAGAAATAAAGTGGGTCGGGACCCGCAATTAATAATTAAGGGAAAAACTATAGCCTATTCCTATAGTTCACAAGGAAAAATTGCAGCCTTAATGGGGTCCATGTGGCCAGCATTCGATTTGGAGGCAACTCCGTAGGTCGCAGTGTGGGAGAGGCTCTATGGGGGCAGCGCAGTGAGTGGTTGGATGAGGGGACTACGCAGTCCATGGTGGGCCCGAGGGAATGTTGGGGGCTCAATTGATAAAAGGAAGTGAAGGCAGCTCATTTCCTCATTGATTCATCTTCTATTTTGATTGTCATCTTGACATAGCACGCTTGTGTCGGGTGCCAAGTCTATCTTGTTGTTTAGCACACGAGATCTTTAGGCGGAGATCTCAACCTCTACATCGGGGGACTTCGAGTGCCTGCTCGGGAGAGTAGTTCCATAATTTTGGTGAGGAGTTGACATAGCAACAACAACATGAGTGCGTAGTCCCTTCAGGACTGCGTAGAGGCAGTAGAGACTGCACAGTGCAGTGTACAGAAAGTGTCGGGAATGTGGGAGAGAAGAGGAGTTTAGCCAAAGGATTTGGAGGGGAGGTTAGCCGCCTCCTACCAAGAATTTTGGCAGCATTTTGGAGATATCTACCAGCAGTTCCAACCGGGAGACGAATTTCCCAGCAGTTGGGTGAGCCAAGCCCAAGAGGGCCAATTTCCAAGGTCAAAACTAAGATGAACCCTTTCTAAGTTTTTCTGGGTTTATTGAGGAGAAGCCAAGATTAATTTGGCAGAATATTCTGGGCAGGTTTGAGGTGTCAAACAAAGATCTTAACTCAACCAGCAGCTAGAGGAGCTAGGGGAAAATAGGGCCAAAATTCTGGGTCAACATTTGGCCAATTCCTTCGCGGGTTTTTGTGGGTTTTGCGAGTAGGGTCTGGGGTTAGAAGCCTGGAATTTTCTGAGCAGTGGAAGTGGCCAAACCAGCAGTTCGAAGTCAACCAACAACAACATTTATGGGCAGAGTAGCGCAGCACCAGAGCCACGCAGAGCCAGTTGTAAAGAGTCATTTCAGCTTGGGTTGAGAAGTATTCCAGCCTACTTTGAGTAGGCCCAGGTGTACCTATTCCAACACCTCTTTTGTACTCAATTCCCAACATTAATAAAATGGCTCAATTCATCTTTTGGTCAATTTCTCATGTATTGATGGTGTAATTTATTTTTTTGCAGTTTTACTCTATTGTTGCTTGTATCACTGTCATTTTCCCATTTGGGGATATTACAAAACAGCCAATTTCCACATAAAAGTACACGGAAATTTCTAGACATACAAGGGCTCCCTTCCTGGGAAATAACCCACTCAGAAAACAATTTAGTTACAGCAAAATTTTGGGAGTAAATTGGGCACCTGTACAAGTAGTATGGCCCTCCCAAAAATTTCTGAATCATCCACAAGCCACTTGCTGCCTGCTGATGTGACCCATATAGCCTGTATGGCCTCTCCAACCTGCTGTATGACCACGTTATTGATCATATCTGCAGCCTGGTCTGCTCTACAACTGTTGTATGTCCTGATCTGCACCTCAACCTACTTGATCTGCTCCTATACAGCCACGGCCTCTACACTTGGATGATTTCCCTTGGTACCACAAAATGATGTTTTCTTCTTTTGGCTGTTGTACACTTGGATGAATATCATTCACCCAATCGCTGATATACTCACTTATATCACATGCCTTGTGCTAAATAATGTGTCTTCTCCCTTAGCCCAACATTTTTTATAATTTTAAGTAATGACTAAATCCACAACCCTTATCTCCAAAGTGATTGACGGTTGAGATTAGATCTCAACTTCACTTGAAATCAACAGTTGAGATTTATCTAATTCGCTAATGCAATTAACCTTTGCATTCATTAGATTAAACTCATTTTTTCTCATAAAAATAAATTATTTTAATAATTAAATTGATTACTAAGGTTAAAGGGTAATTAGGCAACATCTACACGTCTTGATACTTAAACCTACGCAGAAGTACCTACCGGAGCTACAAACATCGGCACTCTTTCTTAAAGAGGAACGTATTCTGCACCACCCCTAGCTTGTCCCTGACTCCCTGTAAAACACAAACTACCATTTCACCAAGGGTATGGTGAGGATCTATGCAATCTACTTATCTATGGAGATATACCAAAGAATCATTGCTCCTTTCTCGATCTTATCTTTGATGAAGTGATATCTAATCTCAATATGCTTAGACCCATCATTGATTCTCAGATTCTTAGAGAATTTGATACAACTCTAATTACCACAGTGTATCATCACAATCTCCAACTCGTAACCAAATAATCATGTGATCAACTTGTGAATCCAAATACCCTCACAACTCGCCATACTAACTTCCATATACTCTACTTATACTGAACTAAGTGCCACATGAGTTTGCTTCTTGTTGGACTAGGAAATCATCATTGATCCAAGACTAAGTAACACTGTAATATCCCAAGCAGGATATTTTGCAGAAATCTAACTCAACCAAATTTCTCCATAAAATTACCATTCAATTAACAGAAGATTGTCATGTAAAATAGAACAAATAGAGTGCATGCAACTCAATAACACAATAAGCATAAATAATCTCAGGTTTTATTATAATAGAAACTGGACTTTACATGTTGATACAATAAAACAACTTAGATGGAAAATAGGCTTCAAGGATATGCTCCAATGTTGTGTTGGCCCTCCAAAATTGAACTGAAATGCGACTGCTGAGCTCTCCTGTGAATTCTGGATGAATTCACCAAAAGGGGAGATGGGTAAACGCCCAATCTCACTGAATCACCCATGTGTTTCTGTCCTGGGGCTACCAATGAAGTAGAGAACCAGGTTATCAACCTATTGTACAAGAAGAAAGATCAAATCCAAGATGTCCCTTAATGGCCTTCTCCTCTTCTTTTTATAGATCTGATGGACCCCTCTATAACCTCTCATTTTATTATTATTTTAATCATTGAGCACTTTTCCTTCTTTTTATTTCAATTAAAAATACTCTTTTTAATGTGGGAAAAGGGTAAATTGGCCACCACGCCTTCTCGGGTCAATGAAAACCACTTCTAACCATCTCATCTTGTAGATCTTCTCGTTCTGATTCCAACGAGCTATTAAACTAAGGTGTTTTGTTAAGTATTCCTCCAAGAATGCCACCTCAAGCGTAATTAATTGAGTTAGGCCCAATAATAACCCTGTTTTTCGAAAGTTGTCAGAATGCAACGGAACAAAAGGCAACTTGTACATATGATGGAATACGCCAAGCGAATGCCATCGGATCCCATAGAAACTCCTCAAACCCCCATGAAGCATCTCCAAAAATCCCCTATGCCTGTTGATGAAGTAAACCTATACCTATGACCTGTCTGCCTCCAACCCTGAAAGTTCGTCCTACCCATGCCATGAGGAACACCAAAAAAAGGAACATCACAAATCCTCCTGCCCCAAGATTGCTTGCCCCCAAGCAATCCAAACCTGTGGACCAATATGGTGGCTAAATGTAACTGAGACCCAATCCCCAGATCCCATACGAACCATTGGGTGATGCTATGCCTCTGTGCCAACCCACCATGAACGAACCCCTCAATGCCTAGATGCCAGACCAACCTTTGACTGTCATAAAAAATCCTCCTATATCCCAATGCCACCATGAAGAAACATCCATGGCTCCTGTTGCACTATGCTCCAAACTGAGAACATCGTGCCACCAACAGGATACCAACTCATGATCTCTCGCCAATCCATCATGTGGGAAGGATCGGATGCACTTGCACCTATATATGGTACGATTCCACTGAGTCGCACCATGCTCAACTCATGCAGGCCTGCCAGCCAACCAATCGGATATGTCTAGGAATCTCTGCCTCTCTCCTTATACGTGGGCAACCCATGTTACACGCCATATCTATGTACTCCTAGAGAGGGTTGTTTCCTGGAAATATTGCAGCTTCGATAGTTTCCTTTGCATCTATCTGCACCTTGTTAATGGGTAGACCCAAAGATGGATGCCCCACTATCTCCAAATGATCCTCCCTCATTTTACCAAAACTCCAAGCTCCACCAATCCACTCATCACCTGCAAAATTATCTAGTCAGATCACAGCGCCTCCTGATGGCCCATGTCTGCAAATACTACCTCCCTGGTGGTTGTCTGTACATCTGCCTGCTCCTCATCAATGGTTGGCCCCAAGGATGTCTACTCCTCCTCCTTGATCATGGGCTCAACATGAGCCACCAGCTGAATCTCCAAAGATGGCCCATCATACGCACTGTGCTCCACTATGTGTTGCTCATGCTGAATTGTAATATCCCGAAAGGGAAATAGACAGCAATACAAGCATACGACAATACAGAAAATGCCAGAAATAGAACATAAAGCAAATACTAATAAAAATGTCGGAATGCTAAGCCATTTTATTAATCTGAGATAATAATGAAATACAATAGATGATCGGAATGATAGCACCTATTCTTGCTCAAGGCAAGTGAAGAACTCTCTCAGAAACACAGGAAATGGCTGCTCTAAGGAACTGCGTCCCAGCTGCTGGAAAACTGTCGGCAAACTGCTACTGCTGAAATGGAATGAGGACTAGGGGCTTCTCCCCTTGCCGGAATGAGCTAAAAATCTGCAAATCACCTATACTCGCCAACCCGGACAAAACCCAGAAACCATATCAAAAATGGTCCGCCTCCGAAAATCACCAAAGAAACCCTCCTCAAGGAATTACGCTGCCTCTGCAAGGCTCAGCACAGATGCCAAATGAAAATAGCTGAAATGGTGCCACAAACTCCTCAGGAACTCTCCTACTGGCAAGGACTGATCCTCTACTCCGGATATCAACTGAATCCTACAGAATCTCCGAACCGGAACACCTCCAAGAAGAACTGCGTCCTCTCTCCTAGGGACTGCGCAGTCACAATGAGAGCCCAGCTCCTCCGCAAAACTACCAACCAAACCTCCTGCTAAAGACTGAAGAAACAACCTTACCCGAGCAGGGACTCGAAGTCCCTCGAGGCTAAGGGCGAGATCTCCGATCGGAGACACTCAACGCACTAAACAGTGCTGCAGACAGGCTAAACAGCCAGCGTGCTCAAGAAGACAAACGTCTAGCTCAAAAATCATCAACAACAAGAATGCCAAATGAGAAGGCTCTCCCACCTTTTATAACGCAGACCTCTCTCCAAAACCCTAATGTGGTCTCCCTCTTCTCCACGTGCTCCTCCTCAACCTGCACAGAAGCTCCTAGTGGCTACGTGGGCCCCCTCCTCTGCGTGGTGTTGGGCCCCCATGGCTCCCCATAAGTTATAACGTTGTGCTATTAGGGAAATGCTTTATTTTTCTTAAGTGAGTTAGACCCCTCTTCTCACTTTTATTTATTAATAAACTATAGTCGGCAAAACTATACAAAATTCGAATATTCCAATTAGCTGTAGCTAATTAGGAATATTACAGTCTCCCCCGGCAAAATGTTGCTTGTCCTCAAGCAACTGAAGTGATGGATGCTGCAAAATCTTCTCATTCTCCCAAGTGGCATCCTCATCCAGTAAATTCTTCCACTTCACCAAGACTTCCCGGACCGTCCTGCTCCGTAGCTGCCTCTCCCTGGTATCAATAATAGCCTCTGGCTGCAACACCAAATGCCCCTCATCATCCGTGGGTGGTAGCTCATCCATAACTGTCACCTGCTGTCCCAATGCCTTCTTTAGGCATGATACGTGAAAAACATTATGAATCTTGCTGCCTTGGGGCAGCTCTAACTCATATGCAACCTGTCCAATCCTGCGTATCACCTTGTATGGCCCATAAAAGTGGGGCTTGAGCTTCTCGGCCCCCTTCTGCTTTAGTGACGACTGTCAGTACGGTTGTAATCGTAGGTAGACCAAGTCTCCTACCTCAAACCGTCTCTCCACCCGACTCCTATCAGCATACAGCTTCTGCTGGTTCTGCGCTGTGGCCATGTTATCCTTGAGAGCTCGGAGGATGTCCTGACTCTCTTGGATCCAAATCTTGGCTCTCGGAGCCTTGCTAGCACCAAACATCACGTCCGCAAAAGATAAAGGATGATACCCATACAAAGCATAGAATGGTGACATACCAATGGTCATGTGATACGTCGTGTTGTAGCAATACTCTCCCAGATGCAGCCACTTCAACCATGCTCGCTGCTGCCCACTGACATAGTTACGCAAGTAGCCCTCCAGCCACTTGTTAACTATCTCTGTCTGTCCATCTATCTGTGGGTGATAACTAGTGCTCGGTGTCAACTCTGTCCCCATTAGCCGGAAAAGCTCCTGCCAGAATCCGCCCATGAAGCGGCTGTCCCTGTCACTGATAATGGTCTTAGGAAGACCATGCAGCCTGAAGATCTCTCTGAAGAACAGCTCTGCCACCTGTGTTGTTGTGTAGTGCGCGGATATAGCGAAAAAGTGCGCATACTTCGTCAGTCGATCAACGACGACAAAGATACAATCCTTGCCCTACACCATGGGCAATCCTGTGATGAAGTCCATCGATATGCTCTCCCATTTCCCCTCTGGAATGGGAAGAGGCTGCAACAATCCTGCGGGATGGCTCATCTCTCCCTTGTTCCTCTGACAAACATCGCACTCCCTGACATGCTGGAGTACGTCCTCCTTGAGGCCCTTCCATGAGAACCTCTCTCTAATGGCCCTGTAGGTTTTGGTAAACCCCTGATGGCCAGCCAATGGAGAATCGTGTGAAGCATGGAGTATCTTCTTCGTCGAGACCCCCGAAGAAGACTCACCCCCGTAATAGATGATTTCCATCAATCACTCGTACCCGTCATCTCCGGCCACCGTCCATCCCAGCACCTCACATGCACTCGTCCTCGGGAGTACCCACCCGCCGCCCAGGCCTCCAACCGCCCCCCAGCTCATAAGATAACGTGCCTGGCCCACGTGAAAGGGCATCTGCCACTACTCACTACTATTCTTACCTTGGACATACCGATGTCGTCATATGCTTGGATTCATCGATTGTCACTTTCGTCGCTCGCAATCGTCGTCTAAAGAACTCGAGGTCACAGATCGGACCTCACCGACCCATCGCTCACTAAATACTACCGGTATTTGGCCAATGCATGCATAATGGCCAACATCTCCTTGTCGTATATGGAAAACAACCTCTCATGCGGGGCGGGAGCTTCCGCCTCAAAAGCGACAGTGGTGACCACCCCGCATCAACATCGCGTCGATCCCCCTCTCGACGCATCACACTTTCAAGACAAATGGCTGCGTGAAATCCGGCAATGCAAGCACGGGGCAGCTACTCATCACCTCCTTGAGCCTATCAAAGGCTCGCTGTGCTGTATCTGACCAACTGAATGCCCCCTTCTTTGTCAAATCTGTGAAGGGTGCAACGAGCTGTGAGAAACCCTTGACGAACTTCCTGTAGTAAGTGCAAATGCCAATGAATCCCTGAAGCTCGGTCACGTTCCTCGGCTCTAGCCACTGCCTAATGGCCCGGATCTTCTCCTCGTGGACTCTCACTCCGTCCACTCCTATGATATGTCCCAATTATAACATCTCCATCAATCCGAACTCACATTTGGAGAGCTTGGCATAGAACTGTTGCTCCTCCAAGATGCGCAATGCTGTCTCAATATGTTGGAGATGCTCCTCCCAAGTCCTGCTGTATATGAGTATGTCATCGAAGAAAACCAGTACAAACTTCCTCAGATGACTGCGGAAGATATGGTTCATGCATGACTGAAAGGTGGCGGGTGCATTAGTTAGCCCAAAAGGCATAACCAGAAACTCGAAGTGCCCATAATGACACCTGAAGGCGGTCTTGGGAATGTCCTGTTCCCTCACGCAAATCTGATGGTACCCAGATCTCAAATCAATCTTTGAGAAGAACTGTGCTCCTCTCAACTCGTCCATCAACTCATCGATCCTGGGAATGGGGTACCTGTTCTTTAGGATTTTCTTGTTCAGGGCCCTATAGTCAATGCACATCCGCAATGTGCCGTCCTTCTTCTTCACCAACACCACGGAAGAAGCAAAAGGACTCGTGCTCGGCCGAATGTGCCCAAGGGCCAGCAACTCGTGAATGGCTCGTTCAATCTCAACCCGATAGGCCTTGGGATGCCTATAGGGTGTGGTAATCACCGCCTGTATACCCTGCTCAAGCTCAATGGTATGCTCAAACCCCCGATCCGGTGGCTGTCCTGGCGGAATATCCCCGAATACTGTAGCATACCTGTCAAGAATGGTCTGTACCTCTGGGTGCACTGCCTGTCCTGTAGTCGCTGCCTCTGATGCCCGCAACTCTACTGCCCACTCTATGTCTCCCTTACGGAAGTTGCCTCCATCCGATGTGCCGAAACAGTCTGAGGTGGATATGTATGCTGTCCCCGTATCTTCTCATGCCTCCCTGTCTTGGCATCATCCCACTCCATCTCTAGGGCCTTCCAATCCGTCGTGACCTTCCCTAGAGTGATAAGCCACTGAACACCCAGTATCATGTTGGTGTCCGGAATATCGACCACAAAAAAGTGATCTGTCAATATATAGGTGCCCATCGTCACCGATAACTCGGGAACATATCGAGCACACAACATGGTCTGATCTCCTGGAACCAAAACTGAAAATCCATCAAAGCTTTCAGTCTGTATACCTCTCCGCTCAACCATCTGCGCATCGATGAAGTTGTGGGTTGCCCCACTATCGACCAAGACTGATACTCGCTGGCCACGCACTGTCCCCCGTACGCGTAGCGTCAAATACTTGGGAACTCCCCGCAATGCTGCAAGAGCTCCTCCAGTAGGTGCAAACGATGTACCACCTGCTGGTGGTGGTGGCGGTGGCAAAGTATCCTGCACTGCATGACAATCTCCTGCCTCCACATCATCCTCCTCATCCTCTTCCCCTCTGCTCTCAGAGAAAACCTCAATGAAATGTGCTTTCCCAGCAGCACATCTATGTCCTGGTGCCCATGGCTCCTAGCAGGTGAAGCACAACCGCTTCTTCTTCAGCTCCCTCTTGGCATCATCCTCAATCTGCACCCGTCCGGGATTCCCCTTGGGAGGTGGGATCCTCACGTCCTTCCCCTTAGGCTGGAAAGCCTGTCTCTGGGGATAAGGGGTCCGAGTCCTGGGTAAGACATCCTGTAAATCTTGGGTCCTGCTGATAGCATCCTGAAGTGTAGCTGGTCTAGTTGACCTGACTAGGCCACGAAGTGGCTCTGCTAATCCCTCCACAAACATGTAGATCATCCGAGCTGCGGATAGATCTGGCACCATCACTGAAACCCTCAAGAAATCTGCAATGTAAGCCTCTGGGCTCCCAGTCTGCTTGGGCCTCGTCAGCTCAACAAAGTGTTGTTCCGGATCCCTCCGGTCAAAACGCTCTATCACTCTCCTGGTAAACTCGGCATATGTCGTCACTGTAGAATGCCCGAGTGTCGTCATCCCATGAAACCACCAGTCCTGGGCCTCACCATCCAAATGTAATGTTGCCACCTTAATGGCCTCTGTCTCCGAAATTTGGTTAAGCTGGAAATAGATGTCCAGCTTCTCCACCCAAGACTTTGCCGAACTGTTTGATGAACCATCAAACATGGGCAAATGAAATCTGCTAGCTGTGCGGTGGTTGTCTCCGTCATGATGATGTCGGTGCCCTCTGTGATGATCGCGGGGTCTACTGCCCCGCTGGAGCTGAACAAAGTCTCTGAACGAGAGAGCCTCCTTGAACTCCTGCCCGTATGCCTGGTACTCTGCAAAATAGTCACCCATGTGGCCCGGCTCTGGCTCCTGCTGTGCTCCTGCCCCTGTGTCCGCACCTAGGAAGGTGGGCATAGTGGATCGCGTGGGTGCATGCGATGCCATAAGGGGGGTAGCCTCACGCTCCGGCGCATGGTGGGATGTGCCTAATCCCTCACCAATCTGAAAACCCCTTGGGGTTTCACGCTGTCTAGCCTCCACAGCGGTGAATCTCTGCCCCATCGTCTCAATCTGTCTCGACAGATCCTGTACTGATTTGAGGAGCATTTCCCCAAATCTCTTCGCATCATCATCGTCCCCTGCCATAGGACCCTGCTGCTCTGCGTCCACCACAGGCTGCTCCTGCTCTGTACCTATCACAGGCTGCTCCTGATCTGTGTCCACCACTCGAACACGATCTCCCTCTCCGTAGGTGTTTTCCAACCTATGCTCAATGTCTCTGTATTTCCTACCTCTGTAACAGATGTAGGGTTTATCCCTCGGTGTCATAGACTGCTAGCTCCACAGGCTGAGCCAGATCTAT
The DNA here is from genome assembly GCA_034641835.2 of Pinus albicaulis. Taxonomy (NCBI): domain Eukaryota; kingdom Viridiplantae; phylum Streptophyta; class Pinopsida; order Pinales; family Pinaceae; genus Pinus; species Pinus albicaulis. The sequence continues at coordinate 760,114,218 of CM076572.1, forward strand.
GCTCTGATACCACTGTAATATCCCGAAAGGGAAATAGACAACAATACAAGCATACGACAATACAGAAAATGCCAGAAATAGAACATAAAGCAAATACTCATAAAAATGCCAGAATGCTAAGCCATTTTATTAATCTGAGATAATAATGAAATACAATAGATAATCGGAATGATAGCACCTATTCTTGCTCAAGGCAAGTGAAGAACTCTCTCAGAAACACAGGAAATGGCTGCTCTAAGGAACTGCGTCCCAGCTGCTGGAAAACTGCCGGCAAACTGCTACTGCTGAAATGGAATGCGGACTAGGGGCTTCTCCCCTTGCCGGAATGAGCTGAAAATCTGCAAATCACCTGTACTCGCCAACCCGGACAAAACCCAGAAACCATATCAAAAATGGTCTGCCTCCGAAAATCACCAAAGAAACCCTCCTCAAGGAATTACGCTGCCTCTGCAAGGCTCAGCGCAGATGCCAAATGAAAATAGCTGAAATGGTGCCACAAACTCCTCAGGAACTCTCCTACTGGCAAGGACTGATCCTCTACTCCGGATATCAACTAAAACTCCTACAGAATCTCCGAACCGGAACACCTCCAAGGCTAATAACTGTCTCTTTCCTGGGGATCACAGCCACACGAGGAGCTCGGGCCTCCGCAACTACCAACCAAACCTCGCTAAAGATCGAAGAACAATCTTACTCAGAAAAAAAAATTGTCCCCAAGTTACAAGGATTCTCCATCTTAGGATACTCAACGCACTAAACAATGTCGCGTACAAAGTAAAACAAACAACAGGTTTCCGAAGAAGACAAACGTTCATTTAATGCAATCATCACAAGAATGCCAAATGAGAAGGCTCTCCCACCTTTTATACGCAGACCTCTCTCCAAAGCCCTAACGTGGTCTCCCTCTTCTCCACGTGCTCCTCCTCAACCTGCGCAGAAGCTCCTAGTGGCTACGTGGGCCCCCTCCTCTGCGTGGTGTTGGGCCCCCATGGCTCCCCATAAGTTATAACGTTGTGCTACTAGGGAAATGCTTTATTTTTCTTAAGTGAGTTAGACCCCTCTTCTCACTTTTATTTATTAATAAACTATAGTCGGCAAAACTATACAAAATTCGAATATTCCAATTAGCTGTAGCTAATTAGGAATATTACATGAATGGGAACAAGTTGTTGCTCATCAATATCCTCTACCAAACATGGTTGCAACTCTGAGCTATTGTCAACAACTCCCTCTAACTGCTCATGCTCCTCAAAGGTGTCTATGGACTCAACTATGGAAGAAGAATCCTCATCCTAAAAGTCAAAAGGAATCTCCTCCTAGTCTCCCCCTGTCGTCTCCTCGGTGTCATGCATGCATAAGTGGTTAGGTCCCTACCAGATGAAGCAAAGACCCTTCCTCCTCAGCTCATTCTTGCTGCATGATCCAAACCTGAGCAACTCTTCCCTGGTCAATTGTCTTCTGAACAACCTAATGTTCTACTCAACCAACCTTTCAGCTAGTTCACATGGTGAGATCAGTGGTTCTCTTCTCCAAATTGTCAATAATCTAGTCTGCAACTACCTGCAAATGGCATCACGACCTCCCATACACGAAGACAAAATGGACTACATATGTGTTATGACCGCGTCAGGATGATGTTTCCTAATGTTGAAGAAGCATTGGAACATTTGGAGAATTAGGTCATCACACTCCAAATCAAGCATGATGTCATAAGATATAACTAGGGCCATGACTTCTAGAATCTCAAGCTTCTTCCCAAATGTAGGACCCTCACTGTTATCCAAATCCTAAAAGGTCTCTACTATCAGTTTGAAGACGCTCCTCAGTACATCATCACTATGTTAGTTTTTGTAGCATTGGAAGTGTTCTAGCTTTGAAATTTTGTAGAAAGGCTAGAATACATGAGATCTCTAAAACCCAGAAATCGTTTCTGGAAATTCCACCTAGAGATGACTTAATTAGATTATTAGTCAGTTTTAAATTATTTCCTAAGTCTAAACTTAGGGAATATGATTAATTAATCAAAATTAATTAAGTCATGGTGTGAATGTTTTAGAAAGTCACATCGATCGATTTCTAGTTAATCCTAGTCATTGATAACATCTAACCTTGGTCGTTGAAGTCTCAACGAAGGATTATAAGAAGAAGTCGATGTGGCTTGGAGAAATTGCTTAAGACACTTGAGAGTTTGATTTTATTGGGAAATCGATTTCCAGAGTAGCAGTATTTTGTTGCCGGAAGTGATTCAGTGATATTGAAGCAGTGAGAGAGGGGCAGAGATAGTGAAGTTGGAGGAGACATTCCAGATCCGGTGAGTGTATTTGCAGAGAGGCAGAGAAGCCACAGTGAGGTTGACGCAGTGGCAGCGTAATAGCTTCAGTGAGCAATTAGTAATTGTTAGAGGAGAAGCGGTGATTCAGTGTCGGAAGCTGGGCAAAGCTTCCAGAGGCCAGGTGTAATATCCCGTTTTGGGGATATCTCTAAAACACGACAAACTCCAACCAGAGATAGACTAGGAGGCATTTACCGGATATTCCGCCTCTGAAAAGAGGACGAGATCCGGAGGCTACCTAGCCCTTTCCAGACTCTGTATAAGAGTGAAAAATAAACACACCAAGTGGTATAGAACTAGAATGCTCAAAAATATATATATAAATAACGGTACGGCAGACATATAATAGCAGAGAAAGAAATTACGGCAACTCATCCAGAAACATAGAGAAGAAATGCTAAGCCATTTTATTAATCTGAGAAATATAATGAAGTACAAATAGGTGATCAGAGTGATGGCACCTAATCTTGCTAAAGGCAAGTGAAGAAACAATCTCATAAAATACAGGAAATGGCTGCTTTATGAACTGCGTCCCAGCTGCTGGAAAACTGCCGTGTAGCTGCTACTGCTAGAATGAACTGAAGACTAGGGGTTGATCCCCTTGCCGGAATGAGCTGAAAATATGCAAACCTCCTCTACTCACCAACCTGGACAAAACTCAGAAACCATATCAAAAATGGCCGACCCCCGAAAATCACCAGAAAATGCCTCCTCAAGGAATTACGCTAGCCTCCAAGGCTCTGCACAGAGGCTAAATGAAAATAGCTGAAACACCGCCTCAAACTCCACCAAAATCCTCCTATGGGCAAAGGCTGACCCTCTGCTCAAAATCTCGGCTGAATCTCCTGCAGAAATCCCAATCCGGAACACCTCCAAAATGAACTGCATCCTCTCTCCCAATGACTGCGCAGTCTCTATGATAGCCCAGCTCCGCAACAAACCCAAACAACAAAACCACTCACAAAATATTGAAGAAATAACCTTGCTCGAGCAGGCACTCGAAGTCCCCCGGGGCTAAGGGCGAGATCTCCGACCAGAGACACTCAATGCACTAAAAAGTACTGCAGACAGGCTAAACAGCCAGCGTGCTCAAGAAGACAAAACGTTTAGCTCAAAATCACCAACAACAGAACGAATCAAATGAGGAGGCTCCTCCATCTTTTATAATGTTGGTTTCCCTCCAAAACCCCAACGTAGCCTCTCTCCTCCACGTGCTCATCCTCATCTGCGCAAAAGCTTCTAAAGTGTAAGTGGGCCGCCTTCTCTACGTGGTGTTTGGCCCCCCTTGGCTCCCCTTAAGTCATAATGTTGTGCTACTAGGAGGATGTTTTATTTCACTTAAGTGAGTTAGATCCTCTCTACTCACTTTTTATTTATTTATAAACTATAGACGGCAAAACTATACAAAATCGAATATTCCAATTAGCTGTCACTAATTAGGAATATTACAGTCTCCCCCGGCAAAATGTTGCTTGTCCTCAAGCAACTGAAGTGATGGATGCTGCAAAATCTTCTCCCTCTCCCAAGTGGCATCCTCATCCGGCAAATTCCTCCACCTCACCAAGAATTCCCGGACTGTCCTGCTCCGTAACTGCCTCTCCCTGGTATCAATAATGGCCTCTAGCTACAACACCAAGTGCCCCTCATCATCCGTAGGTGGTAGCTCCTCTGTCACTGTCACCTGCTGCCCCAACGCCTTCTTCAGGCATGATACATGGAATATGTTGTGGATCTTGCTGCCCTGGGGCAGCTCCAACTCATACGCAACCTGACCAATCCTGTGTATCACCCTGTATGGCCCGTAAAAGCGAGGCTTGAGCTTCTCAACTCCCTTCTGCTTCAGCAATGACTGTCGGTATGGCTGTAACCGTAGGTAGACCAAGTCCCCTACCTCAAACTGTCTCTCCACCCGACCTCTATCGGCATACAGCTTCTGCTGGTTCTATATTGTAGCCATATTGTCCTTGAGAGCTCGGAGGATGTCCTCACTGTCTTGGATCCAAATCTTGGCTCTAGGAGCCTTGCTAGCACCGAATATCACATCAGCAAAAGATAAAGGATGGTACCCATACAAAGCATAAAATGGTGACATACCAATAGACATGTGATGTGTCGTGTTGTAGCAGTACTCCCCAAAATGCAACCATCTCAACCATGCTCGCTGCTGCACACTGACAATTACGCAAGTAGCCCTCCAGCCACTTGTTAACTATCTCCGTCTGTCCATCCATCTGTGGGTGGTAACTGGTACTCGATGTCAACTCCGTCCCCACTAGTCGGAAAAGCTCCTGCCAAAATCCGCCCATGAAACGGCTATCCCTGTCACTGATGATGGTCTTAGGAAGACCATGCAGCCTGAAAACCTCTCTGAAGAACAGCTCGGACACCTATGCTGTTGTGTAATGCGCGGATATGGCGAAAAAGTGCGCATACTTTGTCATCCGATCAACGACGACAAAGATACAATCCTTGCCTTGCACCATGGGCAACCCTGTGATGAAGTCCATCGATATGCTCTCCCATTTCCCCTCCGGAATGGGAAGAGGCTGCAACAATCCTGCGGGATGGCTCATCTCTCCCTTGTTCCTCTGAAAAACAGCGCACTCGCTGATGTGCTGGAGCACGTCCTCCTTGAGGCCCTTCCACGAGAACCTCTCTCTGATGGCCCTGTAAGTTTTGGTAAACCCCTGATGGCCTGCCAATGGAGAATCATGTGATGCCTGGAGTATCTTCTTCTTAAGCTGAGATCCCTCAGTCAAGAAGATCCTGTCCCTGTAGTAAATGATCTCATTAACCACCCGGTACCTGTCATCCGCCACCTGTCCATCCAGCACCTCACATGCAAATCTGTCCTTGGAGTACTCCACTAAAAGTTGAGCCCTCCAATCTATATCCAAGCTCATAAGAGATAACGTGGCAGGTCTACGTGAAAGGGCATCTACTACCATGTTATTCTTACCCTTGACATACTCAATGTCAAAGTCATATGCTTGGATCTTACTGATCCACTTCTGCTGCCTCTCCTGTAGCTACTTCTGCTCCAAAAAGAACTTGAAGCTGTTGTGATCAGTCCTCACCCTGAACCTGTTCCCTACCAAATACTGCCAGAATTTGGCCAAGGCATTCATGATGGCCAACATCTCCTTATCGTATATAAAATACAACCTCTCGTGCGGAAGGAGCTTCCGGCTCTCAAAGGCTATATAGGGTGTCCTCTCTGCATCAACACTGCGCCGATCCCCTCTCCCGACGCATCACACTCCAAGACAAAGGGGGGCGTAAAATCCGGCAATGCAAGCACTGGGCAACTACTCATCACCTCCTTGAGCCTATCAAAGGCTCGCTGCGCTGTATCTGACCAACTGAATGCCCCCTTCTTCGTCAAATCTGTAAGGGGTGCAGCAAGCTGTGAAAAACCTCTGACGAACTTCCTGTAATAGGTACATATCCCAATGAACCCTCGAAATTCCGTCACGTTCTTCGGCTCTGGCCAATCTCTGATGGCTCTAATCTTCTCCTCATGGACTCTCACTCCGTCCACTCCAATAATATAGCCCAAATATAGCATCTCTGTCATCCCAAACTCACACTTGGAGAGCTTAGCATAGAACTGTTGCTCTTCCAAGATGCGTAGTACTGCCTCCCAAGTCCTGCTATATATGAGTATGTCATCGAAAAAAACCAATACAAACTTCCTCAGATGACTGCGGAAGATATGGTTCATGCAAGACTGAAAGGTGGTTGGTGCATTGGTCAGCCCAAAAGGCATAACCAAAAACTCAAAGTGCCCATAATGACACTTGAAGGCGGTCTTGGGAATGTCCTGTTCCCTCACGCGAATCTGATGGTACCCTGATCTCAAATCAATCTTCGAGAAGAACTTAGCTCCTCTCAGCTCATCCATCAACTCATCGATCCTAGGTATAGGGTACCTGTTCTTCAGAGTCTCTTGTTCAGGGCCCTGTAGTAAATGCACATCCTCAAGGTGTCGTCCTTCTTCTTCACCAACACTACAGAAGAAGCAAACGGACTTGTGCTGGGTCTGATGTGTCCAAGAGCCAACAACTCTTGGATGGCCCGCTCAATCTCATCCTGATAGGCTTTGGGATGCCTATAGGGGGTAGTGATCACCGCCTGAATACCCTGCTCAAGCTCAATGGTGTGCTCAAACCCTCGATCTGGTGGCCGACCTGGTGGTATATCCCAAAACACTACCTCATGCCTGTCAAGGATGCCCTGTATATCTGGATGAACTACCCGACCGGTGGTCTCTGCCTCTGATGCCCGCAACTCAACCGCCCACTCTATGTCTCCCTTCCGGAAGTCTGCCTCCATCCGGTGTGCCGAAACTATCTGAGGTGGATAAGTGTGCATCCCTCGGATCTTCTCATGCTTCCCGGTCTTCCTGTCATCCCACTCCATCTCTAAGGCCTCCCAATCCGTGGTGACCTTCCCCAAAGTAATCAACCACTGAACACCCAATACCACATTGGTATCTGGTATGTTGACCACGAAAAAGTGATCGATCACAGTGTAGGTACCCATCGTCACTGCCAACTCTGGAACATACCGGGCACATTGCATCGTCTGGGCTCTTGGGACCAAGACTGAAAATCCGTCAAAGCTCTCAGTCGGTATACCCCTCCGCTCGACCATCTGTGCATCAATGAAATTGTGGGTCGCCCCACTCTCAACCAAGACTGATACTCACTAGCCACGTACTGTCCCTCGTAGGCGTAGTGTCAAATACTTAGGAACTCCTCGCAAGGCTGCAAGGGTCCCTCCTATGGGAGCAAAAGCTACACCTTCTATTCCTGGAGGTGGAGGTGGCAATTGATCCTAGGCCGTCTTACTATCTCTTGCCTCCTCATCATCCTCCTGATCCTCTTCCCCGCTGTCATCGGAGAAGACCTCAATGAAGTGTGCTTTGCCAGCAGCACACCTATGCCCTGGTGCCCACGGCTCCTGACAAGTGAAGCACAGTCGCTTCTTCCTCAACTCCCTCCTGGCATCATCTTCTATCTGTGCCCATCCCGGATTCCCCTTTGGAGGAGGAACCCTCACATCCTTCCCCCTGGGCTGGAAGCCCTGTCTCTGGGGATAAGGTGTCCGCGTCCTGGGCAATGCATCCTGTAAGTCCCTGGTCTTTCTGATAGCATCCTGGAGTGTAGCTGGTCTAGTAGATCTGACTAGACCTCGAAGTGGCTCTGCCAATCCCTCCACAAACATATAGATCATCCGTGTCACGGATGGATCTGGCACTATCACCGAAACCCTCAAGAAATCTGCAATGTATGTCTCTGGGCTCCCTGTCTGCTTGAGCCTCGTCAGCTCAACAAAATGTTGTTCTGGATCCCTCCGGTCAAAACGCTCCATCAACCTCCTGGTAAACTCAGCATACGTCATCACCGTAGAGTGTCCGAGTGAAACCATCCCATGGAACCACCAGTCCTAGGCCTCACCATCCAAATGTAATGTCGCCACCTTGATGACCTCCGTCTCCGACATCTGGTTAAGCTGGAAATAGATATCTAGCTTCTCCACCCAAGACTTGGCCGAACTGTTTGATGATCCATCAAACGTAGGCAAATGGTATCTGCTAGAGGCCTGGTGGGAATCTCCATCATGATAATGTCGGTGCCCTCTATGATGGTCGTCGGGTCTACCATCCCACTAGAGCTGAACGAAATCTCTGAATGTGAGAGCATCCCTGAACTCCTGCCCATAGGTCTGATACTCTGCAAAATACTCGTCTAAGTGTCCATGCTCTGCCTCCTGCTGGGCTCCTGCCCCTGTGTCTGCTCCCAAGAAAGTGGGCATGGTAGAGCGGGTAGGTGCACGTGAAGCCATCGGCTGAGGAGTATCACGTTGAGCAGCACCATGCTCCGGCAAGTGGTGGGATGTACCTGATCCCTCTCCTACCAAGTAAACCCGCGGAGTCTCACGCTGTCTCGCCTATACAGCGGTGAATCTCTGCCCCATCACCTCAACCTGTCTGGCTAATTCCTGTACTAATTTGAGGAGCTGGTCCGTAAATCTCTTCCCGTCCTCATCTGCCATCGGAATCCCAAACTCTGAATCTAACACAAGTTCCCTCTGTTCTGCGTCTATCACAGGTTCCTCCTGCTCTGCGTTCACCACTCGAACACAGTCTCCCTCTCCATAGGTGTTCTCCAACCTATGCTCAAGGTCTCTGTACTTCTTGCCTCTGTAACAAATATATGGTCTTTTCCCCGGTGTCATAGACCACAGGCTGAGCCAAAACTATGCTCTGATACCATTGTAATATCTCGTTTCGTGGATATCTCTAAAACACAGCAAACTCCAACCAGAGATAGACTAGGAGGGCCTTTACCGGATATTCCGCCTTTGAAAAGAGGACGAGATCCGGAGGCTACCTGGCCCTTTCCAGACTCTGTCTAAGAGTGAAAGATAAACACACCAAGTGGTATAGAACTAGAATGCTCAAAAATATATATATAAATAATAGTACGGCAGACATATAATAGCAGAGAAAGAAATTACGGCAACTCATCCAGAAACATAGAGAAGAAATGCTAAGCCATTTTATTAATCTAAGAAATATAATGAAGTACAAATAGGTGATTAGAGTGATGGCACCTAATCATGCTCAAGGCAAGTGAAGAAACAATCTCAGAAAATACAGGAAATGGCTGCTCTATGCACTGCGTCCCAGCGGCTGGAAAACTGTCGTGTAGTTGCTACTGCTGGAATGAACTGAAGACTAGGGGCTGATCCCCTTGCCGGAATGAGCTGAAAATCTGCAAACCTCATCTACTCACCAACCCGGACAAAACCTAGAAACCATATCAAAAATGGCTGACCCCCGAAAATCACTAGAAAATGCCTCCTCAAGGAATAACGCTGGCCTCCAAGGCTCTACGCAGAGGCTAAATGAAAATAGCTGAAACACTGCCTCAAACTCCACCAAAATCCTCCTGTGGGCAAAGGTTGACGCTCTGCTCAAAATCTCGGCTGAATCTCCTGCAGAAATCCCAATCTGGAACACCTCCAAAATGAACTGCGTCCTCTCTCCCAGTGACTGCGCAGTCTCTATGATAGCCCAGCTCCGCAACAAACCCAAACAAAAAAACCACTCACAAAATACTAAAGAAATAACCTTGCCCGAGCAGGCACTCGAAGTCCCCCAAGGCTAAGGGCGAGATCTCCGACCGGAGACACTCAATGCACTAAACAGTGCTGCAGACAGGCTAAACAGCCAGCGTGCTCAAGAAGACAAAACGTCTAGCTCAAAATCACCAACAACAGAATGAATCAAATGAGGAGGCTCCTCCATCTTTTATAACGTTGGTTTCCCTCCAAAACCCCAACATAGCCTCTCTCCTCCACGTGCTCATCCTCATCTGTGCAGAAGCTTCTAGAGTGTACGTGGGCCCCCTTCTCTACGTGGTGTTTGGCCCCCCTTGGCTCCCCTTAAGTCATAACATTGTGCTACTAGGAGGATGTTTTATTTCACTTAAGTGAGTTAGACCCTCTCTACTCATTTTTTATTTATTTATAAACTATAGACGGCAAAACTATACAAAATCGAATATTCCAATTAGCTGTCGCTAATTAAGAATATTACACCAGGAGGGTCAGTTTCTCATACAATAGCTGACGAGACAGCTTGAGGTGACGTAGTTCCAAGCTGATTGACGCAAATTCAGCATGAGAGTGGCGCAGTGACTGTGCAAAGGCAGTTTGGACGACTTTAGATCGAGCTAAGGTCAGTGTCGGATTCGCCTGTGGGGTGAGGAAATTCCTCACTAGATATTTTTTCCAGTTTATCTCTGTAGGATTGCTAGTTTGGGCATCCAGTTGTACTTAGACATTTCACTACTGCATAATAATAAAACCCTCAGTTGTTGCACCAGTTTTCCCGAGTTAGGTTTTTTCGAGGACATTGGTCCAAAAATAACGGTGTTATTTTGTGTGTCCATATATTTCTTCCTGAGTTTATTTTTCTTCCGCAATTTATTTGTGTAGGTTGCAGTGTGATTGATTTAGTGTTTGTCGTAGAAAATTGCAAATAGATTGTTAAGAGTTAATTTAACAATTGGGAGAATTAATTCTGGTTGTTGCAATAGGATTCAAGGTAAGTCGAATTTTCACATGGTATCAAAGCGCAAATGATCAGATGGAGAGCTCAGTAGAAAAAGAAAAGAGGAGTTTCACTGCTCTGCGTGAGCAACAGTTCAAAACCCCAAAGGGCAAAGCAGTCACCTTTGCCAAGAGGTCAATTTCTTAAGGAAAAATCGATTTCTCTGAGAGAGCGAAAGAGTAATCAGATTTCTCCAAATCGAGGGATTCCAGAGACAGAGAGAGCAGCCAATATTTTTTATTGCAGAGCAGATCTCTAGCTAGACGCAGTATTTTTGCGGTAGTTTGCCAGAGCAGAACTAGCGTCGGGAGTAAGGAGAGCGCACACTGAGGGAAAATTTTCCTCAAGGAACTTCTAGTCTCAAAAATTCGATTTCGATTGCAAATCAACAGTTGTTGTGGGTTGAATTTCTCACTCTAGCACGGAGTGTATTGAGCCGAGCAACAACTAAGTAGAAGGGAAGAGGATATTTTCGACATTTTTTGTTAAGATGGCAACAGTCGGGCTTCGGGATCAATACAGGTTGGATGGAGCCTCCAACTATGTGATCTAGAAGGCAAGGATTTCTTTCCTTCTAGATGAGTATGATCTCAAAGCATATATCGATAACGTGGTAGCTATCCCCATGGATCCAGATCGGTTGAAGCAGTACAAGAAGGAGATGGCGAAGGCAAAGAGATTGATCCTTGATGGAGTTCGGGATCATGTGGTATCACACATAGCAGCCCTAGGAACGGCCAAAGAGATGTGGGACTCTCTTTCCACACTATACCAAAGATCTTCCGAGCAGCGGAAGATGTACTTAGAAGAAAAGTTAAGATGCACCCGTATCTAGAAGGAGGAGCACATAGATCCTTTCCTTACTAGGATTCAACAGATCCGAGATGAGCTGGCAACTGTAGGGTCGGCACCTCAACCCACAGAGCTAGTGAGAGTAGTGCTCAACTATGTCTCCGAGGAGTGGCAGGTGTTTGTCCAAACTATTTTGGGCAGAGAAACCTTGCCAAGATGGGATAGAATGTGGGTAGACTTGCAATAGGAGGAGTTGAGGCGAGATATGATGAAGAGCACCATCAGTGGCAGTAGCGACAACAATGGATTGAAGGAGGTAAAGGAAGAGGAGAATGTGGCCCTCGCATCGAAGGGTCCCAGTCAAGTACAGGGGGAGCGTAGGAAGAAGGACCTCTCGAAGGTCAAGTGCTTTAGGTGTGGCGAGCTATGCCACTACAGTTCTCAGTGTCCTCTCAGGAAGAAGGACAAGAAGGAGAAGCACGACCAACAGGCAACTTCTGACGAGATTGATAGGCCATCCTCCAGGCAGGAGGAAGATTTTGCCATGATTGCAGACATCCCTCTAGGAGTAAGGTGGTGTGACTTGGTTTTGTAGCCCCATAGAGTTGCAGTTAGGCAGATTTCTTGAGGAGGTCCACCTCTTGAATCAGTATCTTGCTAGGAGAGCCCACAGTACGAATTAGCAGGATGAACCAGTGGCAGTTGATGCAGTCAGATGCCAGAGTAACAGTTGCAGAGACTAGTTGCAATCAGATGTTGGGAAGCACAGTGCAGAGTTGGCAACAATGCAGTTGGCACAGTGCAGAGTCAGCAGCAGCATAGAACCTTCAATGACAACGCATAGGCTAGTAGCATTCAAAACTCGAGTGACAAATGCATCATACTGAACACAGTTGGTTCAGTATTTTTGGATATTTCTCAGTTGCAGAAGTTGCAGTTGCAAAAACAACAAATGAGAGGGAGTTGCAGATGTTGCAATAGCAACAACAACAGAGTTGCAGTGCAAATGCAGTGTTGGCAGTGGTTCAGCAGGGTCAGCAGCACATATCAGAGTTGCGTAGTGGTTGGTGGGCAGTCGTAGCCAGATACCAGTAACGTGACAGGAGATGGTGCAGAAGCAGCGTATTGCTACCAAAGAGGTGTAGTAGTACTAGAACACATTCCTCGCTAAGAGGGAGTGTTACTTTTTGTAGCATCAGATGTGTTCTAGCCTTGAAATTTTGTGGAGAGTCTACAATACTTGAGATCTCCAAAACCAAGAAATCATTTCTGGAAATTCCACCTAGAGATGACTTACTCAGTTTTTAATTATTTCCTAAGTCTAAACTTAGGGAATATGATTAATTAATCAGAATTAATTAAGTCATGGTGTGAATGTTCTAGAAAGTCACATGGAGTGATTTCTAGTTAATCCTAGCCACTGATTAAGATCTAATCTTGGAGGTTGAAGTCTCAACGAAGGATTATAAGAAGAAGTTGATGGGGCTTGGAGAAATCGCTTGAGACACTTGAGAGTTCAATTTTACTGGGAAATCAATTTCAAAACTAGCAGCGTTTTGTTGCCGAAAGTGATTCAGTGAGATCGTAGCAATGAGAGAGGGGCAGAGATAGTGAAGCCGAAGGAAGCATTCCAGATCCGGTGAGTGCATTTGCAGAGATGCAGAGAAGCCACAGTGAGTTTGACGCAATGGCAGCGCAGTAACTTTAGTGGGAAATTTGTAATTGTTGGAGGAGAAGCAGTGATTCAGCTTCGGAAGCTGGGCAGAGCTTCTAGAAGCCAAGAGGGTCAGTTTCTCAAACCGCAGCTAACGAGACAAATTGAGGTGATGTAGTTCCAAGCTAAGTGATGCAAATCCTGCGTGAGAGTGACGTAGTGACTATGCAAAGGCAGTTTGGACGGCTCCAGATCGAGCTGAGGTTAGTGTCGGATTTGCCTGTGGGGTGAGGAAATTCCTCACTAAATATTTTTGCTAGTTTATCTCTGTAGGATTGCCAGTTTGGGCATCCAATTGTACCTAGACATTTCACTACTACATAATAATAAAACCCTTAGTTGTTGCACCAGTTTTCCCGAGTTCGGTTTTTCCAGGGACATTGGTCCAAAAATAACAGTGTTATTTTGTGTGTGTGCATATATTTCTTCCTGCGTTTATTTTTCTTCCGCAGTTTATTTGTGTAGGATGCAGTGTGATTGACTCTGTGTTTTTCGTAGAAAACTGCAAATAGATTGTTAAGAGTTAATTTAACAATTAGGAGAATTAATTTCAGATGCTACAATAGGATTCGGGGTAAGTTGAATTTTCACACACTGTAGGGAGGAATAGGTGTGGTCAACGTCATGATACTACTGAGACAAGAAGCAACTGGAAGTGTGACCCCTTCACAAGGGTACTCCAAGAACTTGTTTTGTATCAGGGCAAGCATAGCTGGTTTTAGGGCCCAAATTAGTTTCTTCCCCTCTAACTAGTATACTTTGGAAAGGAGTGCATCCAGTTCTTCAAGTTTGAAAAGAGCTTTTACCGTGAACCTCATGTGTTTCAAATCTGTCCCAAGTTTAAACATTTTGTGCCCCAACTCATGTTCTTTCTGTGGTTTCTCTTGTTGTAGCATATAAAGTATCTCCTTGGACAATGTTTTGTTGATTGTTGCTGCTAGTTTGTGAAGGGAGTTTATGAATGTTTTATCCATGCCTGAGCTCAATGAAGTTAGGTACATCAAGTTGATTTATACATGACGGGAGCGTACAATAACCAAAGATGAAAAAATCGCGATTTTATCGCGATTATTTGAAAAAATCGCGAGTTTTTCAAGTGAACGATTTTATCGGCGATAATTTCGGCGATTTTTTGAAATTATCGTTAGCGCGATATTATCGCGATTTTTTCGTAATTATCGCGATTCGATGTGAAATAATCGTCGCTGCCTCCAACAACGACTTTATATATGCGGTTTTTGGTTTTTTCAATTTCATTTTTATTGGACAGACTTGCTTATGAGAGCCAAGGAGGGAAGGAGGAGAGCCAAGGAGGGAAGGAGGTGATTTACAAGCCCAAGATTGGACAAAAATGAAGAATTTCTTGCAAGCCAAGAGAACAAAAATCGAATTTGGACCAAGTGTCTCCGGCAAAATGTTTTTCCAGGTATGGGCATCAAATTTGACCCATTTTTTTTTGTTTTTTTCTTGTTCTTCCATGGGTTTCTATTACCCATGTATTTTTCATCATTTGTGATTGCATTTGGTTGTGTTTTTTTTTTTTGTTTTTGTTTTATCGAGAGGAGAGGGTTTATTTTGGTCAAAAATGCAAAAAATTGTTTGTTAAATTTTGTTTTTTATATTTCTTCTTGTGCTCTTAGGTTCTTCCCATTATTTTTGCTTGTGTTTCAACATGTATTTTTTCCTATTATTTTTGCATTGAGTTGAGGGTTTTTTTTTGTGAAAAAAATCAAAATGTTACATGTAAAATTGTAATTTTTTTATTTTATTTTTTAATTGGCAATTTTTCTTGTGCCCTAGGTTCAAATTTCAACATTCAAAGTTCAAAGTTTCCAACATGTCAAGGAAATTAGATCCTTTCTGGGAATTTGGTGAACCTGATGGGGGGTTTGACCGATTAAACTTGACTTGCAAATTATGTGGTCAACACATGGCAGGGGGGGTATACAGGTTGAAATACCACCTGGCACAAATTCCTGGGCATGAAGTAGGCCCTTGCAAAAACACCAATCCAGAAATAATCAGAAGAGCCATGAACTCATTGGGAGAAATAGAAACCACTAAAGTCAGCAAAGCAACTCTGAAGAGTCAAATATCAGGGTTTGGAGTTGACCGTGAGAGTGGTAGTGGCTCTTCAGCATCAGCCTCTTCTACATGCAGCCCCGCAGTTGCCTCCTCATTTTTTGTTCCTAGAACCACTCCCGGGGCACAACCATCTATCTCCTCCCTTATTAAAAGAAAGGAGAAGGAAGAAGTTGATAAGTTGTTGGGCAAACTGTTTCTTTGGAGTGATATTCCTTTCAATGTTGCCAGGAACAATCGATTTTATCAGGCTGCGATTGATGCTATCGCTGTTGTTGGCCCAGGATACAAAGCCCCTACATATCATGACCTTAAAGGGCGCATTCTGCAAAATGAGAAAGCTGACTGCACCAAGAGATTGGAAGAGTTAAGGGCATCATGGGAAGTCACAAGATGCACTGTGATGTCAGATGGTTGAACTGATCAAAGGGGTAGGACCCTTCTTAACTTCTTGGTCAGTTGTCCCAAGGGGACAATGTTTATAAAATCTGTTGATGCATCTGCACATGTCAAAGATGCAAGATTATTATGTGATTTATTAGATGTGTTCATTATGGAGGTTGGGTCCCAAAATGTTGTCCAAATCATAACGGACAATGCTGCAAACTATGTTTCAGCTGGCAAGATGCTTATGGAGAGGTATCCGAGCATATTTTGGACACCTTGTGCTGCACATTGCCTTGATTTGATGTTGGAGGACATCGGAAAGCTTGATTTTGTCAAAGATATTGTAGAATCATCAAAGAGAATCACAAAATTTATATTTAACCATGGATCTGTGCTTCATTTGATGAGGACATTCACCAACAATAAGGAGTTGGTGCGGCTTGCTATTACATGATTTGCCACTACTTTCATCTCTCTTCAATCCCTCTTGAATTCTAAGTGGGATTTGAAGAGAATGTTTGTTTCAGATGAGTGGCGTGCTTTGACTATCAGCCGCAAATCAGAGGGACAGGCCATCTGCAGGTTGGTGTCATATCAGGAAGATTTCTGGGCTGGAGTGGAAGAGGTGTGCAGCATTAGTGAACCTTTGGTAAAGGTTCTTAGATTGGTGGATGGAGAGAAGCCCGCAATGGGCTACTTGTATGAGGCCATGGATAGGGCCAAAGAAGCTGTTCGCGGCTATTATGATGATAAGGGTGATGATGGGTTTCAGAGACAACTTCTTTTATGGGAAGTGATTGATGATCGATGGAACAACACACTCCATCGTCCCATTCATGCTGCAGGGCTCTTCCTGAACCCCGCATTTGCTTATTCATGTGGTTTTCTATTTGATGCTGAGGTCATGGATGGCTTTTTCACTTGTGTTCAGAAGATGGTGCCAAGTCCATCAGAACGTGCAGAGATATCCAAAGAGATGGAGGTATACAGAATGGCAGGTGGCACCTTGAGCTTTGACATGGCTGTCCAGGATAGGACTGCTAAAATGCCAGGTAAGATTTTCATTATTTTAAAAATTTTCTTATGTTTGTAACTTTATAAATTATAAGTTTATCTTATTTGTTGTAACTTGTAACTTGTAGATGCATGGTGGAGGAGCTACGGTGGCAGATTACCAAAACTCCAAAAACTTGCCATTAGAATACTCGGCCAAACATGTAGCGCTTCAGGATGCGAGCGCAACTGGAGTATATTTGAAAAAATACACACCAAAAAGCGCAACAGGTAAAAAACTTAACCTATTCCAATTTCCAACTGATTTTTTGAATTCATTAAATATTTTTTTTTAAATATTTAATTTATTAATTTATGACCCTTGTACAGGTTGGAGGGTCATCGGCTCAATGACATGGTTTACGTCTACTACAATCTTAGATTGTGGGTGAGACAACTTGAGAGGACCCCTGATATGGAGGCCATCTCTTTAGATGCGATTGACACCACTGCTGAATGGAGGGTTGAGACTGAGAGGCCTGTCATGGAGTCAGCCCCTGATTGGATAGAGGAGGAGGTAGTGGAGGGGGAGGATGAGGAGGAGCAACAGGAGGAGGAGGTGACACCACCTACCACTACTACCGGTAGAGGACGTGGTCTGCCTCCTTTAGCTCCTAGTGGTTCAGGTTCCCGTTCCGGTTCTGGTGCTTCATTTTTTTCTTCTAGAGCACGACAGAGCCCATTGCCAGTCCCGCCAGCTTCTTCATCTAGAGAGAAAGGCAAAGCTGTTGTATTTTCTCGCAAGAGGGGCAGAGGAAATCAATAGTATGGGACCATAGGTTATATGGTGCATTGACATTCCTTTGTATATGACTGTTGACATTATGACTCATGATATGAGATACATTATTATATTTTTTGTTGATATTTTGAGGCTGAGTTGACTCTTGAGACTCGGGACTTAGTATTCAGGACAGGATTCAGTTTTATGTGTGAATGTAGCACTAGACATGATATTACACATCTTATATATTAGTTTTTTTTTCATATTTATGTGTCAATGCATTTATTTTATGCTGTAGATGCTTTAGATATTAAAAAAATTGAAAAAAAATGAATATTTTTGTATGTGCCGATTTTTTCCCGATTTTTACGATTTTTTCCGATTTTCCCCCTCGGCGATAATATCCCGATCGCGATTTTTTCATCTTTGACAATAACAACTAACTGACTCAATACGACACAACAATAATCAACATGTAATATTCCCAATTAGCAATAGCTCATTGGATATATTAATTTTTGACTAAAGTCCAAGGAAATATTAAAGTATTTCCTAAAGTCACTTGAGAGACATGACTGATTGGCAGCGTGGGGCCTAGAGGTCAAGTGGCAGTGTGGGAAAAAGGGATAGCATAGGTAGTGTGGGGCCAAGCCAGCGCAAAGAGAGAGGGACAACGTGGCTCAAGGAGACAGCGCAGTTGATCGTGGGGCATAGGTGAGAGCAAGGCTCTCCAAGCATAAAAAGGGAGAGGGTCTCCTCATTTCATTCATTATGATTATGCATCTATGTTATTTGTCTTTTGACATTGAGCGTGCATCCTGTTGAGTAAACTATGCACATACTGTTTAGTACATTGGGTGTCTTCGTGTGGAGATCCCAACCTCAGCCCCGAGGGACTTTGAGTGCCTGCTTGGGTGAGGAGTTTCACCTTTGTTTTGTCGAAGGGAGTTGCAGAAACCACAGTTGGGGGCATTCACTGGAAGAGACAGCGCATTCAGTGAGAGGGAGGACGCAGTCTTGGAAGGAGGTGGTTCTGGATTGAGGGTTTATCAGGGGATTCAGCCCGGGAGAGTTGAAAAGGAGTCAGCCCTTCCCTATTCCATCATTTTGGTAGAGTCGGAGGCCATTATTTACAGCAGATCATTCAGGGCTAGCGTTTCCCATTGGAGAATAGCATAGTGCTTCAAGGGAGTCAGTTTCGGAGGTCAGCCATTTCCGAAAAGCTTTCTGGGCTATTCTGGGTATTGGGTGTAGAGGCTATTCCCAAAGTTTCACAATTTTCCGAGGAGGGGAGCAGCCCCAAATAGTCTTTTCATTCCAGCAGTAGCAGCAACATGACAGCAGTACCAGCAACACTCGAGATTACGCAATCATTGAGAGAGCATCCATTCCGAGTTATATTCTGAGAGTATTTCTACGCTTGCCTAGTGCAAGCCAAGGTGCCATCATTCTGATCACCTTTGTACTCATTTCATCTTTGAGTAATTAATAAAATGGCTCAGCGTTCTCTATATTGCCTATTCTTCATATGATGTCTCTCTAGTTGTTGTATGTCTTTGTTTATGTGCTTTATATTGCTGTTTATTTCTACTTGGAATATTACAGTGGTATCAGAGCTCATAGACTTGGCTCAGCCTATGGAGCAGATTGTCTATGACACCTTCAGGTAAACCATACATCTGTTACCGAGGGAGGAAGTACAAAGATCAAGAACGAAGGTTAGAGCTCACTTTCGGGGAAGGTGACAACGTTCCAGTAGTGGACGCAGAGGAGTAGGAACCAATGGCGGAGGAAAGAGATGCCGGGAAGGAATTCGAGGCACTTCTCTTCAAATCAGTGCAGGATTTGTCGAGACGGATAGAGGAGATGGGGCAAAAGTTCACGGCAGAGTCCAGACAGCGTGAAACCCCAAGGGGTTTCCATATCGGAGAGGGCTCAGGCACATCCCATCATTTGCAGGAGCACATCACAGCACAACAGATGGCATCACACACACCTCCACGTTCCACGATGCCTACATTTCTTGCCGCAGACACTGGGGCAGGAGCACAGCAGGAGCAGGAGCCAACCCATATGGGAGATTATTTTGCTGAGTATCAGTCTTACGGACAGGAGTTCAGAGATGCCCTCACATTCCATGACTTCGTTCAGCTTAAGCAGGACAACAGACCCTGCAACCATCACAGGAGGAACAGGCATTCACATGACGGGGACATGCAGCGCACTATAGGTAGATTCTATCTACCAACATTTGACGGATCATCCAAGTGTTCAGCAAAGGCTTGGGTGGAGAAGTTGGACATATATTTCCAGCTTAACCAAATGGCGAAGACAAAGGCCATCAAGGTAGCAGCGCTGCACTTGGAGGGCGAGGCCCATGACTGGTGGTTTCACGGGATGGCTATACTGGGGCACTCGAGAGTGACGGCATATGCAAAGTTTACACGGAGGGTGATAGAACGGTTTGATCGGAGAGATCCAAAGGAGCACTTTGTTGAGCTGACTAAGCTCAAGCAGACCGGAAGTCTAGATACTTACATTTTAGAGTTCTTGAGACTTTCCGTGATGGTGCCTGATTTGTCCGCAGCGCAGATGATCTATATGTTCATCAACGGATTGGCAGAGCCTCTTCGGGGGTTAGTCAGGTCGACGAGGCCAGCTACACTCCATGACGCAGTTGGGAGGGCTAGGGATTTGCAGGATGCATTACCCCGGACTAGAGCCCCTTTTCCCCAAAGACCAAAATTTTAGCCGAAGGGGAAGGACATGAGGGTTCCGCCTCCAAAGGGGAACCACAGCAGAGGGCCTCTGGATGATGATACCAGGAGAGATCTGAGGCGGAAGAGGCTATGTTTCACATGCCAAGAGCCTTGGGCACCCGGACACCGTTGTGCCGCAGGGAAGGCACATTACATTGAGGTCTTCTCCGACAGTAGTGGGGAAGAGGAGGAGTATGAGGAGATAGAGGCAGGAGGTAGCAGTACAGCGCAGAGAGGGGATCATCTACCACCTCCACCACCAGGAGCGGGAGGTGCAGCTTTTGCACCTACCGCGAGAGCCCTTGCATCCTTGCGAGGAGTTCCCAAGTACTTGACACTGCGTGTCTGAGGCACAGTACGGGGACAACGTGTTTCAGTATTAGTGGACAGTGGGGCCACCCACAATTTCATTGATGCCCAGCTAATAGAGCGGAGGGGCATACCGACGGAGAGCTTTGATGGGTTTTTGGTACTGGTTCCAGGTGACCGGACCATGCAGTGTGCCAGGTATGTGCCAGCCTTGGTAGTGAATATGGGGACATACACCCTGATAGATCACTTCTTCGTGGTGGACATCCCGGACGCCAACGTGATACTGGGGGTACAGTGGTTGATCACGCTGGGAAAGGTCACCACTGATTGGGAGACCTTGGAGATGGAGTGGACAGATAAGAAGACTGGGAGGCATGAGAAGATTCAGGGTATGCACACCTACCCACCACAGACAGTTTCAGCACACCGGATGGACATAGATTTGTGGAAGGGGGACATAGAGTGGGCAGTGGAGTTGCATGTTTCTGAGGCAGGATCTACAGGGCAGGCCGTACATCCAGATGTACAGTCCATTTTAGACAGGTATGCCACGGTTTTTGGAGAGATACCACCAGGGTAGCCCCCAGATCGGGGGTCTGAGCACACAATTGAGGTGGAGCAGGGCATCTAGGATGTCATCACTACACCGTATAGGCATCCTAAGGCCTATCAAGATGAGATTGAGAGAGCCATCCATAAGCTCTTAGCTCTTGGACACATCCATCCTAGCACTAGCCCCTTTGCTTCTTCAGTAATGTTGGTGAAAAAGAAGGACGACACATTGAGGATGTGCATTGACTACTGGGCCCTAAACAAGAAGACCATGAAGAACTAGTACCCCATCCCATGGATCGATGAGTTGATGGATGATCTGAGAGAGTCGAAGTTCTTCTCAAAGATTGATTTGAGATCCGAGTACCATTAGATTCGCGTGAGGGAGCAGGACAATCCCAAGACCGCTTTCAGGTGTCATTACGGCCATTTTGAGTTCTTGGTGATGCCCTTTGGGCTGACCAATGCTCCGACCACATTTCAGTCATGCATGAATCACATCTTCCGCAATCACTTGAGGAAGTGTGTATTAGTGTTTTTTGATGACATTTTGATTTACAGCAGGACATTGGAGGAGCACCTCCAACATATAGAGGTTGTACTGTGCAGCTTGGAGGAGCAGCAATTTTATGCTAAGCTCTCCAAATGCGAGTTTGGGTTGACAAAGATGTTCTACTTGGGGAACATCATTGGGGTGGACGAAGTGAGGGTCCACGAGGAGAAGATCAGGGCCATCAGCGATTGGCCAGAGCCGAAGAATGTGACGGAGCTTTGGGGATTTGTGGGTATCTGCACCTACTACCGAAAGTTCGTCAAGAGATTTCCCCAACTGGCAGCACCCCTTACAGATCTTACCAAAACGGGGGCATTCAGTTGGACTGATACAACGCAGAGGGATTTCGACAGACTCAAGGAGGTGATGAGCAGCTGTTCGGTTTTAGCATTGCCAGATTTTACACAACCCTTTGTCCTAGAGTGTGATGCATCAGGGGAGGGGATAGGCGTAGTTTTGATGCAGGGAGGCCATCCCATAGCTTTCGAGAGGCGGAAGCTGCTACCACACGAGAGGTTGTATGCTATATACGACAAGGAGATGTTGGCCATCATGCATGCATTGGCCAAGTTTCGGCAGTACCTGGTGGGGAACAGGTTCAGAGTGAGGACAGACCACAATAGCCTCCGATTCTTCCTAGAGCAGAAACAGTTGCAGGAGAGGCAGCAGAAGTGGGTCAGCAAGATCCAGGCATATGGTTTTGACATCGAGTATGTCAAGGGGAAGAACAATGTGGTGGCCGATGCACTTTCATGCAGACTGGCAGCGTTGTTCTTGATGATTTTGGATACGGACTGGAGGGCTCAACTTCTGGTAGAGTACTCCAAGGACTGTTTTGCTTGTGAGATTTTGGACGGACATGTGACAGATGACATGTACAGGGTGATGGATGAGGTGATCTACTACAGGGACAGGATCTTCTTGACTGAGAGCTCCCAGCTCAAGAAGAAGATATTGCATGCCTCACATGACTCGCCATTATTAGGCCACTAGGGGTTCACCAAGACCTATAGGGCCATCAGAGAGAGGTTCTCTTGGAAGGGCCTCAAGGAAGACGTACTCCAACATGTCAGGGAGTGCGAAGTTTGCCAGCATAACTAGGGGGAGATGAACCATCCGGCGGGGTTATTGCAGCCTCTTCCCATACCTGAGGGGAAATGGGAGAGTATTTCGATGGATTTCATTACAGGGTTGCCCGTTGTGCAAGGCAGGGATTGCATATTTGTAGTCGTTGATTGGCTGACTAAATATGCACACTTCTTCGCCATATCATCACGTTACACTGCAACACAGGTAGTGGAGTTATTTTTCAGGGATGTTTTCAGATTGCATGGTCTCCCAAAGACCATTGTCAGTGACAGAGATAGCCGCTTCATGGGCGGGTTTTGGCAGGAGATTTTCCGTGTGGTGGGCACTGAGTTGACACCGAGTACTAGTTACCACCCCAAGACGGATGGTCAGACAGAGATAGTGAACAAGTGGCTGGAGGGCTACTTGCGTAACTATGTCAACGGGCAGCATAAGGCATGGTTGCGATGGTTGCACTTGGGGGAGTACTATTACAACACCACTCATATTATGTCCATTGGTATGTCTCCATTTTATGCTTTATATGAGTATCATGCTTTATCTTTTGCTGACGTGATGTTTGGTGCTAGCAAGGCCCCTAGGGCCAAGGATTGGATGCAAGAGAGTCGAGATATACTCCAAGCTCTCAAGGATAACATGGCTACAGCACAGAATCAACAAAAACTGTATGCCGACAGGGGACGTATTGAGAGACAGTTCGAGGTAGGGGACTTGGTCTACCTATGATTGCAGCCATATCGGCAATCCACGCTGAAGCAGAAGGGGGCTGAAAAGCTCAAGCCCCGCTTTTATGGACCATACAAGGTGATACGCAGAGTTGGGGAGGTTGCATATGAGTTGGAGTTGCCCATTGGTAGCAGGATTCATAACATTTTTCATGTGTCATGCCTGAAGAAGGCACTAGGACAGCAGGTGACTGCAACAGAGGAACTTCCGCCCACAGATGATGAGGGGCATCTAGTGCTACAGCCAGAGGCCATTATTGACTCTAGGGAGAGGCAGCTGCGAAGCAGGACAGTTAGAGAGTACTTGGTGAGATGGAGGAATCTACTGGATGAGGATGCCACCTGGGAGAGTGAGAAGATTTTGCAGCATCCATCATTGCAGTTGCTTGAGGACAAGCAACGTTTTGCCGAAGAGGACTGTAATATTCCCAATTAGCAATAGCTAATTGGAAATATTAATTTTTGACTACTTTACTTTTAATATAGTTAAGTTATAAATAAAGTGGGTGAAGAGGGACACTTAACTCACACTTAGGATAAAAGTATTTGCTACAGTCACTTGAGAGACATGACTAATTGGCAGTGTGGGGCCTAGAGGTCAAATGGTAGCGTGGGCAAAAGGGACAGCATAGGCAGCGTAGGGCCAAGCCAGCGCAGAGAGAGAGGGACAACGTGGCTCAAGGAGACAGCGCAGTTGATGGTGGGGCCTAGGTGAGAGCAAGTCTCTCCAAGCATAAAAAGGGAGAGGGTCTCATCATTTCATTCATTCTGATTATGCATCTATGTCATTTTTCTTTTGACATTGAGCACGCTTGCTGTTAAGCAAAGTCTGCACGTACTGTTCAGTACAACGGGTGTCTCCGTGCGGAGATCCCAACCTCAGCCCCGGGGGACTTCGAGTGCCTGCTTGGGTGAGGAGTTTCACCTTTGTTTTATCAGAAGGAGTTGCAGAAACCACAGTTGGGGGCATTCACTGGAAGAGACAGCGCAGTAAGTGAGAGGGAGGACGCAGTCTTGGAAGGAGGTGGTTCTGGATTGAGGGTTTATCAGGGGATTCAGCCTGGGAGAGTTGGAAAGGGGTGAGCCCTTCCCTATTCGATCATTTTGGTAGATTCGGAGGCCATTATTTACAGCAGATCATTCAGGGCCAGCGTTTCCCATTGGAGAATAGCGTAGTGCCTGAAGGGAGTCATTTTCGGAGGTTAGCCATTTCCGAAAAGCTTTCTGGGCTTTTCTGGGTATTGGGTGTAGAGGCTATTCCCAAAGTTTCACAATTTTCCGAGGAGGGGAGCAGCCCCAAATAGTCTTTTCATTCCAGCAGTAGCAGCGACACGGCAGCAGTACTAGCAGCACTGGAGATAACGCAATCTTTGAGAGAGCAACCATTCCGGATTATATTTTGAGAGTATTTCTATGCTTGCCTAGTGCAAGCCAAGGTGCCATCATTCTGATCACCTTTGTACTCATTTCATCTTTGAGTAATTAATAAAATGGCTCAGCGTTCTCTATATTGCCTATTCTTCATATGATGTCTCTCTAGTTGTTGTATGTCTTTGTTTATGTGCTACTTGGAATATTACACAACACTCAAGACTCAGCATCATACATGAAACTCTAATGACAGTGTATACAGACAACATTAAAGACTCTTTGTGACATAAGCTTTGCTATGCATATGAGTGTTGGCCACTATGCTAACAACTGACAACCTCACACTCAAAACACTTCACGGCTTTAGCTACTGTTCAAGAAATCAATATGAGCTCACTGTAGCAGCAATACAAAATATATGCACTCATATGCTCTCAATGAGACCATCACAAGATTTGCTCAAAAATTCATACCAGAAATAAAATGTTATTTATGAATGATAAATATTGCTACTCAGGTACGATATTTATTTGGAAGAATGAATTTCAGAGTGAGAACCTGATTGGTAGCCTTACTCTCAGTATTAGCAGCCTTCTCAATGTTGCAATTTTGTCCTGGAAAAGCCCTAAACCTAAGTTGCAGAAAATGGGGAAACGGAAATGAGTTTCCGAAACGGGAAGCTATACGAAACGCGACCTCCCCAAATTGTGGAAACGGGGAAATGTGGTATGTATATATATATATATATATATATATATATATATATATTAGAATTTAGGACATTTAAGAAATGTTATGTGAAATCATACAAGTTTAAAACAAACGTGATAAATCATAAATCCAAAGCATAAACTATTACAAATTTACAAGTTACAACACATTTACTCATGAATGATCATTGATAATAAACACATAATGAAAATAGAAATATCAGAATATCCAAAACCAGCCTTTATTAGATATCAAAATCTCAAAATCGGCCTTTATTATATATATGAGGCTACAAGTACAATAAAGTCAAAAGACTAATACTCATTATCAGAATCCTCATCAAATATAGCAGCAAAAGCATGCTTAGCAGTGGATGGTGTAGCTGAAGAAGATGTTTGGCCAATTCCACTTCTATGATCTTGGTCCTCAATATTCAAGGCAGCAAAAGAGAGATCCAAATCAGGATTTTCTGGATCCACATCCCACTCTTTAGAAGGACCAATGCCATATTCTGGACCCCTACGAGATGCAAGCCGAAGGTTGGAGTGCACATAAACAAGATCCTCTGCCTTCTGTGAGCCCAACCTGTTGCGCTTCACAGAATGAATAAAACCATAGGTGCCCCAATTCCTTTCTGTTGATGAAGATCTTGCACTTGTGAAAGGAGGCAAATGGCAAGGTTTTGCAAATGTACACCATTTGCTCCATAAGAAATCCACCACCTAACTGGATTCATGGTGCTTCT
The DNA here is from genome assembly GCA_034641835.2 of Pinus albicaulis. NCBI lineage: Eukaryota > Viridiplantae > Streptophyta > Pinopsida > Pinales > Pinaceae > Pinus > Pinus albicaulis. The sequence continues at coordinate 760,140,244 of CM076572.1, forward strand.
CTCCTCCAAAGATGATATATCTGAATAATCATCTATTCCTGTGGCAAAACTGGAAAATTCTTCCTTCACCTCCCTGTGTAGATGAGCTGGAAAAATTCTCATAAAGGCTTTTTTCACCCCATTAGCCACCTCTCTATCCTTATGGGGTGCCTTCCTCTTCCCATTTCTTTGAGCAATAAGCTCCTCATCATAAAATTGTGGGTTCAAGGCATGTGCTAAAGTATGCAATGGAGTGTTGAAATTGTTCCACCTATCAACAAAGATTCTCTTGATTAATTCGGCAAACTAACCATCTACAAGCAAAAGTTGTGGAGACTCCTATGAAATTATTTCCATAGTTTTCTCAACCATGGAATCCATGCCATCATAAACCGCTCCTAAGAAAGGTTGGTCAGTGTCAGCATTCCGAAGAAGCTCAAATGCAAGGGTTGTGAACATTAGCAAGACATGTATCTTGCACCACCAATCCTCATCAAGGCACAATCTACGCACTGTAGATCCTCGCTTTAAATATGCCTGTCTCCACTCAACCCAAAGTTAACTCACCACCATAGACACTAATTCTTGCTTATCCTCCACAAGGCGACACAACATTATGAAGTTTGAGGCATATCTTGTCTTAGCAACTTTTAACAACTCCAATTTGGAGTACTCTCGAAATATTGCTTGATACTGGTGGTGGTTGGTGATGAATTTAACAATTTCCCTTGCTTCCCCCGTGAGTTCCTTTATCCATGGAACTCTATTGTCGATCTCCTCTAAGATCAGATTCAGATTGTGGACAATGCAGGGTGTCCAACATATGTGGTCATACCTCCCCTCAATAATCAAACCTTCAGCTTTGCATACCGGTGCCATTATCCATGATAACTTGCACCACCCTGTTAGGACCAACTTGTTGAATAGATTTGATAATGACATCAACAATGAATTGTGCATCTTTTACCTCTCTCGAGCAATCTTCCGCCTTTAGAAACATTGCTCCTTTTGGTGAAGTGGCAATGATATTTATCAATGGTCTACGCCTTGTATCTATCCATCCATCTGAGACTATGGTAACCCCAGAGCTACTCCAAGAAGAACGAATTGGTGATAACACATCCTCCACAAGATCCTTCTCATTTTTTAGAAGCTGAGTTCTAACTTTCTCATAGTTGGGCCCCTTGTACCCTTGAGGTGCTTTGTTAATTGCCCTAATCATATCTTGCCAATAAGGGGAGCGAACAACATTGAATGGGATACCACATGCATAGATGCACCAAGCCACTCTGGAATCAGCTTCTTCTCTTCCTTGCACATTCACTAGTTTAGCAATTCTGCTATCTTGAACTGTACCAAATGCCCCTCTGGATGGTGGTTGTTCTGGTTGTTTAGTGCCTCTCCTCTTCCTTGCTTCAATTACAATCCTTGGCTCAATGTTTGCTGGATTTTTAGCTTGACTAAAATCATCATGCTTTCTTTTGATTCCATTTGCTTGATCTTGCTCTATTTGATATTCCCTCCTTGCCATAGGGTTTGATGTTTTCATGCAACCTGCAATCCCCTGTCCTCCTCCATGCAAAAGATGTGCCTTCACTCTTTGGAAAGAGCCCTTGTAAGAATTATTGCAAAGAGTACACCGCCATTCCCATAAGCCACCACCTCCACATCTTTGCAGCTTCTCAACATGCCTCCAAAGAGGATAATATTCAGCCCTTGGGTTGGCCTTGGAGTTTGCACTTGAAACTTGGATGGAAGAACCCATTGCTGCAAAAATAAAAATAAAAAAACAAATCTATAAATAAAAAAACATTTTTTATAATTTTGGTAGGATAAACCCTCAAAAAATAAACAAAACAATGGGAAAAAACCAAGAAATTGAATGCTTCTTACCCAAATTAATTTTTGTAGCTGAAGCTACCCCAAAATGCCAGAAAAAACAAGAGAAATGTGGTTGTAGATAAGCCAAAAACCAAGAATGTTGTAGCTAGAAACTTCGCACTCCAGATCTGCTTTTCAAATCTTTTTCTCTTGCTGCTGAAATCTCCTTTGCTCAATGGTGAAAGCACCCAACTTGAAGCACTACTCTCTTCCTCCTTTATCCTCTCCAAAATTGCTCCTCCAAGTGAAACGACTTGCACAATTCGTGTGAGGAGAGAATGAGGCAAATCCCCTTTTTATAACTTTAAAAAGCCATCTAGAAGGATCCAAGACACAAATAAAATGAATAAAACATAATACATTGCATGAATCCCAAAAAAAAATTTAAAAATAAAAAAATAGCGTTGTTTTGGGAGGAAACGCAGTTGTACGGTCGGGAAACGCATTTTCAGTCGTACAAGCAACGTTTCCCGTACAGTAAACATTGCCAGTACGGCCGTGTATGGGAAACGTTGCCAGTACTGCCGAAAACGCGTTTCCCGACCGTACGGTACGAGTTTCCCATTTCCATTTCGTTTTTTGCCTGAAACGGGTGGGGATTGGACGTTTCCAGCAACTTAGCCCAAAATAGTATCACTCAAACTCGTGGGAAGAACAGTGCAACAACTAAAATAAGGGAATCTGATCAAAATATAGTGAAATTCTCTAGGCGTACAACATCTACAGTAGCACGCATATTCCCAAATCTCTCTGCCAAACCTCCCAATGCATAGCAACTGAAATTTAGGCCGCTGCCTCAACCACGCGATTTTTGTGCCCACTTCCGATCTCCTTAGATTTGTGTAATATTCCTAATTAGCTATGGCTAATTGGAATATTCGATTTTGCTCAATTTTGCCGTCTCTAGTTTATTCATAAATAAAAAGGTGAGTAGGGGAGACATAACTCACTTAAAAGTAAAAGTTCACTCCCTAGTAGCACAACGTTGTAACTTAAGTGAGCCGAGGGGGCCAAGAGACCACACAAAGAGGGGGCCCACATAGACACATGGAGGGACTGCACAAGCCAAGAGGGAGCACGTGGCAACGTTGGAGGAGGTGAGCATTAGGGTTGAGAGGGGCTCATGCTATATAGAGGGGAGAGCCTCCTCATTTTATTCATTCGTTGTTGATGATATTGAGCTGGTCGTTTCGACTTCTTAAGCACGCTGGCTGTTTAGCCTGTCTGCAGCACTGTTTAGTGCGTTGAGTGCAAGGTTACTTGGGAGCGGGAGCGGGAGCGGGAGCGGGAGCGCAATTTTTAGAAGCTTCCGGTCCGGAGCGTTTTCGGGAGCGTTTTTATATATATATATTTTTATATTTTTTATATTTTGATGCATATATGTCAACAAAAACATGTAGAATGATGAATTAGACATAAAAAACATAAAAAAATAGATTGAATCATATAACATCAATCATCTAGAAGTTATAATCTTCATCAACCATGCCCACGAGTTGGAAGCATACAACATATTGACTCTTGAGTCTCGCAAATCATCAATCTAAAGGTTTCAAGTTTTAAAAATTCAATATATAACATTTATCATCATTGATTTCAAATTTCAATATCTAACATTTATCATCATTGATTCATTGATTTCAAAATTCAATATACATTTATCATCATTGATATATAACATTTATCATCATTGATATATATCATTTATCATCATTGATTGATTGATTTCAAAATTCAATATATAACTTTTATCATCATTGAATTTATATAACATTTATCATCATTGATTCATTGATCACCATATAACTTTCATGAAGCATCATATTCATAATTCATAATGACTTGTAAACAGTAAACTTATAAATGCCAACTTCAAAGTTTCACCTTTCAAATTCAAACTTCAAACTTAAATTGTCATTAAATATATGAAATCAGAAAGAGTCAAGTTTCAACTGTTCAACAGTCAACTGTCAACAACAAATAGAAAAGACTAGTAAACAACAAATCTATTTTATTTGGCTGGCCCCTTGCCACGCCCACGAGAAATGTCTAATTTTTGTGAGCCACGAGGAAATGTTGGTCTTCTAGTACTCTCAAGAGTACCACGACCACGACTAGAAGGTGGAGGTTGGATCTACAAAGGAATAATAGTGTGATATCGAGGAGTGGCACTAGCACTGGCACTGGCACTGGCACTGGCACCCGCACTGCTACCAGTAGATGGTGGGACTGGCCCTGTGTGTGGCGGTGCTGCTGATGCTTCATCATCATCCCTATAAAGTTCTGCTTCCAATTCTTCCAGATGTAACGTGCCGTCCTCCAAATTATCATCCTTTGGGTTGTTGTCCCAGACTCTGTATGATTGATCCTCATTTGCCCGATCACAGTAATGGCTCAACAACCTCAAGTTGTAATGCACATAAACCAAGCTTTCAGCTCGGTTTTCATTCAGCCTATTTCTTTTCACATTGTGTATGAAGCTGTAGGTGCTCCAGCACCTCTCTACAGAAGAAGTGTTCACAACCTGTGAGAGAACTTTTTTAGCCAACTTTGGCAAAAGTCCCATGCCGCCATATGCTTCCCACCATGTGATAGCATCAAATCTGTCCCCGTCTTCCATTGCATGGAAAGAACCAAAGTTAGCAGTGACACTGAAGTATTTGCCTAATTTGTAATATTCCTAATTAGCACTGCTAATTGGAATATTTCATTTTTGTATAGTTTTGCCGCCTTTAGTTAAATTAATAAATAAAGTGAGAAATAGGGGGGTCAACTCACTTTAATAAAATAAAGTGCTTCCTAGTTGATGAACGTTGTAACTTAAAGGGGAAGGCCTTGGGGGTCCACACACACATGAGGGGAGGCCTCACGTAGGCTCCTAAGGTAACTGCGCAGGTCAAGGAGGAGGTCAAGGACGCAGTTAGGGTTTTTGAGGGAGTTAGCACTATAAAAGGTGGAGTTTCCACTCCATTTGGCATTATTGATATGTTATTGATATTGAGAGCTAGACTTCTGTCTACTTCAGCACGCCGGTTGTTTAGTCGGTCTGCAGCACTGTTTAGTGCGAACTGAGTGTCTCCGGTCGGAGATCTCGCCCATGGCTCCGGGGGACTTCGAGTGCCTGCTCGAGCAAGGTATTTCCTTCAGTTTCTGTAGGTGATTTGCAGTGGATTTTGGGTGGACGTTGCAGAGGAGCTGGCCCCTTGGAGTGACTGCGCAGTCCAGGAGAGAGGACGCAGTTTCAGCAGGGAGGACGCAGTCATTGTTGTGCAGCGTTGTTGTGTGGTGATTTGGTGGTGGTTCCAGCGTTTTTCAGCCTTGAGGAGATTGTTGTTTCAGCCGGAGGTTTTGCAGGAGGATTTAGGCCCTTTTCCCAGCGTGTTTCTTGAGCTTCTGCACTGTTCCTGGGAGAGAGCGTTTTTGTTGAGGAGGGTTTATTTGGTGGATTTTCGGAGGTGGAGCACTTGCTTCACGGTTTCTGGGTTTTGTCCAGAGGGTTGAGTACAGCTAGCCTTCCGATTTTCAGCTCATTCCGGTGAGGGGATCAGCCCCTAGCTCCAGTACATTGCAGCAGCAGCTTTCTACGGCAGTTTTCTCCAGCAGCTAGGACGCAGTCTCTGTTGTAGCCATTTCTCATTCTGAGAGGGTCTTCACTTGCCTAGAGCAAGGATAGGTGCACTCATTCTGATTATCTCTTGTACCCATATATATGTATTCTCAGATTAATAAAATGGCTTAGCGTTCTGGTATTTTATGTGTACTTGTTCCATATTCTAGTTCCGACATTTTTGTTCTATATAGCTGCTTGTTGTTTTGCTGTGTATTACTGTTTATTTCCCGTTGGGATATTACAGTGGTATCAGAGCATAGTTCTGGCTCAGCCTGTGGTGCTAGCAGTCTATGATGCCCGGGGATAACCCCTACTTTGATCAGAGGAGACACCGAGACGTTGAGAGTAGGTGGGAGTTTCCCTTCGGAGAGAGGGATTCTGATCAGGAGCCACCTGAGACAGATTCAGAGCAGGAGCAGCCTGCGGGGGACACAGAGCAGCGGAACCCGATGGCAGACGATGAGGGTTCGAGGAGATGGGATACACTCCTCCATCACATGCAGGAGATGACACAGAGACTCACGTCATTAGAGGTCAGGCAGAGGGAACCCCCCAGGGTTTTTCAGATCGGTGAGGGATCGGGTATGTCCCACCACGTTCCAGTGCATGATGCTATCCCCATTGTGGCATCACATGCACCCACACTATCCACTATGCCCACATTCTTGCCAGAGGACGCAGGGGCAGGAGTACAGAGGAGTGCACAGAGGGATATTCCAGCACCCACGCGATCCACCATGCCTACCTTCTTGGCAGAGGACGCAGGGGCTGCAGCCTAGCGAGAGATAGAGCCGGGTCTGATGGGTGACCTTTTTACAGAGTACTAGGCATACGGACCGGCATTCCGAGATTCTATCACCTTCAGAGACTTTGTCCAGGTCCAGCATGACATTAGACCCCGTGATCATCACCGAGGGCACAGGCACCACCGTGATGACCACCGCGCAGCTAGTAGATTTCATTTGCCCACATTTGATGGCTCATCAAACAGTTCGGCAAAGTCTTGGGTGGAGAAGCTGGACATCTATTTCCAGCTTAACCCGATGTCGCAGTCAGAGGCCATTAAGGTGGCAACATTACATCTGGACGGTGAGGCCCAGGACTGGTGGTTCCATGGGATGACGACACTCGGACATTCTGTAGTGACGACATATGCCGAGTTTACCCGAAGGGTGATAGAGCGCTTTGACAGGAGGAACCCGGAGCAGCACTTTGTTGAGCTGACAAAGCTCAAACAGTCTGGGAGCGCAGAGACATACATTTCAGACTTCTTGAGGATTTCGGTGATGGTACCTGATTTGTCTGCGGCTCGGATGGTTTACATGTTTGTGGAGGGATTGTCAGAGCCACTTCGTGGCCTAGTCCGGTCGACCAGACCAGCCACCCTTCAGGATGCCATCAGCAGGACTCGGGACTTACAGGATGTCTTACCCAGGACTCGGACACCTTATCCCCAGAGACAGGCCTTCCAGCCTAAGGGAAAGGACACGAGGGTTCCGCCTCCCAAGGCGAATCCTGGACGAGGGCAGTTTGATGACGAGGCTAGGAGAGAGCTGAGGAGGAAGCGATTGTGCTTCACTTGCCAGGAGCCCTGGGCACCGAGGCATAGGTGTGCTGCAGGGAAGGCACACTTCATTGAGGTCTTCTCCGAGAGCAGTGGGGAAGAGGATGAGGGGGATGACGTGGAGGCAGGAGATTGTTATGCAGCGCAGGGTACCTTACCACCTCCACCACCACCCGCAGCAGGTGGGGCATTGTTTGCACCCACTGGGGGAGCTCTAGCTGCATTGCGGGGAGTTCCCAAGTACTTGACACTGCGCGTACGAGGGACAGTGCGCGGGCAGCGGGTTTCAGTCTTAGTTGATAGTGGGGCCACCCACAACTTCATTGATGCCCAGATGGTTGAGCGGAGAGGCATACAGACAGAGGGCTTTGATGGGTTTTCCGTCTTGGTCCCAGGAGATCAGACTATGGCATGTGCTCGGTATGTCCCGGAGCTATCAGTGACAATGGGCACGTATACATTGACAGATCACTTCTTTGTGGTGGATATTCCGGACACCAACCTGATATTGGGTGTTCAGTGGCTCATTACTCTGGGGAAGGTCACGACAGATTGGAAGGCCCTAGAGATGGAGTGGGATGATCCCAAGACGGGGAGGCATGAGAAGATACGGGGACATCACACATACCTGGCTCAGACGGTGTCGGCACACAGGATGGAGGCGACCTTCCGCAAGGGAGACATAGAGTGGGCGGTAGAGTTGCGGGCTTCAGAGGCAGTGGATACAGGGCAGACAGTGCATCCTGAGCTACAGTCTATTCTCGACAGGTATGCAGTGGTTTTCGGGGATATTCCACCAGGGTAGCCACCGGATCGGGGGTTTGAGCATACGATCGAGCTTGAGCAGGGGATACAGGCCGTGATTACCACACCGTATAGGCATCCCAAGGCCTATCGGGACGAGATAGAGCGAGCTATTCAGGAGTTGCTGGCCCTTGGTCACATTCAGCCCAGCACGAGTCCTTTCGCTTCTTCTGTAGTGCTGGTGAAGAAGAAGGACGGCACATTGCGCATGTGCATTGACTACAGGGCTCTGAATAAGAAGACCCTGAAGAATAGGTACCCCATCCCCAGGATCGATGAGCTGATGGATGAGTTGAGAGGAGCACGGTTCTTCTCGAAGATTGACTTGAGATCCGGGTACCATCAGATTCGCGTGAGGGAACAGGACATTCCCAAGACCGCTTTCAGGTGTCACTATAGGCACTTTGAGTTTCTGGCCATGCCATTCGGGCTGACCAATGCACCTGCTACCTTCCAGTCGTGCATGAACCACATTTTCAGGGGTCATCTGAGGAAGTTTGTGCTGGTCTTCTTTGATGACATACTTATATATAGCAGGACTTGGGAGGAGCACCTCCAGCATATTGAGACAGTTTTGCACATCTTGGAGGAGCAGCAGTTCTATGCCAAGCTCTCCAAGTGTGAGTTCGGGTTGACAGAGATGCTGTATCTGGGGCACATTATAGGAGTGGACGGGGTGAGGGTCCATGAGGAGAAGATCAGGGCCATCAGGGATTGGCCAGAGCCGCGGAATGTGACGGAGCTTCGGGGATTTATTGGCATTTGCACATACTACAGGAAGTTCGTCAAGGGCTTCTCTCAGCTTGCTGCACCCCTCACAGATTTGACGAGGAAGGGGGCATTCAGTTGGTCGGACACAGCACGGCGAGCTTTTGACAAGCTTAAGGAGGTGATGAGCAGTTGTCCCGTGTTGGCGTTGCCAGATTTTACACAGCCCTTTGTCCTAGAGTGTGATGCATCAGGAGAGGGGATTGGTGCAGTTTTGATGCAGGGCGGTCACCCGATTGCTTTTGAGAGCCAGAAGCTCCTTCCACACGAGAGGTTGTATCCCATATACGACAAGGAGATGTTGGCCATCATGCATGCATTGGCCAAATACCGGCAGTACCTAGTGGGTAGCAGATTCAGGGTGAGGACAGATCATAACAGCCTGAGGTACTTTCTGGAGCAGAAGCAGTTGCAGGAGAGGCAACAGAAGTGGATCAGCAAGATCCAAGCCTATGACTTTGACATCGAGTATGTCAAGGGCAAGAATAACGTGGTAGCTGATGCCCTTTCTCGTAGACCAGCCACGTTATCACTTATGAGCTTGGACGCTGATTGGAGGGCTCGACTGCAGGTAGAGTACTCCAAGGACAGGTTTGTGTGTGAGGTTTTGGATGGGCAGGTAGCAGATGACAGGTACAGGGTGGTCGACGAGATCATCTATTACAGGGACAGGATTTTTTTGACTGAGGGATCTCAGCTCAAGAAGAAGATACTCCAGGCTTCACACGATTCTCCATTGGCGGGCCATCAGGGGTTCACTAAGACTTACAGGGCTATTCGGGAGAGGTTCTCATGGAAGGGCCTCAAGGAGGACGTACTCCAGCATGTCAAGGAGTGCGATGTTTGCCAGAGGAACAAGGGAGAGATGAGCCATCCTGCAGGGTTGTTGCAGCCTCTTCCCATTCCAGAGGGGAAATGGGAGAGCATCTCAATGGATTTCATCACAGGGTTGCCCATGGTGCAGGGCAAGGACTGCATCTTCGTAGTCGTTGACCGGTTGACGAAGTATGCCCATTTTTTTGCCATATCCGCACATCACACAGCAGCACAGGTGGCTGAGCTGTTCTTCAGGGATATTTTCAGATTACATGGTCTACCCAAGACCATCGTCAGTGACAGGGACAGCCGCTTCATGGGCGGATTTTGGTAGGAGCTCTTCCGACTAGTGGGGACCGAGTTGACACCGAGCACTAGTTATCACCCCTAGACGGACGGGCAGACCGAGATAGTTAACAAGTGGCTGGAGGGCTACTTGCGTAACTACGTTAGTGGACAGTAGAGGGCATGGCTGAAGTGGCTGCATTTGGGCGAGTACTGCTACAACGCGATGCATCATATGTCTATTGGTATGTCACCTTTCTATGCTTTGTACGGATATCATCCCTTATCTTTTGTGGACATGATGTTTGGTGTTAGCAGGGCTCCGAGAGCCAAGTTATGGATCCAAGAGAGCCAAGATATCCTCCGAGCTCTCAAGGACAACATAGCCACAGCACAGAATCAACAGAAGTTGTAGGCTGATAAGGGTCGGGTGGAGAGGCACTTCGAGGTAGGGGAGTTGGTCTACCTACGACTACAGCCATACCGGCGCTCTCGCTCGCTGTAAGAAGTGGAGAAGCCTAAGCCCCACTTCTATGGGCCGTACTAGGGTGACACGCAGGATCTGGGAGGTGCTGCGAGGAGTTGAGCTGCCCCATGCGCAAGATTCAACATCTTCATGTATCATGCTCGGTGCTGCACCGGGACAGCAGTGACATTGCAGAGGAGATACTCAACCACTTGATGATGAGGGGCATCTGGTGTTGCAGCCGAGGCTATTATTGATACTAGGGAGAGGCAGCTGCGGAGCAGGTCGATCCGGGAGTTCTTGGTGAGGTGGAAGAACTTGCCGGATGAGGATGCCACTTGGGAGGATGAGAAGATATTGCAGCATCCATCACTTCAGTTGCTTGAGGACAAGCAACGTTCTGCCGGGGGAGACTGTAGTATTCCTAATTAGCACCGCTAATTGGAATATTTCATTTTTGTATAGTTTTTCCGCCTATAGTTAAATTAATAAATAAAGTGAGAAAGAGGGGGTCAACTCACTTTAATAAAATAAAGTGCTTCCTAGTATATGAACGTTGTAACTTAAAGGGGAAAGCCTTGGGGGTCCACACATACATGAGAGAGGCCTCACGTAGGCTCCAAAGGCAACTGCGCAGGCATAGGAGGAGCTCAAGGACGCAATTAGGGTTTTGAGGGAGCTAGCACTATAAAAGGCGGGGGTTTCACTCCATTTGGCATTATTGATATGTTATTGATATTGAGAGCTAGACTTCTCGTCTCATCAAAGACGGCTAAGCCACTTCTATTCTAAAGATCGTTTAGTGCGAACTGAGTGTCTCCGGTCGGAGATCTCGCCCTTGGCCCCGGGGGACTTCGAGTGCCTGCTCGGGCAAGGTATTTCCTTCAGTTTCTATAGGTGATTTGCAGTGGATTTTGGGGTGGACGTTGCAGAGGAGCTAGCCCCTTGGAGTGACTGCGCAGTCCAGGAGAGAGGACGCAGTTTCAGCAGGGAGGACGCAGTCATTATTGTGCAGCGCAGTTGTGAGGTGATTTGGTGGTGGTTTCAGCGTTTTTCAGTCTTGGGAGATTGTTGTTTCAGCCGGAGGTTTTGCAGGAGGAATTAGGTCCCCTTCTCCAGCGTGTTTCTTGGCTTCTGCGCTGTTCCTGGGAGAGACGGCATTTTTTATTGAGGAGGGTTTATTTGGTGGATTTTCGGAGGTGGAGCACTTGCTTCACGGTTTCTAGGTTTTGTCCGGAGGGTTGAGTACAGATAGTCTTCAGATTTTCAGCTCATTCCGGTGAGGGGATCAGCTCCTAGTTCCAGTACATTGCAGCAGCAGCTTTCTACGACAGTTTTCTCCAGCAGCTAGGACGCAGTCTTTATTGTAGCCATTTCTATTTCTGAGAGGGTCTTCACTTGCCTAGAGCAAGGATAGGTGCACTCATTCTGATTATCTCTTGTTCCCATATATATGTATTCTCAGATTAATAAAATGGCTTAGCGTTCTGGTATTTTATGTGTACTTGTTCCATATTCTAGTTCCGGCATTTTGTTCTATATAGCTGCTTGTTGTTTTGATGTGTATTACTCTGCTATTTCTGCTAAGCACATATAATTCAAGGCGCAATCTAGCACACCCTTCCCCACGGTACCAATTTGTCCAATGCCTTCATGTACCCCTTTGGCATTCTCCGATCCTGTGAGGTTTGATCCTAACCCCACCTCCAGGTGCAGGCTGGCCCAACCAAGATGGAGAGTAGTATTTTGGCATAAGGATATATGCCAAGGCATGTAGTGGAACATTAAGTTTATTCCACCGTGCACACACACAATTGTGACTCATGGAATACAAGTTGGGATCATTTTCCTTAAAAACATCTTTTATTTGCCCCAACATGCTATCCATCTGCTCATACACCTCCCCAATCACTGGTTTATCTGTATCTGAAAAACGAATCATGTGATAAATGGGCTTGGTGAAGTTCAAAATTTCCCTCACACGTGCCCAAAACAAAGGGTCAAGGTCGGTCTCCTCCACATGTTCAAAACCTTGCTTGTCAACTATTGTCACTGCCCTATCCTTTAATACTTTCCAATGTGGGTTTGATACCATTGCAGCCAATGACTCTCTTACCTTCAAAAGGCGCTTGAAGGTGAGGTAATAGCTAGCAAATCTAGTCTTGGCTATCTTCAACAACTCCAATTTGGAGTGAGTACGAAAAAACCCATAGGTATTGCTATGATTTGTAGTAAATTTTATCATTTTTTTACCTCTCTTGTACAAATCACCAGGCCATTTGAATTGAGGTTGTTTGTTTTTAATGATATCATGCATCAAAGGGTTCATTGTGTGAACCAAACACCTAGACCAAAATATGTTGCGGTATTTATCCTCAATAATTTCTCCTGCTGCCTTACAGTTAGCAGCATTATGAGTGATGACCTGTATGACATTGTATGGGCCTGTATTTTCAATTATTGCAAGTAATGGTTCTGCAATGTTAATGCCGGTTTTGAATTTGTCTGAATAATCATATGTTGATAGGAAGATTGCACTACTAACCGACACAGCCAAAAAACTTATCAATGGCTTTCCTTTTACATTGGTCCATCCATCGTAGACAATGGACACCCCATGCTCATTCCACAAATTTGTCATTCTAGCCAAAGAATGGTTTATTTTAGTTTTTCATGATCAAGACCCACGGTTCTGGCCTTGTCATACCCAGGGCTTTTGTATCTTTTGGGGGCATCATTAATGGCAGAAACCATTTCATGCCAATAAGGTGAGCGAAGAACATTGAATGGCACCCCACATGCATACAGAAACCGGTAAAATTTTGAATCCACATCATTCCTACACCCTTCATCCAGGAAATCTTATATGGTTCTACGCCTTAATCCAAATGTGCCATTGCCTCCAAAACCACTGGCATGGGTGGAAGTTGAACTTGTTTGTCCATGACGTGTTGGGCCTGCATAAGAATCAATGAAACCCCTAGATCTTTTAGATCTCTGTAGAGCAGCCTCCTCTTCCTTCCTATATTTCTCTCTCTATGTTGCTGGCACACTAATACAAATTTTGATTCCTATATTTTTTTCTCCATCCCCTGGCATTTTCCCGCAAAGGTGCCTTCTCGCACGGGTGTATGAACCATGGTATTGTTTATTGCAATGGGAGCAAATAAATTTAGTGGTTCCACCACCTTTCCCTCCTTCCTGTTTCTGAACATATTTCCACAAAGGTGTCTGAGTTTGGTCTTGTCTAGTTGGGGAATCTGTGTCCTCATGTTTTCCACTCTCCACTTCCTCCTCAACATAATCCTCGTCCTCCTCAACATAATCCTCCTCCTCTTTAGGATTTTCTTCAAATCCACCATAACCCTCCTCTTCATCCTCCTCTTCTCTGATTTGCCTCTTTCATCTACTACTCTCCAACACCATTATTACAAAGAAAGGAACCAACATGAGGAAAATCCCTAGCCATATAGCCATGATGTTTCAAGTTTCAAGTTTCTAAACCCAGAAACAAATGGAAAAATGCCAAATGGGAATAAGAAATGCAACATAGAAAAAAAACAATTCATTTTTTAAGTTTTAAATCCAATAAAATGCAACATTCAAGAAAAATTCAAGTTTTCATTTTTAAACAATTTAACAACCTACAAATTCATCTTGGAAAATACAAAATTGGATTAGAAGGCCTACCTCTTTCTTGCAATCCTCCTGTTGCCTTGCTCCTTGCTCTCCTTGTCTCTTCTTGCTCTCTCTCTCAACACTCAACAAACGATAAAACAAAATGAAACCTCTCATAAACAATTCGTTTTTTTCTACTAAAAATTTCAGGCCATGGTTGCTAGCCTGGATAATGTGAGCGAACGCTCTCGATCGTTTCAGTTTTTAAAACGCTCCTTAAGCGTTTTTTAATGTTTAAGCGCCAAGGAGCGTTCGCTCTCGAGCGGGCCTCACAAATGCTCCCAAAAGGCAGTGGAGCGTTAACAGTTCGGAAGGCCTCCCGAAAACGCTCCCAGGGAAGCGGAGGCAGCTCCGAGCGTTTTCCAAAACGCTCCCGCACGGAGCGCGTTTCGGAAACGGGAACGAGGGGGGGGTTGAAGCTTCCCCGCAACCCCTGTTGGAGTGTCTCCGATCGGAGATCCACCCTTAACCCCGGGGACTTCGAGTACCGCTTCGCTGGCGAATATCTTCAAAGATTTTGTGGGAGGATTGGTGTTTCGGTTTTGTTGCGGAGCTATGAATTCATAGATTGCGTAGTCATTGAGAGGGAGGACGCAGTTCATTTAGGAGGAGCTCCGGATTGGGTTTCTTGCAAGGGTTTTGAGCCTGGAGATTGAGCAGAGGATCAGCCTTTTCCTTTGGGAGGATTTTGGTGGAGTTTGAGGCCGTATTTCAGTTGTTCCTATTCAGCCTCTGCGCAGAGCCTTGGAGGGCAGCGTAATTCCCCAAGGGGGTGATTTTCGGGAGTCAACAATTTCTGATATGATTTCTGGGTTTTGCTGGGGTTGATGAGTAGAGGTGGATTCCAGGTTTTCAGCTCATTCCGGTGAGGGGAATGTACCTGTCACGCCTATTTCAACGTAGTAGTCACCATACTCAAGAATTTTCCAAGAACACTGACGCAAGCCTGTAGAGCACCCATTTCCCCGGATATTCGAGAGTATTTCTTCACTTCTTCACTTGCTCTCAGCAAACAACCTAGGTGCCATCACTCTGATCACCTATTGTACTTCATTATATTTCTCAGTATAATAAAATGGCTTAGCATTCTCTCTCTATTTCTGGAGCATTTGTTATACATGTTATCTATGCTATTATATGTCTGCATTACTGTTATTTTATATCTTCGGGCATTCTAGTTCTATACCACTTGGTGTGTTTTTCCTCATACTCTTAGACAGAGTCTGGAAAGGGCTAGGTAGCCTCCAGATCTCACCCTCTTCTCAGAGGTGAAATATCTGGTAAACGCCCTCTCAGTCCATCTCTGGTTAGAGTTTGCTGTGTTTTAGAGATATCCCCCAAAAAGGGATATTACAGTGGTATCAGAGCATAGTTCTGGCTCAGCCTGTGGAGCTAGTTGTCTATGACACCGGGGAAGAGGCCCTACATTTGTTACAGAGGCAGAAAGTACAGAGATCGTGAGCGTAGGTTGGAGAACACCTACGGAGAGGGGGACTGTGTTCGGGTGGTGGACACAGAACAAGAGGAGCCTGTGACAAACGCAGAGCAGGAGGACCCTGTGCTAGATTCAGAGCAGAGAGAGCCGATGGCAGATGATAGTGAGGCAAAATAGTTTGGGGAGGCACTCCTCAAATCAGTGCAGGATCTAGCGAGACAGATTGAGGTGATGGGTCAGAGATTCACCACTGTGGAGGCTAGACAGCGTGAGACCCCACATGTTTTCCAAGTAGGAGAGGGATGGGGTACATCCCACCATTTGCTGGAGGATGGTGCTACTCAGCGTGATACTACTCAGCAGATGGCTTCACATGCACCTACACGCTCTACCATGCCCACTTTCTTGGGAGCAGACACAGGGGCAGGAGCCCAGCAGGAGGCAGAGCCCGGACATATGGGTGATTATTTTGCAGAGTATCAGGCCTATGGGCAGCAGTTCAAGGATGCTCTCTCGTTCAAAGATTTTGTTAAGCTTCAGCGGGACAGTAGACCCCGCGACCATCATAGAGGGCACCGGCATTATCATGACGGAGATACCCACCGCAGAGCTAGCAGATTCCACTTGCCTACGTTTGATGGTTCATCAAACAGTTCGGCGAAGTCTTGAGTGGAGAAGCTAGACATCTATTTCCAGCTTAACCAGATGTCGGAGGCGGAGGCCATCAAGGTGGCGACATTACATTTGGATGGTGAGGCGCAGGACTGGTGGTTTCATGGGATGGTTACACTCGGACATTCTACAGTGATGACATATGCCGAGTTTACCAGGAGGTTGATAGAGAGGTTTGACCGGAGGGATCCGGAACAACACTTTGTTGAGCTGACTAGGCTCAAACAGATCGGGAGCCCAGAGACATACATTGCGGACTTCTTGAGGGTTTCAGTGATGGTACCAGATCTATCCGCGGCACAGATGATCTATATGTTTGTGGAGGGGTTAGCAGAGCCACTTCGGGGTCTAGTCAGATCTACTAGACAAGCCACACTCCAGGATGCTATTAGCAGGACCCGGGATTTACAGGATGTATTGCCCAGGACACGGACACCTTACCCCCAGAGACAGGGCTTCCAGCCCAAGGGGAAGGATGTGAGGATTCCGCCTCCAAAGGGGAATCCAGGACGGGCACAGACGGATGATGATGCCACGAGGGAGCTGAAGAAGAACCGGTTGTGCTTTACCTGTCAGGAGCCGTGGGCACCAGGGCATAGATGTGCTGCTGGCAAAGCACACTTCATTGAGGTCTTCTCCGAGAGTAGCGGGGAAGAGGATGAGGAGGATGACGTGGAGGGAGGAGACAGTCAGACAGCCCAGGATCAGTTGCCGCCACTACCTCCAGGGGTAGGAGGTGCAGCTTTTGCACCTATAGGGGGGACCCTTGCAGCATTGCGAGGAGTTCCTAAGTATTTGACGCTGCGCGTACGGGGGACAGTGCGTGGTCAGCGAGTATCAGTTTTGGTTGACAGTGGGGCAACCCACAACTTCATCGATGCACAGATGGTGGAGCGCAGAGGTATACCAACCGAGAGCTTCGATGGATTTTCAGTTTTAGTCCCAAGAGCTCAGACGATGCAGTGTACCCGGTATGTTCCAAAGTTGGCAGTGACGATGGGTACCTACACCGTGACTGACCACTTTTTCATGGTCAACATACCAGATACCAATGTGGTATTGGGTGTTCAGTGGTTGATTACTCTAGGGAAGGTCACCACAGATTGGGAGGCCTTGGAGATGGAGTGGGATGATAAGAAGACCGGAAAGCATGAGAAGATCCGCAGGATGCACACTTACCCACCATAGACTGTTTCGGCTCACCGGATGGAGGCAGATTTCCGGAAGGGAGACATAGAGTGGGCGGTTGAGTTGCGGGCATCAGAGACAGGGACTACCGGTCAGGCCGTTCATCCTGATATACAGGCCATCCTTGACAGGTATGACACAGTGTTCAGGGATATACCACCAGGCCGACCATCGGATCGGGGGTTTGAGCACACTATTGAGTTGGAGCAGGGTACTCAGGCAGTGATTACCACACCCTATAGGCATCCCAAAGCCTATCGGGATGAGATTGAGCGGGCCATCCAGGATTTGCTGGCTCTAGGGCACATCCGGCCGAGCACGAGTCCTTTTGCTTCTTCCGTGGTGTTGGTGAAGAAGAAGGACGACACTTTGAGGATGTGTATTGACTATAGGGCCCTGAACAAGAAGACCCTGAAGAACAGGTACTCTATACCTAGGATCAATGAGTTGATGGATGAGTTGAGAGGAGCCCGGTTCTTCTCAAAGATTGATTTGAGATCAGAGTACCATCAAATTCGCGTGAGGGAACGGGACATTCCCAAGACCGCCTTCAGGTGTCACTATGGGCACTTTGAGTTTTTGGTGATGCCCTTCGGGCTAACCAACGCACCAACGACATTCCAGTCTTGCATGAACCACATCTTCCGCAGTCACTTGAGGAAGTTTGTGTTGGTGTTCTTTGATGATATCCTCATTTACAACAGGACTTGGGAGGAGCATCTCAAGCACATTGAGGCGGTGTTGCGCATTTTGGAGGAGCAACAGTTCTATGCCAAGCTCTCCAAGTGTGAGTTTGGGTTGTCGGAGATGTTGTACTTGGGACATATCATAGGGTGGACGGAGTGAGAGTCCATGGGGAGAAGATCAAGGCCATCAGAGATTGGCCGAAGCCGAGCAATGTGACAGAACTTCGGGGTTTCATTGGCATTTGTACTTATTACAGGAAGTTCGTCAGGATTTTTTCACAGCTTGCTGCACCCCTTACAGATTTGACAAAGAAGGGGGCATTTAGTTGGTCAGATACATCGCAACAAGCCTTTGACAGGCGCAAGGAGGTGATGAGTAGCTGCCCAGTGCTTGCATTGCCAGATTTTACGCATCCATTTGTTTTGGAGTGTGATGCGTCGGGAGAGGAGATCTGCGTAGTATTGATGCAGGGAGGACACCCTATAGCCTTTGAGAGCCGGAAGCTGCTTCCACACGAGAGGTTGTATTCTATATACGACAAGGAGATGTTGGCCATTATGCATGCATTAGCCAAATTCCAGCAGCATTTAGTGGGTAACAGGTTCAGGGTGAGGACTGGTCACAACAGCGTCAGGTTCTTTTTGGAGCAGAAGCAGCTATATGAGAGGCAGCAGAAGTGGATCAGTAAGATCCAAGCATATGACTTTGACATTGAGTATGTCAAAGGTAAGAACAACATGGTAGCAGATGCCCTTTCACGTAGACCAGCCACGTTGTCTCTTATGAGCTTGGATACAGATTGGAGGGCTCGACTTTTAGTAGAGTACTCCAAGGACAGATTTGCATGTGAGGTTCTGGATGGATAGGTGGCGGATGACAGGTACAAGGTGGTCGATGAGATCATCTACTACAGGGACCGGATCTTCTTGACTGAGGGATCTCAGCTCAAGAAGAAGATACTTCAGGCATCACATGATTCACCTTTGGCCGGCCATCAGGGGTTTACCAAAACCTACAAGGCCATTAGAGAGAGGTTCTCATGGAAGGGCCTCAAGGAGGACGTACTCCAGCACATCAGGGAGTGCGATGTTTGCCAGAGGAACAAGGGGGAGATGAGCCATCTCGCGGGATTATTGCAACCTCTTCCCATTTCGGAGGGGAAATGGGAGAGTATTTCGGTGGACTTCATCACAGGGTTGCCCATGGTGCAGGGCAAGGATTGTATCTTTGTCGTCGTTGATCGACTGACAAAGTATGCACATTTTTTCGCCATATCCGCACACTACATAGCAGCACAGGTGGTCGAGCTGTTCTTCAGAGAGGTTTTCAGGCTACATGGTCTTCCTAAGACCATCATCAGTGACAGGGACAACCGCTTCATGGGCGGATTTTGGCAGGAGCTTTTCCGGTTGGTGGGGACGGAGTTGACACCGAGTACCAGTTATCACCCACAGACGGATGGACAGACGGAGATAGTTAACAAGTGGCTGGAGGGCTACTTGCGTAACTATGTCAGTGGGCAGCAGCGAGCATGGATGAAGTGGTTGCATCTGGGGGAGTACTGCTACAACACTACTCATCACATGTCCATTGGTATGTCACCATTCTATGCTTTGTATGGGTATCATTCTTTATCTTTTGATGATGTGATGTTTGGTGCTAGCAAGGCTTCGAGAGCCAAGATTTGGATCCAAGAGAGTCAGGATATACTCCGAGCTCTCAAGGACAATATGGATACAGCACAAAATCAGCAAAAGTTGTATGCTGACAGGGGTCGGATGGAGAGACAGTTTGAGGTAGGGGACTTGGTCTACCTACGATTGCAGCCATACCGATAGTCGTCACTGAAGCAGAAGGGAGCTGAGAAGCTCAAGCCCCGCTTTTACGGGCCATACAGGGTGATACGCAGGATTAGACAGGTTGCATATGAGTTGGAGCTGCCCCAAGGCAGCAAGATTCATAATGTTTTTCATGTATCATGCCTGAAAAAGGCACTGGGGCAGCAGGTGACAGTGACAGATGAGCTACCACCCACAAATGATGAGGGGCATTTGGTGTTGCAGCCAGAGGCTATTATTGATACCAAGGAGAGGCAGCTACGGAGCAAGACAGTCCGGGAATTCTTGGTGAGATGGAAGAATTTGCCAGATGAGGATGCCACTTGGGAGAGTGAGAAAATTTTGCAGCATCCATCACTTCAGTTGCTTGAGGACAAGAAACATTTTTCCAGGGGAGACTGTAATATTCCTAATTAGCTATGGCTAATTGGAATATTCGATTTTGCTCAATTTTGTTGTCTATATTTTATTCATAAATAAAAAGGTGAGTAGGGGAGACATAAGTCACTTTAGAAATAAAAGTTCACTCCCTATTATCACAACGTTGTAACTTAAGTGATCCGAGGGGGCCAAGAGACCACGCAGAGAGGGGGCCCACGTAGACACATGGAGGGACTGCACAGGCTAAGAGGCAGCACGTGGCAACTTTGGAGGAGGTGAGCATTAGGGTTGAGAGGGGCTCATGCTATATAGAGGGGAGAGCCTCCTCATTTTATTCATTCGTTGTTGATGATATTGAGCTGGTCGTTTCGACTTCTTGAGCACGCTGGCTGTTTAGCCTGTCTGCAGCACTGTTTAGTGCGTTGAGTGTCTCCGATCGGAGATCTCGCCCTTAGCCCCGGGGGACTTCGAGTGCCTGCTCGGGCAAGGTAATTTCTTCAGCATTTTGTGGGAGGATTGGTGTTTGGGTTTTGTTGTGGAGCTGTGCATTCAGAGACTGCGCAATCATTGAGATGGAGGACGCAGTCCATTCAGGAGGAGCTCCGGATTGAGTTTCTTGCAAGGGTTTTGAGCCTGGAGATTGAGCGGAAGATCAGCCTTTGCCTTTGGGAGGATTTTGGTGGAGTTTGAGGCCGTATTTCAGTTGTTCCTATTCAGCCTCTGCGCAGAGCCTTGGAGGGCAGCGTAATTCCCCAAGGGGGTGATTTTTGGGGGTCAGCCATTTCTGATATGATTTCTGGGTTTTGCTGGGGTTGATGAGTAGAGGTGAACTCCAGATTTTCAGCTCATTCCGGCGAGGGGAACAGCCCCAAGTCATCAGTTCATTTCAGCAGTAGCAGTTACACGGCAGTTTTCCAACAGCTGGGACGCAGTTCAGAGAGCAGCCATTTCCTGGTTATTCTGAGAGTATTTCCTCACTTGCCTTGAGCAAGTCTAGGTACCATCACTCTGATCACCTATTGTACTTCATTATATTTCTCAGTATAATAAAATGGCTTAGCATTCTCTCTCTGTTTGGAGCATTTGTTCCACATGTATCTATCTGTGTATGTCCATCTTATGACTTTATATCTTGGACATTCTAGTTCTATACCACTTGGTGTGTTTTTCCTCATACTCTTAGACAGAGTCTGGAAAGGGCCAGGTAGCCTCCAGATCTCACCCTCTTCTCAGAGGTAAAATATCTGGTAAACGCCCTCTCAGTCCATCTCTGGTTAGCATTTGCTGTGTTTTAGAGATATCCCCCAAAAAGGGATATTACAATTTGCTAAGGAATGATCAATTCGCTACAGTAATTAATCCTTGGATGACAACACCTCTTAACTCAGTGAATTGAATGATCTGGTCTTACAGAGATAAGGAATGAATGATTTAATTTGTCTGTGCAATTGGTCAACCCTCCTTGTGCGATCACAATGTGGCTTCAACCACCACTCAAGCTACTCTATGCGTACGTAGTCCTCCACACAGCCTATATTTTCTCCCCTCGATGCACCTACGCTTAATCCAGGCTTGATCCAGCCACAACGACTACCGTAGTTTACTCATTTTCGCAGCACCAAATTGTATTTCTAATGGGTGGCTTAATGTGCCAACACCTCTCTAACAGCGGCTCCACAAACTTTGTTAAGGTGCGCACAACTTCATATACACTTCCTGCACAGAGTACTCGTCCCTCAATGTTTTCAACGCTTCTCCACACTCTGCATCATTCTAACACAATAGCACAGGCACCAGCAATTGCTCTCCATCGTAGCTTCAAGAACAGAAGTGTGTAACTATCCAACATTCAGAATAAGGAAGATTGAACATGCATTCACCTTGTCAATTGTATAAATCGTTCCTCTTGACTTGGCTTTCTCCCAGCGACAATAGAGATTCGACCAACTGGTCAAAAAAATAATGCAATTACTAGCCCGGTGTGTAGAGATTGGCAGGGCTCGAACTTGAGCCTTGTTCTATCTCGACTCTGCAATTGAGATTTTTGTTCCTGAAATCCATGATTTTGTAGCCAGACGCAATTTGGAACATGACTCAGATGATTATTACGAACGATTTGTGCATGCACATGATCGAACTACATCTCCTTTTCGCTGCAGATACGTGATACTCCTCCACGTGATTGGACACACCACAAATCACCATCCTATCCCCACTATTGTCGGCCACCATGTACAAATGTATTAACACCTTCTTGATTCCAAGAGTGGTTGGGCAACGCGGCCACGACTCGCCCCCTTCTACGTCCATTTTAATGCTACGACTCGGCCCATGTTCTCTATAGCAGGATACTATGAACACCGTTGGGACTCGGCCCTTTCAGTGGCCTCGTCCCCTTTAGAAAACTCGCTTTGACCCTTATATACGAGTTATCTCCCAGCTTAGCGATTTCATAACCACGTATAGTGCTCGTTCGGATTCGTGGCCCATGCCAATTTACACCAAGATTCGGCTTCTACTCAAGAGAGATAGGCTATTTTGCATGAGCGTCTCAGTTTTATTGTGGCAATCTGGTCGACGCATTCACACAATCGAAGGAACATAGCAACTGTGATGCATTCACGCGCACCAGACTACGCACAACACTTTGGTTGGCAACTCTCAAGCCCACGTAATACCTTTGGCTACCATCGCTCTTACATAGGGATGTTCGAGCTTCACATTATCATTCCATATTGTTTGCATAATAACATAGTTACTCCATTTGCACAACATCTCCAAGCGGACTGTCTTCAGCGTATATGGTCATGGACTCAGCAGAACAAGAGATCTGCCTCACTGGCAATAAGTATGCCCAAAAATTTCGTTTGGGGCTTGTATATCATGAAATCCGAACAATATTTTGAGTCCTTTTCGATTAGTGAATTACCACAAGGAAAACAATAATCTTGACCTCCTATCGAAATATCTCCTGTATCAAATATTTCCTAGAAAAAATATATTCTCATTGGATTTTGAGTCCTTTTCGATCAGTGAATTACCACAAGGAAAACAATAATCTTGACCTCCTATGGAAATATCTCCTGTATCAAATATTTTCTAGCAAAAATATATTCTCATTGGTACAAAAAATCACTAGCAACAACAATCTTGGCACAAAAAAAAATTTTAACCCGTCGTCTTTAACTCAAAAGCAATCTGCAAATTCAAGTGGGTGATTTTGTGTTTCTCAAAATCACCCACTTGAATGTGTTCTTGATCACTTAATCTATCCCCAATGCTATTTTTTGAGTGACAGAAGGAGCTCGAATTATTTCTGCAGAAGGAGGCCAAATTTTCTAGTTCGAGTTTTCCAGTTTACTAATGCTAATTGCAGGAAAGCATAGTGCAATTGCAGGAAAGCGCAGTGCGATTCCAGGAAAGCATAGTGGAATGCGATTGCAAGAAAGTGCAGTGCAATTGTAGGAAAGAGATGTGAATTGCAATAAAGGGCCGAGTTGATCTCCAAAGGAAGATAGTGAAATTTCCCAAATCAATTTGTTCAGAAGTGAAGAGAAAAATATTGTCGGAGCTTTGTCAGTGTCAAGCAAGCAATTGTAATTTTTCAATAGCATTTTTTGCTAAAGATATTAATATAAACCCTCAGATTTGAAAATTGGTTTTCACCACATTGGGATTTTTCTAGGGATGTTTTGTCCAAAAATACTAGTGTAAATTGTGTGATTGGTTTCTTGTATATTTTTTATAATTTTATTTTTGTGATCTGTGTTGTTTATGTTATTATACGTTACTTCCCGCGAAAGAACTAATTTTTCAACAATAAGTAACAGAAAATAAGTAATTGCGTTAATAGCACCTTCAAGGTAGCTAAATATTTCACATGGTATCAGAGCACTAAAGCGCTGAGGTTATTGGTTACCTGAGCACAAGAGTTTTGAAGGAGAAATCAAAGGTTTTCACAAAGACAAGTCTCTTCAGATTTATTGGAGTTTATTGTTCAAGGGTTTCAGAAATGGCTTTAGTTGGATTGAAGGATCGGGACAGACTTGAGGGTGCATCAAACTTTGGTATCTGGAAATCCAAAATTTTATTATTGTTGAAGCAGCATGGACTGAAGGAGTATGCTATGACAGTTGTTTCTGTACCAACAAATCTAGCATAGTTAGAGGCCTACTGCAAGGAGGATGACAAGGCTAGGCATACAATCCAAGACGAGGTCAAAGATCACATCATTCCACATATTGCAGAATTGGATATAGCCAAGATGTGGGATGCCATCCTGAAGTTGTTCCAAAATGCTACTGCAAACAGGAAGTTGATCCTCAAAGAGAAGCTGATAAACACCAGAATGAACAAGGGAGAAGGCGAATTAGTTAGCCCACCAAGATCAGACTTTTCAAGGACGAGTTAGCAGTCATCAAAGAGAAGATAGATGATGATGAGCTTGTGCGAACTTCCTTAAATGGGTTCTCAAAGCAGTGGGATGTGTTCGCCCAAGTGATCAATAGACGACAAGACCTACCTAACTGGGATTGTTTGTGGAGTTATTTCACTTAGGAGGATCTTAGGTTGAGCCTTGTCAACGACAGCAACAATAAAAGCCAAAAGCATGAGGATGACGAGAATGTTGCTCTTGCGGGAAAGGGAAAAGTCAAGAAGGGATCAAGCAAAGGGCCTAACTCCAAGGGAGTGAAGAAAAAATACTTGAGTAAATTCAATTGTTTTGGATGCAGTCAGTATGGACACTATGACAAGAAGAAGAAGTAGTAGACAGCAGCTTCAGCGAATATTGATGAGTTATCTTCAAGACTAGAGGTTGAGTTCGCTCTCATAGCTTGTTTATCTAGCTCAACCACCACATGAGTCTAGTATATTGATAGTGGGGCATCATGTTATATGACAGGAGTTAGAGAATATTTCTCAGCTACAAAGCATAGGAGATAGGCTTCCAAATTCAGATGGGAAATAAGTCCAAGTTTACTCCAGTTGGAAGAGGGATGGTTACATTTCAAAGGGAGTCAGGAAAGAGTACTCATGTTACAGATGTGTTGCACGTGCCAGGTTTAGGAATGAACCTGATTTCAGTTTTTACTCTTCAAGATAAGTTGTACAATGTACTCTTTTGAGGACAGAAGGTGTATCTAAAACACCGGGATTGGAGGTCAGCAAAGCAGATTGGGATCAGAAGCAACAAGTCATACAAGTTGCAGTTTGAAGATCCCAAGGAACTAGTTAGCAACAATAGTAGCAAAGATATGCGAGAATTATGGCAAAGAAGGATGGGTCATATCCATCATGGCGCACTTAAGTTGCTCAAAGAGACCGTGATAGGTGTTCTCGAGGTAAGCACAGAACACAATGACGTGTGCAGAGGGTGCGTATTTGGGAAGTTCACAAAGGAAGCATTTCCAAGGAGTGACAATAGAGCCAATGGTGTTCTAGACTTGATATATTCTAACATTTATGGTCCATTGTCCACTAAGTCTCTCAAGGGTTATGAATACTTCATGACCTTTACTGATTACTTCTCCAAGAAGAGCTAGATTTACTTCTTGAAGACACAAGAAGAAGTCTTTGGTTGCTTCCAAGAGTTTAAGGCTCTTGTGGAGAACTGAATAGGCAGGAAGATAAAAGATTCTTCGGACAGATAATAGGGGCAAGTACATTGAGAAATACTTTAAGGATTTTTGCGCTAAGGAGGGAATCAAGATGAAATCGATAGCTCCGTACAACCCACAGCAAAATGGGGTTGCAGAACAAAAGAACGGGATGATAGTTGGAGTAGCGAGGGCCATGCTATATGATCAGGATATGCTTAAGTATCTTTGGGTAGAGGAATGTAGCACAACAGTTTACATTCAGAATAGGGTCCCACACAAGGTGTTGGGAAGGATGACACCCAAGAAGCATTTACAGGAAAGAAGCCAGAAGTCGGTCATTTCAAGATTTTTGGCAGTATTTCATATTGCCACATTCGAGATGAGAAGCGCACCAAGCTAGATTCAACTACAAAGAAGGGGTATTTCGTTGGCTATAGTGAAACCTCGAAAGCATACAGGATCTACATTCCAAGTAGCAAGAAGGTCATCGTGAGACAGGACATAAAGTTCCAAGAGGAGAAAGCCTTCAAGAGATCTCGTGATTTACCAACAGTTAATCAGAGTCAACTAGCAGAAGCTCCAAGGGATGAATAGAGATCTCAGGCTCAGGGCATTAGTACGAGTCTAGTGACTAGTACGGGCACAACTACAAGTGAAAAAAAGAGTTCATAGCATCTGAAGCAGCAATAATAGGATTACGAGCTTGAAGCTCCACCCACCACTAGTGGGAGAAGGAACAGAGAGGCACTTCAAAACAAGTGTTGCACATATCGCGATAATATCGAAATTATCATGATATTATCGCCGAAAGACCCTTTGTCGATATTATCGCCGGAAATTATCGTGATAATTTGTCTAGGTGAAATTATCGCGCTAATATCGAAATTATCACGAGACGATCGGAAATTATTGCCCTGCTGAAATAAATAAATTAAAAGAGAACCAAAAAAAAACCTTTGGGGCTTTTTCAGGTCATTTTTGTTTTTCCTTGTGCTAAGGTTGAGCTATGAGGGTTGTGTGAGTCTTGTGACCATTTTTCATCGAGCAAACAAGGGGAAATCCATAGTTTTCTTTGCCATCAACTGAGCATTTTTTGAGTGGCGATTTACTCCAGTATACCATATCCATATTTATTATTTCCAAGTATATAAAAAAAATTGTCTTCCTTTTCTTTGTTTTCCAAGATTAGTATATACTATCAATTTAGAGTCTACCTCTTCTTATCCTCTTTTGAATTTCCACATTTGTTTTGTGTGGTAGGTCCAAAACCTAAAAATTTAATCAGAGCTCTACAAAATGGAAAAGCCATTGGACCAAATGTGGGAGTATGGTGAGCCATGTGAGGATGATAATAGAGAAAAGCTAAGGTGCAAGCTCTATGGAATGGAAATGTTTGGCGGAATCGCAGCTCATGGCGGCGGAAACCGATGCCGAGCGAGATAGGGTTTGTGTCTTCCGCGGTCTTCTTTTAGGCCCATCAGTACCATCAACCCGGCTCACCCAGAGAAAAATGTGAAATTACCTCACTCTGGAAGTCCAGGATAAGGCAACTAGTGAAACCCGGCGATCTGCAACGGCGCTGCCTGCGTAAGGATGCGAGGGCCACCGTCCCGAGGAATTTGCGTCACTACTTCACAGCGATGCTTCTTCCCGTAGTCAAGTTTCAGCCCTACCGGCTTAGAAATCTCAGTCTCCGGCTTAATTTCGGACTTTCCTTGGAGACAGTGCGTTGCCCCTGCGAGAGTCCTGCGTGGGCCTGTGTCACCCTCTCTAGGGACTATGTCACACCCTTTGATGACTACGCTACCTCCATTGTGTCTCTGTTGCCCTTGCTCTGCGTTGTATTCTTGGTCTTCCTAACCAATCATTGCATCTGCCCCTCACTGCTTCTCTAAGTCACTCAGATCTGATCTTCGTCCGAGCACTTCTCCATCAGAAGAATTCGATCTCTTAGACTCTGTGTGTATCCTCCAACTGACCCCAAGCCCTTCTTTTATACTTTTCTCGTGGACACATCAACAACCATGATATCATCTCTAATCAACAACTAAGATTAGAAGTAGCTTTATCCACGTCACTTAGAAAGTTCTCATCACATGTGTAAATTAATTCACTTTATTTTTTTAATTTTCCTAAGTTAGACATAGGGTCCTCATTAAAAAATTTAATTACTTGAATAACTTTTACACCAAATGGAATTTCTCCAAATGCTTTATGGGTCTTGGAGATCTCATGTGTTCCAGCCCCTCCACAAATCTTCGGGGCTAGAGCACATCCGATGCTACCCCAAAATCTCAACACTCCCTCTTAGCGAGGAGTGTGCTCTAGCAATACTTCCACACTAAAGCATTGCCCTGATCTCTGGCAGCGGTCTCCGCACTGATGCTTGGCCTGCTACCCCCCATCCACTACGTTGTTGCTCTCTATACTGCTACCCATGTCACTGCACTAACACTGCTACATCTGTACTACATCTCCCTTTCAAATTGTTGCACCATGCTGCCAACTGCTGCGCTGCAACTCAGTTTGTGAGAAGTAAGCAACTAAAGGACCACCACCCAATCACTGACAGAAAAGTCAGTCGAGCTGCATCTCATCACTAAAGCACCCTCGGCTGCTCGCTACGTTGTCCCTCTAGAGCCTTTGTGCTGCCGTTGCTATGCACTGCGTAAGCACTGCCCCTCTGCGTTGTTGAAGTCCCATCAACCTCTACACTGCCGCTACCATGTTGTTGCTACCTCTGCATTGCGCTACTCTACTCTCCAACGTCCCAGCACTGCCTCTGCTTCTCCATGATCTTCTGCACCCACTGCTCCAATCAACCTGCTACTGTCTTAAGGCTCCCGTAGCTCGTATGTGATCCAAGTGTTTGGGCACCTCAAGGATCCTTCCTGCCACATTTGTAGCTGCTCTACAAATTGATATCACCCCACCTCTTTTCTCGAGGCACATGAGCACTCATGGCCACATCATCCTCACTACCACTGTCCCCTTTAGCTATTGTTGCCTTGGAATCGAAAGATTCTTTGTCCTTCCTCTTAGGAAAAGTGCTGGCAAAGTGTCCAAGTTCGCCACATCTGAAACACCGAACCTTGGATAGATCCTTCTTCTTCTTCCCTTGATGTCGATGTCCCTTTGATGCTAGGGCCGCATCCTCATCCTCCTCCTTAACCTTGCTACCTCCGTTGTTGAACTCCTTCTTGGTCATTCTTCGGATCTCCTCCTGTCGAAGGATAGCCCACATGTCACCCTAGTTGGGGATTTAAGCTTTATCCAAAATGCTTTGGACAAAGGTCTCCCACTCATCAGTGACTACATTCAGGGCAGTCCTCACCAAAATCCCTTCATCTGGAGTTGCCCCCATGGCAATTAGCTGATCTCGGATAGTCTGCAATCTGGGGAGGAAGGGATCAATCTCTTCTCCCTTGTGCATCTGGAACATCCTCATCTGGTTCTCTAGAAGCATCTTCCAATGAACGAAACTGCCTTGATACAGCATGGTCAAAGTTTTCCACATCTCATGTGTCGTCCTCTTCTCGGCAATGTGTGGGACCATGTGATCCTTCACCCCATCCATGATCAAAAGCTTTTCCCGTGCCCGATTCTCATTGAACTTCTTCAGAGCGTCTGCATCGGTCGGCACAGCTAGGACATTTTCCGCGTGGTCTCTGATACCGTACTCCTCTAGGACTGTCAGGATTTTGACCTTCCAGATCGCAAAGTTGGACACGCCGTCCAACCTATCCTAATCTCTCAGTTCGTACGGGGCCATCTCTGCTCGAAAACTGTCGAAACAGGTACTCCTTTCCATTCTATTGCTGTTGCACTCAACAAAAGACCGGATCTACGTTTCTTGGCGATGAAACCCTCTAGAGTAGTTGCTCCCTCTAACAACTGGTTTCCCTCACGGAAATCCTCCGCCAAATCTACTGAATCATTCCTCTACGATCACCCTCCTGATTGAATCTTAAATTTCTTTGGCACAAATCTACTGAGAAAATGTTCTCCTCACTCGTCACCTTTGCTAGGCACTGTTCTACACCGATAGAATCGATGCCTCACCAGCAACTTCTGAAGATCTGAAGCTGCACTTCCAGCCCCGACAAACTACACAGCGTCACTCCCTCTTGGACCGCATCACCCTCCTGGTGCTACGTCAGCCTTTGCGTGAGCAGACTGGCTCAGCGTCCCTAAGCTGGTGTTTTGTCAACCTCTGCATAAGCAGACTAGCTCTGTCACAATTCTGGAGCTGCGTGAGAACACTGACTCTGCGTCACCCTTGCAGGGTCTATGTTGTCCCTTTGGTGTTGCACTGATTTCTTTCAGATCTGTGCTGCTCCAGCTGCCCTTCCTGCAGCAAATATATTCAACCCCTTTGCTGATGGTTCAGCTTGATCTGCAATGCTCTGATACCATGTGAAAATTTCTGAGCATAGAAATCCTATTGCTAAATATTGATTTACTTCCCCTACTTGTTTTTATCATACACAAGTTATTTAACTGAAAGATTCAGAAAAAATTCGAAGTAAACACACCTAGCAGCCTACACAAATACAATTAATTTACTGAACATCGCGCACATATGACAAGGGACACACAAATTTTTCAGACAAATGTCCCCGGAAAAACCCAATGTGGGAAAACCAGTGCAGCAGATATGAGGGTTTATTATTAGTAAGCAGCAGTATTCTTAGTACATCTCCTGTTGAATTTCGGACTTTCCTTGGAGACACTGCGCTGCCCCTGCGTGGGCCTGCATCACCCTCTCTAGGGACTATGTCACACCCTCTGATGGTTGCATTGCCTCCACTGCGTCTATGTTGCCCTTGCTCTGCGTTGTACTCTTGGTCCTCCTGACCAATCACTGCATCTACCCCTCACTGCTTCTCTGAGTCACTCAAATCTCATCTTCGTCCAAGCACTGCTCCATCAAAAGAATTCGATCTCTTGGACACTGTGTGTATCCTCCAACTGACCCCAAGCCCTTCCTTTATACTTTTCTCGTTGACACATCAACGACCAAGATCTGATCTCTAATAAATGGGTAAGATTAGAAGGAGCTTGATCCACATCACTTAGAAACTTTTCATCACATGTGTAAATTAATTAACTTTACTTTTTTAATTTTCCTAAGTTAGACTTAGGGTCCTCCTTAAAAAATTTAATTAATTGAATAACTTTTACACCAGATGGAATTTCTCCAAATGTTTTTTAGGTCTAGAAGATCTCATGTTTTCCAACCCCTCCACAAAGTTTCAGAGCTAGAGCACATCCGATGCTACCTCAAAATCTCAACAAAGATGTGGATATTTGCCTTACATCTACCCATACATTGTCCTTATTGCAAATAACACAATTCATGATACTACTAGAAAGAGAGAACCACAATTTTAGTGGATTATTGTTACAGACTAATAGTGAGATACATTTAGTTTTGTTTTAAACTGATTTTGTATTAAGTTTTAAGTTTTAACTATTATCTTGTCAGGACTCAGAACTCTTGACTAAGGAGTCAAGACAAAATGACCAATATTATATTTCATACTTCAGTATCTAGTAGTAGTATCTTACTATCTACATATTATACATTTTATATTGTAGTTTTATAATTTTGTTTTCATATTTGTGTGACAATGTGTTTGTTAATTGTTTGATGTTTATGTTTGCTAAGTGTTTTAAAAGAATACAAATTTGAAAAAATGTCATATTTCAGTATCTACTATCTAGTATCAATGATTGATGTACCCCTTGACATTTTAAAATTTAAACATTTATGATTTTATATAGTAGTTTTATATTCATATTTATGTGACAATGTGTTTATTTGATGTTGATGTTGCTTTAGAAGTATAAACAATTGAAAAAAAACGAGTATTTTTATTTTTATTTTTTTAAGTTTCCCAATAATTTCTGATAATTTCCCTGATATTGTCGATGATTAAAAATTTGGACCCCCAGCGATAAATTGTCGATAACGATAAATGTGACATTGCTTAAAAGTCCAAACATTGAGAGATGCACAAGAGTTTGTGGGAGCTCCTAGATCGAGCACTAGGGACAGGTTGTTGAAAGGTGTAATTAGGTTCGGTCTTCAGAATGACATATGTAAATGTGATTTTATTGATGTAAGGAAGAACAAAATTATTTTTGTAATGCTTGTCTCATGGGTTTCATGAGAAAGAAATTTTATTTTTAGTAAAGGCTCCCACTGTGAGCCTTTAGGATCAGTCATAAAGTCAAAGAGATTCAATGTCATGTATGAAGGACCCTTCCTGGGCATAATACATTTATATATGAGCCAATAAAAGTGTCAAACAACCCTCCAAGACAAGCACAAGCATCCCCCTTCATGCTGGCTTCAAAAAGATAATAAAATCTTCATGAAAGGACATGTCGGTTCACCTCTTGTCATGTCAGCGAATTAAGCATGGAAAACAACTATAAATAGGGGAGCTTGGACCTATTTCAGAGACAGAATTTCAGAGAATTTCAGAGAAGAATTTCGGTTATTACAGTCTGAAGAAAAGGATGCAAAGTCCGGTGAGGGAGATTTAAAGGTCAGCAAAAGGATAAGAAGGAAAGAGAGGTTCTAAACTACAGTTTTTGGATATGTTTTAGGGTAGTCTTGTTGTCATAGGTGTGAAGGAAGAAGAGAAGGTTGTCATGGGTGTGAAGGACGAAAAGAAGTCTGTTATTAGAAGTTTGTCACAGTAGTAAGGAGTTAATATATTGCAGCAGTGAAGGCCAAGGATAGGAGAAGTTTGTTGCAGCAATGGTGCAGTCATCCTAGGGAGTTGAAGTGGAAGAAGGCCTAAAGTCTAAAGCAAGCCAAGGTTGAAGAAGAAGTCCAGAAGGAGCAAGGATCAGAAGGTTGAGTTATCGTTGACTAAGGATCTTGTGTCTTGGTCTTGGAGTGGCAGATAGGTCGAGGGTCTTGGTCTTGGTATTCGTCAATTGGAATCTCTATAAGAAGAAGAATTTGTTCGGGTTTTCCTCTCAAGGAGTGAGAGGTTTTGGCCTTGGCTGATAGCCTATGTTTTTTTGTCTCTTGTCTCTTTATGGTTCATGCATTGGTAGTTGTTTGATAAAGAAGAACACTAAGAACATAAGTAAAGGAAGATCCTAATCTAAAGAAATAAAAAGCACTCGCAAGCAGTTACTAACAGAAGAGAAATAACATAATTATTATGAACTAGATTTCTCAACATGGTAACAGAGCTAAGGTGACTAAGTCAAGGAAGGGCATCTTATCAAGGGACACTCAAGGATAAAATCTCAAGGAAGGCTTCAAAGTAAAGATCATCTTGAAGTCAAAAGAAGCACCATAACCCTAGATAAAAGAAGTATTGGGATCATCATCAAGAAGGAGAAGGCCAAAATCTTACATCTACTCAAGTTAAAGTGTTTTGAAGGCTATTCATCCAAAGGAAGCTATATCAAAAGGCAGTGTCATCTCTGTTGTTAGCACTGAAAATGTTAATGGTGTAATCGCCAATGTATCACTGTTTTCAAATTTTTATTGTGTGCTTGTCCATGACCAAAGTTTGAGTCATTTCCAATAAAAGTTAAAAGAGTCCCAACATCAAGGTATTTTTAAGTGAATAGATGTCATAGTGTTTTAGAGTCCTAAAATAAGTTAAAATCTCTATTTTGACTTACGATAGTGTTGAAGGTTAGTCGTTTCTTTGGTAATAAAGTTGAAGTCATCTGGTCTAGAATAATAAAAACCTTTGTTGCAAATTCATTGTGAAAACAGTAATGCAGTAAAAGGCAACTATTTCTCAGAAATGGAAGTCATATATTCCACACAATGAAAAGCGCAGCTATTTCACTGAGATTTTAGTTATCTCAATAAAGAGGCTACAGGTAATCAGTTTTCAAGCAGAAAAATTAAGGCTTCGTGGATGGTATTGCAACCATAGTTCTTTAAAAGCAAAGCGCAGCATGAAGAAAACAGATTGACCAACAGAGAGGGAGATGCGAAAAAGAGCAGCAGAGAATATTTAAAGGAAGCTCGCCAGGAATTAGACTAAGGAATGAAGCAACGGAGAAGGACCGCGTGCGGGATGAGCGGACGGCCATGATCCAATCGCAGATCCGAAAGGGAAGAAACAGACGACTGAGATTAAAGCGCAAATGGAGCGACATCGCAAATCGCAATTTTTAAAGTTTACCTTTAAGGCAATCGCGTCGTATGTTAATTTATTTGTGATGCGATGCGACTAAGGCGCAAGCAAGGAAGACCGTCAGATCTGGGGTGCAGATCAACGGTGGAGATTAATGCGTAGATGGAGCAATTTCGCAAATCGCAATTTTTAAAGTTTACCTTTAAGGCAATCACGTGGTATGTTAACTGATATGCGATGTGATAAGGAGAAGGGCACGTGCCGGCATAGTGCACCAGCGCATATCGCACTTCGCATAGTTTATGGTTTAACCGTTATCAGTGTAGAGTTAAACTTTCAGGCGGCCGATTTGCGATAACACAACAACTTGCGATGCACGATTACTTCCCATTGGTCAACTAGTTGTGGGGTCCAAGAACCACAATTTTGTTTGTAATGCATGTTAAAAGGTAGTTTCATGCTACATTAAGAATTATACAAGGAAGAAATCATGGTCGAAGAAAGCAAATGTAATGATAAGGTCGAAGCGTGAAGCTTAGTGGGATGACTTGGCGTTGGCTTTTGAATCATTTCAAAAACGTGCCATTGCTCCTTGTCATAATTGCAGGCACGAAATTAGAGAAGAGAGCTTAGTAATCACTCAACCTGAGGACTTTGTGTATGATACAAGTAAACAAAAACCAATCCTCCAACAATCAGTCTCAAGTTTCGTGGATAGCATTGCAACTAGAGTTCAACAGTTGTATTCGTGAGCAGTTTAGCTATCGGAAAATGGGCAAAAGAGGTAAGGTAAATAGGTCATAGCCTGCTAACACAAGATTTGTGGATGCAAGGGTAAAATCACAATTCAAATCTGCAGGTTGGTATAAATTCCTCCAGAAGTTTTCTGGGGAGAATGTGGCACTCGCTCAAGCTTTCGTTGAGTCTTTCGATGGCGAAAAGGCCAGGTTAGGCAGCAAAACATTCAGCATTTCCGAGGCTATCATAGCCCGTGCAACCCAGACTTCTGCAACCAGTGAACATTGGTTTAAAAGAAAAGCGCTGCCTGAAGAAGTAAGTTCTTACCTTAAGCCCGAATATGTTGATATGAAATGGAATTCAACTGCTCACATTTCTTGTTTTAAAGCCGAGTGGCAGCATGTTATTACCTCAGTCCAGAAATACATCACACGCGAAGAGAGGTTTTCTTCTGTTCATCGTTATCAGTTGAGATTCCTGACCCACTTTTCAGGAGAGAAACCTCTGAACCTACCCTATTTTCTGTATAAATATCTGCTTAAAATGTCCCTCAAGCTATAGAAAATTCCAAACTACCCCTTGCATAATTTGTATCACAGAGGGCTTATTGAAATTTTAGTTGTCTATCATCTCCGAAAGAAGAAAATTACTTCGGATAGGTTTTTAAGAAAGGAAGGGTTTGGCAGTATTAATTCCAGAAGAAAGGTAGGGAGGCCAAAGAAGAAAGACATCCATGAGCAAACTAGTGCTACCCCTGTTTCACATAGTTCACCATCTTCTCCTAAGAAGCCTATGCCAAAGAACAAATAAAAAATTGCATCCTCTTCACGAAGCCAGTCTAAGAAGAAACTTTTCATGGAAGAAGAACCAGCGGAAGTCAACCCTGGTCTTCTTGCACCTAAGCCTGCTTTCTCACCAGTGGAAATCAACCCTGGTATCAAAATTTCAAGCCAGATTTCGGAGTCATCTCATCAAGTGCAGCCAAACAGTGGCACATCTCTCACTAAGTCCACCCTCTCACAAGTTTTTCTTCCTCTCAAGAAAGGTAAACAGAAAATGACAGAGCCTGCCATTGAAGAAGAGCCTACCTTGGCTGAATTAGTATCCTCCATTTGTTCTTTGATCAAGAAGAGTAAGAAAAATGAGATACATTCCTATTCCTCATTTGAATACAGTAGTGATACTAAGTACACAGAGTCAGAAGATGAGGAGGCAGAGTCTAGTAAATTTATACATGGAGGAAAGAAGTCCAAATTCATCCCTAATCCTTATGTCAAAAGACCTCATACTAGACCAAGAAACAAACTTAGGCTAAATAGCAAGCTGATTACCAATCCTAAACTGAGGGATGAAATTATCAACATTGAAGAAAGTCTAGAAGACAAAATTGAAAGGAAGAAGAAAGCTCAGTCAAAGAGCCAAGCACAGAAAAAGAGCTCTAATAAAAGGGTAACTAAAGCAGAAGCCAAAAGAATCTTTGCTTCTATTCTGGACCTTTGATGAATGAAGAACAGGGCTGACTTGGGGAATTTTTTTTGGGTAAATGTTCCATGTTTTCCGGATATTGCTACCTTTTTTGCGAAGGTAGCAATTATTTTGAAATATCATCATGTGATGGAAATGGGCTACTTTTTGTTTTGAATCATGATGGTGAAATTAAACAGATGAAGTGGAGAGGTTATTCAGTTGAAATAGATGCTACCAGGTGTCTTATATCCAGCCTTCTCTGAAATATCATGTTTATGTTTTTCACATTTAATAGGAGACAGCCACATGTCATTCCCACTGTTTTTACACTTTTTGCTGAAGATTGGTTGCACTAAAATAGAAGAGTGGTCTTCGAATAGGCTGCCACCTCACACAACCATTTCGGAGTGAAAGCCTTTATGATGCCTTCATGATGTTTATCTTGTTTTTAATGTAGCACTTTGTAATTAAGATTAAGGGATAAGCCTCACCTCTTGCACGAGGTTGTAATGACTTTTGAAACAAATTCACCTTTTTCTGTGGAAGATGACAGTATCATATTTTGTATATATATGCCAAACTAATATGAAGTCAGGGTTGGTTGGTGGTTATAGAATTTTGACTTATATGATCTGTAATCTTTTTTGTGAATGAAATGGAATGATACTACTGAGGACTTATTACCAATTTTTTGTGTTTATTGTCTACTTTACTTGTGTTTCCATATCTCCTTTCTTCCAGTTCAAGTTTGCAAATCTCATAAAACAAAACATTAAAATTGCCTTAGATTTTACGATGTGTCTGGTCATGCACTTGCTGCAGTCCAAGTGATGATTCCAGTGCCAACATCTTTTGGTGCGTCTACCGAGATACAAAGGCCTTGTAACGAAGTATTCTCCCAAGTCTATTGTTATGAATTGTTGATAATCAATTCTTGATGGTGAACAAGAATTGGTGGCCTGAAGAAGACTGCAAATTTGTTCACCTGGCGACTCGACAAAGAGGAAGAGGGGTTTCAAGACCTCCTTCTACAAGGAGGAATCAAAGATCGCCAACTGTGACTCCAGTTGCGGACCCAGAGAAAATCATCAAAGATGCTAAAGGAAAACAGAGATCAGTTGAAGCCACATCTCAGCTAGTGAAGAAGGTACACAAAAAGTACGTTCCAAAGCAAAAGGTACCTCTATCTACTTTAGAATCTAAAGAGGTTTTAGTCTCAAAAGATTTTGTTGAAAGATCTCAAGTTGAAGCTACTCCCCTAGAAAATAAAGTGGATGTTGTTAACCTTGGTTCAACTGAAATTTTTTCTTACTCATCACCTAGTAAATCTGAAATAAGTATTGTTCTAGTCAAAGAGAAAGAAACTAAATTTCTAAGTGTTGAAAAGAAGTCAGAAAAGTTTGTGTTGAATGAAGGGGAATTAGAACAAGTATTGGCTATTGCACCTTTCCTTGATAGGGATATTTTAACTGAAGAAGACTTCAAGACTATTTTAAATTTCCTTCAGACTCGTTCTAAATACCAGTCTCGTATTACCCCTCAACAAGAGTATTTTCCTTTTTCTCTAAATCCAGCTATTGGGTCTCATTCCTCTCATCCTTTTGAAGAGTCTGTACCTGAAGGTCTTACTTTTAACTTATCTGATTTCCTTGCTCAGCAAAATAAGGCTGAATTAACTCCATCCCCTCAAGGAACAACTTTAGATTTTGATTCTTCTACTGAAGGAGAAGTCAAGACATCCTCTATTCATATTTTTGAAAGCCCACTCTTCTCAGTTCCAAAGCCTGAAAAACCAACTCAAGACCCCAAATTTTATGTTGTCCTAAATCAGAATCAGAATTCACCAATTGTAATTCCTATTTCTCAAACAACTACATCATTTGTACATCAGCAAAATATGGCCCAGCCTACCCTTACAAGGTAGCTACGAGATATGTGTCACTTGTTCTCCCTCAACCCTTGCATCCACTTCCTCAAGGAGATTACTTGAAATATCATCCAAAATACACTGGGGAGGGAGAAGGAGTTTTTGCTGAAGAACATTTAGTGGCTTTCTATAGTTATGCTGACAATCAGAATATTGAACATGAAGATTTCTTGTCTAGACTCTTTGTTCAGAGCTTGGATGGTGAAGCTCGAAAATGGTTTAGAAGTTTGGCTCCAAGTTCAATTACAGGAATTGATGAATTAGAAGAGATATTTGTGAAGCATTGGGGTGGTAGGAAAGACTATGTTTATTATCTTACAAAATTTGGAACTCTGAAGAAGAAAGCAGATGAGTATTTAGTTGATTTTACTAAGAGGTTTAATAAGATTTATCAGAAAATTCCTGAAGAGATTAAACCCACTAAAACTACAGCTATGATAAATTTTACAAATGCTTTAGATTCTGAGTTTTCCTTATGATTGAGGGCTGAAAAAGCACAGACACTGACAAGTATGCAAGAGGTTGCAATTGGAGTGCACTCTAATCTCATGGCTTCAAATAAATTAAAAATGGAGGAAGAAAAGGCAGCAAAAGATAAAAAGAAGATGAAAGAAGAAAAGCCTTCTTCTTCCAAGTCTCTTTTAGCAGAAGAAAAGATCGATTAAATGTCCAATTTGATCAAGGAACTTGTCTCGAAGATGCAAAATTAGAGGTAGAAAATAAATCAGTTGCTAGAGCCAATCAAAACAAAGCTAATAGAAATCAGGCTCCCTTCAGGAGGCCTTTTCAGCCTCAACAAATCCTACAACGCCCAAGGAGGAATGCTAATGATAAAAATGTTCAGCCTCCTTTGAATAATTTTGTTGAAGAAGAATAGCAAGAAAACGAGGAAGAAAATGAAGAAAAGGAATTGGGGTCATCAATTCTGCACCTTTCCGCTGATGATAATGATTTCCAGCCTAAATTAAGTGAAAAACAACACTTTCAAGGTGCAAATGAGCAACATTCAGAAGGAGGACAAAGCTGGAAATTGTACTTTGACGGAGCCTCTTCAAGAGAAGGATCGAGAGCCGATGTAGTCCTCATTTCTCCAACTAAGCAGAAGGTGACCATATCATACAAACTGCAATTTGCTACCACTAACAACATCGCTGAGTATGAAGCACTTGTGCTGGGAGCAGAACAGCTAATTGCCTTTGGCAATTCAGAGTTGGTGATTAAGCAGGTGAAAAAAAATTACCAAGTGAAAAATTCCAAATTGAAGAATTATAGGAATGAAGTCTAGGATTTGATTGAGCATTATTTTTCAGCATTTAATATAAATTTTGTCACTAGAGAAGAAAATCAAATTTTTGATTCACTAGCAATTGCTACTAGTAATTTCAAAGTTCCTCTAGATGTCAAAGCAGCCTATGATGTTCAAATAAAAAACAAGCCTTCAATTCCTGATAACATCAAGCACTGGCAAGTATTTGAGGATGACAGGGAAATTCAGAAATTTTTAGAGTGTGTAGAAGAGTTTGCAGACATACAAATTGATGATGAGCAGGAGATTGTTGAAAACCAAAATAGCAGCCCTTTTAAGAAAACTATGGCTGGGAAAAACATTATAGATTTGAAAACTAACTTTATTCGTAAGGGTTTAGTTCCTTTAGAAAAACTGTTTGATAATAATGATGTTTTTCTCAAGCCTGAAAGCAAAGTTGATGGAGATAGTACAATAGAATGTAACATTGGTACAGAAGACCAGCCAAGATTAGTCAAAGTGTCCAAACTCCTTCCTCTGGAAACCAGAACAAAATATATCAAACTATTGAAGGAATATGCTGATATTTTTGCATGGTCTTATAGTGAGTTGAAAACTTATGATAAGAGCATAATGGAGCACAAGATTTCTTTGAAAACAGATGCAAAACTTGTAGCACAAAAAATCAGACATATCAATCCCGTGCTGCTCCCAATCATTGAGAAAGAAATCAAAAAATTATGGGAAGCAAAGATAATTCTTCCTTTGATATTTTCTAACTAGGTAGCTAATATAGTCCCGGTCCGGAAAAAGAATGGAGAGATAAGGATTTGTGTCGACTTTCGCAACCTGAACCGATGTTCATTAAAAGATAACTATCCACTACCCAAGATGGATTATATCTTGTAGAAGGTTGTAGGATCCAAAAGACTGTCAATGATTGATGGCTTTTCAGGCTATAATCAAATTTCAGTTGACAAGCAAGACAGAGAAAGGACAACATTTACCACACCCTGGGGCACATTCATGTACAAAAAAATGCCATTTGATTTGATGAATGCAGGTGGAACCTTTCAGACAACAATGGATATTGCCTTTGCGGGAGAAAATGACAGATTTGTGGTCATCTATTTGGATGACATCACAGTATATTCAAATCTGATGAAGATCACTTGAAACATTTGAAACAAGTTTTTGACAAATGCAAAAAGTTTGGTTTGTCCTTAAACCCAAAAAAGTCATCTTTTGATGTCCAAGAAGGTAAGTTGTTGGGACATATTGTAACAGAAAGTGGTATCTGTATTGATCCAGAAAGAGTAGAAGTTATTCAGAAGATTGGTTTGCCAAGAAATAAAAAGGAATTGCAGTCATTTTTAGGGAAAATCAATTTTTTGAGGTGTTTTGTTCCTAACTTTGCGGAGCTGATCAAACATATAAATGTCTTGCTGAAAAAAGATGGAGAATTTAAGTGGAGAGATGAAGCAAAGAATTCTTTTTCAACAATTAAATCTACCTTGACTAAAGCTCCAGTTTTTATTAGTCCTGACTTTGAAAAGGATTTTCTGATTTTTTCATATGCTTCAGAAGAAACAATTGCAGTTGTCTTATTACAAAAGAACAAGGAGGGTTTAGAGCAGCCAATTTCATTTTTCAGTCGTGCTTTAAGGGATGCTAAATTAAAGTACAGCTTGACTGAAAAACAAGCATATGCACTAGTTAAGGCTTTGAAGTCTTTTCGAGTTTATGTGCTGCATTAAAAAATAATTGCTTTTGTGCCCGATATCACTGTTAAAGATGTGTTGCTACAGCTAGATACAGATGGGAGGAGGGGACGATGACTAACCAAGATTCTGGAATTTGATGTTGAAATCAAACCAACTAAATTGATAAAGGGTCAGGGCTTGGCTCGCTTGATGGCTGAAGCTAATTGCAAAGCTTTAAATCTGAATGTAGAGGCAGCTGAAGGAAAAGATGGAGAAAGTATTGCTAATTATCCTAAAATATTTAATTCAAATTGGTACAAGGATATAGTTTACTTTTTGTTACATTTCAACTGTCCCCCTGAAATGGAGAAATCTAAAAGAAGAGCTTTTAAATTGAGAGTTGTGAAGTATTGCATTTTGGAAGACCATCTTTACTCGAAGGATCCTGTTGGAGTCTTGTTAAGATGTGTAGATGAAGCAGAATCCTAGGAGATTATGATAGAGATAAATGCAGGAGTATGTGGAGGGCATTTGTATTGGAGGGAAACTGCAAACAAAATCTTCAGAGCTGGCTATTATTGGCCAACTATTTTCTCTGATGTCTTTGCCAAAGTCAGGAGTTGTGTCGAATGTCAGAAATCTGCCGGTAAGCAGAAATTGCTACCATTACCTCTCATCCCTATTTCAGCAAATGTTCCTTTCCAGCAGTGGGGGCTAGACTTCATCGATGAAATTCATCCACCTTCATCAGGACAACATAGATGGATTCTCACAGCTACAGAATATTTCACTAAATGGATTAAAGTTGTACCAACCAGGAATGCTACTGATACGGTAATTATCAAATTTCTGTTGGAAAATATTATGTCAAGAATTGGTTGTCCACAGAAATTACTAACTGATAATGCAATGGCCTTTAAGTCTACTAAGATGTACAACTTTTGTCAGCAGTATGGGATTGAATTGACTCATTCCACGTCTTATTACCCTCAAGGTAATGGATTGGCTGAGTCATCCAATAAAAGTTTGGTGAGGATTATTAAGAAAATGCTTCCTGAAAATAAGAGGAATTGGGACACTCAGCTGATACATGCTCTGTGGGCAGATAGAGTAAGTGGTAAAAAATCAATTGGAATGTCTCAATTTCAGCTTGTATATGGTACAGACGTTGTAATGCCTTTGCAATTAGCTCTTCCTGTGATGAAGTTCCTACAAGATGAAGTTGATCATGAAAACCCAGTCCAAAGGAGAATGCTACAGTTGATAGAGGCACACCAAATCAGAGAATTATTGATGGAAAAAGTTCAGAAGTATCAGGCTAAAGTCAAATCTGTTTTTGATAAAAGAGCAAATCAACAGTTGTTTCAGGAGAATGATTTGGTGCTGCGTTGGGATGCTAGGAGAGAAGACCATGGAAAGCATGGTAAGTTCGACAATCTGTGGTTTGTGCCATTTAGAATTGTTGAAGTTTTGGAGAATAATACTTTTCTGCTCAAACATCTGGATGATGATCAGCTGACTAGAGGCCCAGTCAATGGTCATTTTCTTAAAAAGTTCTTTATTTAGTAAGTCAATTGAGTCACTCCATTGTAAATATCTGGTGTGATGTGTCAATAAACTCCATGCCCAATGGTACTTATGTTTGTATATATGGTCAGTCTTGAGTCTAGTATGTCAATAGTCAATCCTAGTCTTTATTTTCAAAAAGTCTTCTAAGTTTCAAGAGTTTTTGAGGCATTGAGTCTACAGTCCTTGAAGCCTCATAGGGAGGACTTCATCCCCAATAGGAGCCACTGTTAGCACTAAAAATGTTAATGGTGTAATCGCCATTGTATCAATGTTTTCAAATTTTTATTGTGTCCTAGTCCATGTCCAAAGTTTGAGTCATTTCCAATAAAAGTTAAAAGAGTCCCAACATCAAGGGATTTTTAAGTGAATAGGTGTCATAGTGTTTTAGAGTCCTAAAATAAGTTAAAATCTCTATTTGACTTATGTTAGTGTTGAAGGTTAGTCGTTGCTTTGGTAATAAAGTTGCAGTCATCTGGTCTAGAATAATAGCTACCTTTGTTGCAAATTCATTGTCAAAACAGTGATGCAGTAAAAGGCAGTTATTTCTCAGAAATGGAAGTCATATATTCCACACAGTGAAAAGCGCAGCTATTTCACTGAGATTTTGGTTATCTCAATAATGAGGCTACAAATAAACAGGTAATCAGCTTTCAAAGTAGACAAATTAAGGCTTCGTGGACGGTATTGCAACCAGAGTTCTTTAAAAGCAAAGTGCAGCATGAAGAAAACAGATTGACCAACACAAAGGGAGATCTGGAGTAGAGCAGCAGAGAATGTTTACAGGAAGCTCACTAGGAATTAGACTAAGGAATGAAGCGACGGAGAAGAACCGTGTGCGGAATGAGCGGACAGCCATGATCCAATCGTAGATCCGAAAGGGAAGAAATCGATGGCTGAGATTAAAGCGCAAATGGAGCGACATCGCAAATCGTGGTTTTTAAAGTTTACCTTTAAGGCAATCACGTCATATGTTAATTGATTTGCGATGTGATGCGACTAAGGGGCAAGCAAGGAAGACCGTCAGATCTAGGGCGCAGATCAATGGTGGAGATTAAAGCGCAGATGGAGCAATTTCGCAAATCGCAGTTTTTAAAGTTTACCTTTAAGGCAATCGTATGGTATGTTAACTGATATGTGATGCGATGAGGCGAAGGGCACATGTCGGCGTAGCACACCAGTGCATATCGCACTTTGCATAGTTTATGGTTTAGTCGTTAAACTTGCGGGTGGCCGATTTGCGATAAAACAAAAAGTTGCGATGTGTGATTACTTCCCATTGGTCAACTGGTTGTGGGGCCCAAGAACCACA
Source organism: Pinus albicaulis (assembly GCA_034641835.2). NCBI lineage: Eukaryota > Viridiplantae > Streptophyta > Pinopsida > Pinales > Pinaceae > Pinus > Pinus albicaulis. The sequence goes on from CM076572.1 coordinate 760,183,981, forward strand.
GTTTCGTGTGTAATGCATGTTAAAAGGTAGTTTCGTGTTGCATTAAGATTTATACAAAGAAGAAAGCATGGTACGAAGAAAGCACATGTAATGATACGGTGGAAGCATGAAGCTTAGTGGGATGACTTGGCGCTGGCTTTTGAATCATTTCAAAAATGTGTCATTGCTCCTTGTCATAATTGCAGGCATGAAATTAGAGAAGAGAGCTCAGTGATCACTCAACCTGAGGCCTCTGTGTATGATACAGGTAAACAAAAACCAATCCTCCAGCAAGCAGTCTCAGGTTTCATGGACGACATTGCAACTAGAGTTCAGAAATTGTATTCGTGAGCAGTTTAGCTGTTAGAAAATGGGGAAAGGAGGAAAGGTAAATAGATCAGAGCCTGCTAACACAAGATTTGTGGATGCAAGGGCAAAATCACAATTCAAATCTGCAGGTTGGTATAAATTCCTCCATAATTTTTCTGGGGAGAACGTGGCAATGGCTCAATCTTTCGTTGAGTCTTTTGATGGTGAAAAGGTCAAGTTAGGCAGCAAAACATTCAGCATTTCCGAGGCTATCATAGCCCGTGCAACCTAGACTTCTGCAACCGGTGAATGTTGGTTTAAAAGCAAAGCACTTCCTGAAGAAGTAAGTTCTTACCTTAAGCTCGAATATGCTGATATGAAATGGAATTCAACTGCTCACATTTCTTGTTTTAAAGCCGAGTGCCATCATGTTATTACCTCAGTCCAGAAATACATCACATGCGAAGGGAGGTTTTCTTTTGTTCATCGTTCTCAGTTGAGATTCCTGACCCACATTTCAGGAGAGAAACCTCTGAACCTACCCTATTTTCTGTATAAATCTATGCTTAAAATGTCCCTCAAGCTACAGAAAATTCCAAACTACCCCTTGCATAATTTGTATCATAGAGGGTTGATTAAAATTTTAGTTGTCTATCATCTCAGAAAGAAGAAAATTACTTGGGATAGGTTTTTAAGAAAGGAAGGGTTTGGCAGTATTAATTCCAAAAGAAAGGTAGGGAGGCCAAAGAAGAAAGACATCCATGAGCAAACCAGTGCTGCCCCTGTTTCACATAGTTCACCATCTTCTCCTAAGAAGCCTATGCCAAAGAACAAAGAACAAATTGCCTCATCTTCACGAAACCAGCCTAAGAAGAAACTTTTCATGGCAGAAGAACCAGCGAAAGTCAACCTTGGTCTTCTTGCACCTAAGCCTGCTTTCTCACCAGTGGAAGTCAACCCTGGTATGAAAAGTTCAAGCTAGATTCCTGAGTCATCTCATCAAGTGCAGCCAAACAGTGGCACATCTCTCACTGAGTCCACCCTCTCACAAGTTTTGCTTTCTCTCAAGAAAGGCAAACAGAAAATGATAGAGCCTACCATTGAAGAAGACCCTACGTTGGCCAAATTAGTATCCTCCATTTCTTCTTCGATCAAGAAGAGGAAGAAAAATGAGATACATTCCTATTCCTCATTTGAAGACAGTAGTGATCCTGAGTACATAGAGTCAAAAGATGAGGAGGCAAAGTCTAGTAACTTTATACATGGAGGAAAGAGGTCCAAATTCATCCCTAATCCTTATGTTAAAAGACCTCATACTAGACCAAGAAACAAACTCAGGCTAAACAGCAAGCTGATTTCCAATCCTAAACTGAGGGATGAAATTATCAACACTGAAGAAAGTCCAGAAGACAAAATTGTAAGGAAGAAGAAAACTCTGTCAAAGAGCCAAGCACAGAAAAAGTGATCTGATAAAAGGGTAACTAAAGCAGAAGCCATAAGAATATTTGCTTCTATTTTGGACCTTTGATGAATGAAGAATAGGGCTGACTTGGAGAATTTTTTTTGGGTAAATGTTCCATATTTTCCGGATATTGCTACCTTTTTTGCGAAGGTAGCAATTATTTTGAAATATCAGCATGTGATGGAAATGGGCTACTTTTTGTTTTTAATCATGATGGTGAAATTAAACAGATGAAGTGGAGAGGTTATTCAGTTGAAATGGATGCTACCAAGTGTCTTATATCCAGCCTTCTCTGAAATATCATGTTTCTGTTTTGCATATTTAATAGGAGATAGCCACATGTCATTCCCACTGTTTTTACACTTTTTGCTGAAGATTGGTTGCACTAAAACAGAAGAGTGGTCTTCGAATAGGTTGCCACCTCACACAACCATTTCGGAGTGACAGCCTTTATGATGCCTTCATGATGTTTATCTTGTTTTTAATGTAGCACTTTGTAATTAAGATTAAGGGATAAGCCTCACCTCTTGCACGAGGTTGTAATGACTTTTGAAACAGATTCACCTTTTTTTGTGGAAGATGACAGTATCATATTTTGTATATATATGCCAAACTGATATGAAGTCAAGGTTGGTTTGTGGTTATAGAATTTTGACTTATATGATCTGTAATCTTTTTTGTGAATGAAATGGAATGACACTGCTGAGGACTTATTACCAATTTGTTGTGTGTATTGTCTACTTTACTTGTGTTTCCATATCTCCTTTCTTCCAATTCCAGTTTGCAAATCATCATACTGTTATGTGTTTTTGTTAGTCTCTTAAGCATGTTATGTGTTTTATCAGTTCTTGTTAGTCTCACACAGTGAGCATTCCTAATAAAATATATGTTATAACAGTGGAAGAGCATCACTCATGATAGTTATTCTTCATGATATTTCAGTGAGAATATTGTCAGACTAGAAATAGTTTTCTCTCAATGGAATATTGTCAAACTGCTTCTTTTGTGAATTTCTGCTAAATGCAGTAGATTTATGTTTTACAGACCTATTGATTCTTCTATCATCTCACAATTTCCTCTCCTCATAGACTACAAACTTGCACCTTGCTACCACATCAGATTCCAATACCCTCTTTAGTAGAACTGTGGATTTGTCCGAAATCTCTCTTCAGTGAATCAGAGTTTATACCATCTTCCAATCCCCTAAACAAAACATTAAAATTGCCTTAGACTTTAGGATGTGTCTGGTCAAGCACTTGTTGCAGTCCAAGTGCTGATTCCAACGCCAACATCTGTGATCAAGGATCCTTCTTGAAGAAAACTACCTTCATCAAGGAGAAGTTTTCTACCCTATATATCATCATCAACATTAAGGAAGCAACAAGAAGAAGGAGCATCGTATTAAGTAAGTATATTTATATCCACATCTAAGTCTGCCAAAATGTCCTTTTGCAAGGAAAGAAACAAATTGGTTGGGGCTTCAACCTATCTTGCATGGAAGAAAAGGACAGATTTGAATCTCATTGAAAATGAGGTTATAGAACATGTCAAAGGTTCTATCACTAAACCAAGAAAGAAAGATGCTCCAGCTCTTGCCAAGTATATGAAGGGGGAAGTTAGGGCTCAAAGAATTCTCATAGAATCCATCAAGGATCCCCTCATCCTATATGTATCTAAACTCGAAACTTCAAAAGAAAACTATGACAAAATGGTAGAGATGTATTTCGTAAGCACTATTGGAGAAGTCATCTCATTAAGACAACAACTCTACAAACTGAAGATGTCAAAGGAAGATGGAATAGCCTCATACTTTAAGAGGATATCTGAGATCCGGGATCAACTACAAGATCTGGGAGAAGTCATGTCTGATAGTGAAATGACTACAGTTGTATTAAATGCACTATCAGAGGAGTGCAGTAACTTTACTTCAAGTATTTATGGGAAGAAAGAAGCTGCTCCATTCCAGGATCTATGGTCACAATGCAAGATTGAAGAATATAGACTAAAGACCAAATCTGATGTGGTAGCAAGTGAGAAAAATCAAGATTATGCTCCAATGACAAGAAGAAAGGGAAAATTTGGAAAGTATGGTTCTTGGAAAAAGAAAAGGGACATGTCAAAAATTCAATGTTATGGGTGTCAGGAATATGGACACTACAAAAGAGATTGTCCTAAGGACAAGAAGGACAACAAAAGAGGAAGGGAAGAAGCCCATATCGCCATAGAAGTAGAGGAAGTTGAAAAGAAGAAGTCCAAGAAAGAGGAAGTAAGAGATCTCTATTACTGAGATAGTCTTCCTCACCTATGTTCTTTTCAAGTTCCTAACTCTTCTGTTGTAAGTTATGGCTATCATAATTCACTAAATGGGATGCATCACGGCATCATAGGAGCATTGGAAGCAAGAGCTCGGGACATCATCATAGAAAATCAGGAAAGATGGCTAGAATCTATGAAGTCAAGGATATAGTTCTTGGGAATTTCATTGGGAACATCAGTGGCATGGTCATCTAGTACTAGGTCCATCATACATCTGTCAAAAGTAAACATTTGTTGATGGGGATTCTTTAGATCCTCAAGATTCTCTGATGGAATCTTCATTGAAAGGTTCACCGATCACAAGGAAAATCAAGTGTTTCATCAAGAATTCCAAAGTTGTGGAATTCATCATCATTTTGTGCACATTCCTCATCATTAATAAAATGGCTCAGCGCAGTTTTTGTGGCTCAATGGTTGTCTAAATTCTGTGTTTATTTTTTGTTGTGTGTGTTTTGTCTATGTATGTTTGTTTATTGTTGTAAATTACCTTTAGGGATATTACAGTGGTATCAGAGCTCATAGACTTGGCTCAACCTATGGGAGCAGCACAGTCTATGACACCAAAAGACAAGCAAAACGTGACATACCAGAGGCAAAGGAACAGGAGTAGAGAAACAGACTTAGAAATCACTCCAAACCCTGTGACCAGTGAATCGGAGGTTAGGGAGACGAGTATAGGGGACGCATGAGAAGAGAAGAGGAGCAAGGAGGAGGAATTTGCTCACCTTTTGTTGAAGGCAGTGCAGGACCTCACGAAGAACATTGAGGAGATGGGTCACCGAAACAACAATGGCAGTAAAGGAAAGGGAATCCATGGGGATTTCTAGGTGGGAGAAGGATCCGACACCTCACAGCACCAAGCATCACTTAACCCAAATATGCATGCAGTACCATATACAGCCCCATGATCTACCATTCCTACATTCCTAGCTTCAAGAGCGGGAGGACAACAGGAGCAAGAGGAAGCTCACTATGGTGAGTACTTCCTAGAGTACCAGTCCTATGGCCCAGAGTTCGGGAGGGCCATTACTTTTAAAGATTTCTGCCAACTAAAGGGAAACAACAAACCCAAAGGGCAAAGTGGAGGAGACGACACGCAGGGGAATGACTTGTAGCGTACTACGGGGAGGTTGTTTCTCCCGACTTTTGATGGCTCCTCTAAGAGCTCGTCCAAGGCATGGGTCAAGAAGATGGATGTTTACTTTTAGCTAAACCAAATGACCAAGGGAGAGGCAATCAAGATTACCATGTTGCATCTGGATGGGGAGGCTCATGACTGGTGGTTCCATGGGTTGACCACATTGGGGTATGCATGGGTCACAGCATATGATGAGTTCACCAGGAGGGTGCTAGAGCAGTTCAAGAGGAAGGACGCGGAGGAGTATTTTGGGGAGTTGACCAAGATCAAGCAATCCGGGAATGCGTAGGTACACATCTCAGAGTTTTTGAGACTATCAGTGACGGTACTAGACCTGTCAGAGTCCAGGAGGATTTATATGTTCATAGCTGGGTTTGCTGAGCCATTGCGTGGGCTGGTGAGGTCCAACAGACGTACTATGTTGCAGGATGCAGTGGGGAGAGCTAGAAACTTACAGGGTGCCCTACCTAGAGCTAGGGCACCTCTGCCAAACAAACCTAGTTTCCAGCAGAGGGGAAGAGACATGAGAGTCCCACCACATAGAGCCAACCAAGAATGGGGACTGTTGGACGATGATACTCGGAGAGACCTTTGAAGGAAGAAGCTATGCTTCACTTTCTAGGAGCCATGGGCACCAGGCCATAGGTGTGGAGCAAGGAAGACCCACTACATAGAGGTCTTCTCAGACAGTGATGGGGATGAGGAGACATATTTTGAGATAGGAGGAGATGACAACACAACACCAGAGGGGGGAAGGCCACCACCCCCACCAGCAGCAGGGGGAGTTGCATTTGCACATTTAGGAGGGGTCCTTGCATCACTGCGTGGGTTACCCAAGTTCCTGACTATGAGGATCCGAGGGACAGTACAGGGGTAGCATGTATGAGTGTTGGTGGACAGTGGGGCCACTCAACATTATTGATGCCCAGATGGTCCAGAAGAGAGGCATTACTATAGAGGGGTTTGGGGGTTTCTTAGTGCTTGTGTCGGGTGACAGGAATATGCAGTGTACCCGCTATGTCCCGACTTTGATTGTGACCATGGGGAACTACTCCATGACAAACCACTTCTTTGTCGTTGACATTCCGGACACCAACGTAGTGTTGGGAGTCCAGTGGCTCTACACACTTTGCAGTGTCACCACTGATTGGAGGAAGTTGGAGATGGAGTTCTTGGATACTGATGGCAAACCAGTGTTGCTGAGGGGTATGCACTCCTACCCACCACAGACTGTCTCGGCTCACAGGATGGAGGTTGACTTGAGGCATGGAGATATTGAGTGGGTTGTGGAGTTGAGGATTTATGAGGCTTGGGGTGTGACCAAGCCACCACATCTAGAGATTTAGGCCATCCTTGACAAGTACCCTATAGTATTTGGAGATATACCACCCGAACAGCCACCTGACCGAGGATTTGAGCACACCATAGAGCTATAGCTCGAAGTACAGGCGGTGATCACTACTCCCTATAGGCATCCTAAGGCCTACTAGGATGAGATAGAGAGAGCTATCCATGAGCTCTTGGCATTGGGACACATCAGGCCCAACTCTAGACCTTTTGCTTCATTAGTTATTCTGGGGAAGAAGGATGGGACCCTGCGTATGTGCCCTGAATACAAGGCACTTAATAGGAAGACCATGAAGAACCACTACCCCATCCCACACATTAATGAGTTGAGGGGAGCCAAGTTCTTTTCAAAGATTGATCTACGGTCTGGGAACCACTAGATCCGAGTGAGGGACAAGGATGTCCCTAAGACAACTTTCCGGTGCCATTATGGGCACTTTGCGTTCCTGGTTATGACCTTTGGGCTAACCAATGCACCGACCACCTTTTAGTTCTGTATGAACCACGTATTTCGTGGACAGCTGAGGAAGTTCGTGCTAGTGTTCTTTAACGACATTCTGCTCTATAGCCAGACATGGGAGGAGCTCTTGCAGCATGTTGAGGCAATACTGTGTATCCTGGAGGAGCAGCAATTATATGCCAAGTTGTCCAAGTGTGAATCTGGTTTGATCGAGATGTTGTATTTGGGGAACATCTTCGGTGTTGATGGAGTGTGTGCGCATGAGGAGAAGATTTGAGCCATCAGAGATTGGCCAGAGCCCAGGAACGTGACGAAGCTGCGGGGATTTGTGGGCATGTGCACCTACTATCAGAAGTTTGTAAAGGGGTTTTCACAATTGGCTGCACCCCTCACTGATTTGACAAAGAAAGGAGCTTTTCCATGGACAACTACAATGCAGGAGGCTTTTGAGTGCCTCAAACAGGTGATGAGAAACTGCCCCATGCTAGCACTTCCTGATTTTACTCAGTCTTTCATACTAGAGTGTGATGCATTCGGGGAAGGAGTGGGGGTCGTATTGATGCAGGGAGGGTGCCCCATAGCTTTCGAGAGTCGAAAGCTACTGCCTCATGAGAGGCTATACCCCATATACGACAAAGAGATGTTGGCCATCATGCATGCGCTAGCTAAGTTTAGACAGTACTTGGTGGGGAACAGGTTCCGAGTGAGGACCGACCATAATAATCTCAGATTCTTTTTGGAGCATAAGCAACTACAAGAGAGACAACAGAAATGGGTGAGCAAGCTCCAAGCATACAACTTTGACATAAAGTATGTCAAGGGGAAGCACAACGTGGTGGCAGATGCGTTGTCTAGGAGGCCAGCTTCCCTTTCATTGATCAGTATTGCTCCAGACTAGAGGGCTTAGCTACTGGTGGAGTATTCCAAGGACCGATTTGCATGTGAGGTCCTTGAAGGGATGTTGACTGATGACAAGTACCAGGTGATGAATGAGGTGATATATTACAGGGACCAGATCTACTTGGTGGCTAGCTCCCAGCTGCGGGAGAAGATACTACAGGATGCCCATGACTCATCTTTGGCAGGACATCAAGGGTACACAAAGACTTACGGGGCCATCCAAGAGAGGTTTACGTGGAAGGGCCTCAAGGATGATGTTCTACGACATATCAAGGAGTGTGAGACATGCTAGCGGAACAAGGGTTATTTGTCACACCTAGCAGGTTTATTGCAGCCTCATCCTATTCCGGAGGCGAAGTGGGAGAGTATATCCATGGATTTCATTACCGGGTTGCCCACGGTAGAAGGCAAGGACTGCATTTACATGGTGGTGGACCGATTGTCAAAGTTTTCACACTTCTTCGCCATCTTAGCCCGGTACACGGCCTCACAGGTGGTCGAGTTGTTTTTCAGGGAGATTTTTCAGTTGCATGGTCTTCCCAAGACCATTGTTAGTGATCGGGACAGCCGCTTCATGAGAGGATTCAAGCAGGAGTTGTTCTGGTTGGTGGGCACGGAGTTCACCCGTAGTACAAGCTACCATCCTCAGACGGATGGATAGACCGAGATAGTTAACAAGTGGCTAGAGGGCTACTTGTGTACCTATATGACAGGGCAACAACGGACATGGATATGGTAGCTACACATGGGGGAGTACTGCTACAACACTTCCTATCACGTGTCTATAGGTATGCCTCCTTTTCGTGCATTATATGGATATGATGCCTTATCTTTTTTTGATGTCATGTTTGGAGACAACAAGGCCCCAAGGGCCAATGATTGGATTCAGGAGAGCCAGGGCATATTAAGGGCTCTCAAGGACAACATGAGGATGACCCAAAACCAGCAGAAGATTAACGCAAACTGGAGCCGCGTGGAGAGACAAATTGAGGTTGGGGACTTAGTTTTCCTCCGACTTCAACCTTACAGGCAGTCTACGCTCAAGCGGAAGGGGGCCAAGAAGCTCAAGCCCTGCTTTTATGGGTCGTACAGAGTCACTCGGAAGGTGGGGGAGGTATCTTATGAGTTGGAGCTACCCCCGCAGAGCCGGGTGCACAATATTTTCCATGTAGCATGCCTGAAGAAGGCCTTGGGATAGCAAGTGACAACATCCACCGAGTTACCCCCGATGGATGATGAAGGACAATTAGTGCTACAGGCGGAGGCCATTTTGGATTCTAGAGAGAGGCACTTGAGGAACAGGATGATCAAGGAATTCTTGATCAGATGGAGGAATCTTCCTGATGAGGATGCCACTTGGGAAGGGGAGCAGATCCTCCAGCATCCATCACTGCAATTGCTTGAGGACAAGCAACATCTAGGTGGGGAGGACTATAATATTCCTGTTTAGCGATTTTTCTAACCGGAATATTAATTTTGGCTAATTTTGATATCATCATAGTTTTGACTTAGGAAATGTGGGTTTAGGGGTCCACAATTAGACCTAGGCAACTATAGGCCTCAAAACATTACGCTGAGGCAAAATATTGCAGCATTAGTGGAGAGTGGGGCCCAATGAGGAGAAACTGCGGCCCACATGGAGGCAGCACAGTCATTGAGGCACGAGGTGGGGCCTATGAGAACGTTGCGCAGTCTTGGACAAAAAGGAAGCATAAGGCTCATTCTTGGAATTCATTCATATATTTTGAAATTGTCTTTTGGCAAAGCATGCTTCAGCAGTGAGCCAAGTCTGCATGTGTTGTTCAGCACACGGGTGTCTTCGAGCGGAGATCCCAGCCTTTGCTTCGGTGGACTTTGAGTGCCAACCCAAGGAAGGTGCGTCACCTTAATTTTATCAGTTCAGCAGTAGTGAGCCTCTTCTACAGCGCAGTCCTTCCATCAGCGGCGCAGAGGCAGCATCAACAGCACAAAGGCTACGCAGTCCCTTGAGGGAGTCACTCCAGGAGTTGGAGAGTGAGTGGAGTTTTTGCAAGAGACTTGGTGAGAAGGCTTGGAGCCTTCTAACAGCGATTTTCCAGGCATTTCGGTGGCATCCAACAGCAGAATTACCAGGAGGTCCTAATTGCCCAGCAGTTTAGTGAGCCAAGCCCAAGAGGGCCAATTTCCGGGGTCAAGCTTTGGACAAACCCTTCGCAGGTTATTCTAGGTTTATTGAGGAGAGTCTGGGGTTAAAATACTAGCATTTTCTGAGTAGTACAACATGCCCTAGCAACAGATCAACTGAAGCAACAACAACATTTATGGGCAGTCAAAAGCACAGGGCATCAACCACGCAGAGAGAAGAATTGAGGGAGCTCAACAGTAATTTTTGAGGGCTTCTCTAGCTTTCCTTGAGCAAGCCCAGGTTCACCCATTCCAACACCTCGTCTTGTACACATTCCTTATCATTAATAAAATGGCTCAGCGCAGTTTTTGTGGATCAATGGTTGTCTAAATTTTGTGTTTATTTTTGTTGTGTGTGTTTAGTCTATGTATGCCTATTTATTGTTGTAAATTACCTTTGGGGATATTACATCAGGACATCATCATAGAAAAGCAGGAAAGATGGTTAGAATATATGAAGTCAAGGATATAGTTCTTGAGAATCTCATTGGGAACATACGTAGCAAGGGCATCTAGTATTAGGTCCATCATACATCTGTCAAAAGGAAACATCTGGTGATGGGGATACTTTAGATCCTCAAGATTCTCTGAAGGAATCTACATTGAATGGTTCATTGATCATGAGGAAAAGCGAGTGTTTCATCAAGAATTCCAAACTTGTGGAATTTATGGGATGATGGTATGATGACATAAAGGTGAAGCATATCAAGGGATTGAATCTCTTTCAATCAAGGAAGCTACTCCAGGAACTCTGGATGACCCAAACGAAAAATGAGGTATGTATGTTTACATTGATATTGTGGAAGTCATGTCATATGGTTGCAGGTAACATGGACCAATGCTCTATCTTACGAGAATGATCTAAAGAAAAGATCTCCTCCCTCAAAGGGATGCAGGAATGCATGGGTCACACATTCACTAGATGAAATCAACATAATATGTCCTCATATGAAGTATGAGGTGGTTGACAACAATTGAGTAACTCTAATTGGAAGCCCTTGGGAATGAGATGTGTGACGAAAGGAAGGAAGAGATCGTGGAATATGCAACCATGGTAAAGGAAATCAACATTTGATAGACCAAGAAGATTTGACTGAGATATCTCCATGGAAGATATGAAGACTCTGATGGAGTCTGAAAAGAAAGAGACCCTTGACAATATATATCTTTGGGAGATGTGTCGATATGTACGTAGGATGTTGATGCGAACTTGTAGATGTCATGATGAAAGACCATCACAAAGTTAATGTTGGTTTTAATGTTCTTTCCTTTATTTTTGAACAGATATCTGGATGGGTGTATGCAGGGCTTCCAAGGGAAGATCTATGGAAGTCTTCCACCATTGATGCACATGTAGTAGGATGAAAGATTCTTAAGTAAACATGGCATGAAGAAGGAAGCATGGCATGAAGGAAGGCCAAATATAGACTGATGGATCACTTTCTGACGATGACATGGCGGACTCATGGATGAAAGTGATGGACGGTCGGTGCCCTATGTAGAAGCCCCAAACATGAAGACTCCTAGATGACGAAAAGAAGTTCATGACATCATGAGGAGGTGTTCTTCAAGCAACTGGTTGTCCCATAATCTCCACCTAAGTTGTTGTAGATCCCTAATTAAGAGGGAGTCTGGAAACAAGTTTCTTACTTGGAAGAAACTTGGAAATTCCTAAGCCAAGAGGGAGCTTAGGTACATTCCTTCCATAGTGTCTCAATGTATTTTTTCGAAATTGTCAGCAAACCCACCCCAGAAATTTCGATCTTAGATCAATTCAGTGTCTCGGTGTATTTTCCAAATGACCCTCAAACCTTCCTTTATAGTCTTCTTGTTGACAAATCAACAACCCGGATTAGATGTCTAATCGATGGTTAAGATTAAAACATTACTTGATCTTCGTTCTCTAGAAGATTCACACTGTTTAATTAATACCCTTTAATTATTTAATTTTCCTAAGTTTAGACTTAGGGTCCCCATTAAAATAATTAATTATTTTAATAAACCATGAACCGAGTGGAATTTCCACAAACAGTTTTTGGGTTCTTTGGAATACAAGTGTCTAAGCCTCCACACCAAATTTGAGATTTAGAGCACTTTCTGATGCTACAAAAATCAAAACTCCCTCTTAGCAAGGAAAGTGCTCTAGCAATAATGTCTACTGCATACTACTCTGTCCCTGAAGCATCCTCCGCGCTGCTCAAATCCTTCAGTCTCTGCACTACTACATCTGTACTGCAACTCCCTCTCAAGTGTTCCATTTGCTATGTTGCTAGCACTGCCACTGCTAACACTACATCTGCATTGCAACTTAGCTGTTGAGAGAAACAACTGAAAACTCACCCAAAACTGAACAAGTGTTCAGCGGATGCACCTCGCTGCTGAAGAATCCGATTTTTGATAGCTACTGCGATGTCCCTCTGATGTTCTGGGTTGCTGCGGCTACTGCTCTGCACTGTGTTGCTGTTGTTATGTTGTTGGTGCCTCTGCTCTGCGTTGCTCCAGAAATGAACGTTGCTATCCACTGCACAGTCGTCTCCATCACTCCTTGGATCCATTGACTACTCCTCCATCCCACTACTTCTGCTCATGGGCTCCCGTAGCAAGGTATGATCCATGAGGTGGGCTCCTCAAGGAATCTGCCCAACTGAAGTTCAAAGAACTACAACTCAATATCACCCCACTTCCCATTAGGAGAAGCATGGGCACTCATGGCCACCTCATCCTCCTCGATTCTCGAGGCTGCAACCTTCGAGTCATGCTTCTCATCTTTGTCCTTCTTCTTCAGAGGACACTGAGATGCATAGTGGCTCATCTCGCCACATCTGAAGCACTTGACCTTTGAAGCATCACGCTTTGGTTTCCGTTGCGCCTGATGTCCCTTCGATGCAAGGTCTGCATTCTCCTCTTCCTCCATGGATTTCGATCCGCTTCTACTGCTGCCATCAAGTTTGCACTTGATGAGGTCTCTCCTCAGCTCCTCCTCCTGAAAATCTGACCACAGCTGCTCCCATCTCGGTAATGCTACCCGGCCCAGTATGCTATGGAGAAACACCTGCGACTCCTTTGTGACACCGTTAAGGGCCATCCGTACCATGATTGTAGCTGTAGGTGTAGCAACTACTGCCAACAGCTGATCACAAACCTCCTGAAACCGCATAGGGTATGAAGACACGCACTCCCCTTTCCGCATCTTGATCATACTGAGCTTCTGCTCCAAGTACAACTTCCGTTGCTCGGAAGATCCCTCATATAGGTCATGCAAAGCTACCAACATATCTCTAACAATATTATTACCAGCCAAATGTGAGACAATGTGGTCCTTGACACCATCAAGGAGCAACCTCTTCGCCATTCCTTCTGACGCTTTTCTGCCCAGCAAAAGCTTCAAAATAACTGCATCCCTCTGTCTTCTGCGTGGAGGCTCTGCGTTGCTCCCTCTGCCTCGGCAAGATCTCGAATATGGAAGTCCTTTCTCTCTGTTGACTCACTCAAAGAGAGACTACCACGAAAATCTCAGCCCTCCTGGCCAGAATTGCACAATCCTTCAATGGATTTGTTCTGTTGAATTGCAGCAACAACGGCCTTCACTTCATAAATCAAATTTGTCCTTCTTGTTTCACATCAATGCTCTGATACCATGTGAAAATTCCAAGATCCAAACAAATCTAAAGAATCCTACTACAAGAACTGAGTGTACTTCTCTTATTAAGTAAATTACATTACATAATTAATTTAGATCTGAATTATTGAAGCAACTACTAAAGCAGCCTACACTAAAATTGATTCAGAAACAAGGAAACTAGACAAGGAAATCATTCACACATATGACACCTTTATTTTGGACTAAGTCCCCAGAAAAACCCAATGCGGGAAAACCAATGCAACGGGTCTAAGAGTTTTATTATTATGCTGTAGAAATGTCTGAATACATCTTTGAATACCCTCAAGGGTTATTCGGTTATAGAGAGAAATACTGGCAAAAGAATTTGTGAGGATTTACCTCGCTCAATCACTGAGTTTCCAGCTGATCCAGATGAAGAAAAACCTACCCTGGGGAAATCTGCGCAGTCTCAGCGCTGCAACTTGCAGCCTCTGCGTCACCCCCTTCCAGGCTCAGCGTTCAGCCCCAGCCAAGTCGTTTTACCTCTATGGATGCTGAGGAACAGCCTCGCAGTGCCACTTTTCAAATCCCGACCTCCGAAACTGATCCACCAACAAAATTCTGAAACCTCTGCCTCTGCCTCTGAGCCGCTTCTGCGTGAGCCTACGCAGTGACTGTGTGAGCCCCTTCCTTCAGTGCTGGCTAGGCTAGATCACCTCTGCCCCTCACTGCTTAGATCTCCAGTTCGAAATTCTCAGCAAACCCGCCCCAGAAATTTCGATCTTAGATCAATTCAGTGTCTCAGTGTATTTTCCAAATGACCCTCAAGCCTTCCTTTATAGTCTTCTAGTTGACAAATCAACGGCCCAGATTAGATGCCTAATCAATGGTTAAGATTAAAACATGACTTGACCTTCGTTCTCTAGAAGATTCACACTGTGTTTTATTAATACCCTTTAATTATTTAATTTCCCCAAGTTTAGACTTAGTGTCCCCATAAAAGAATTAATTATTTTAATAAAACATGAACCGAGCGGAATTTCCACAAACGGTTTATGGGTTCTTTGGAATACAAGTGTCTAAGCCTCCACACCAAATTTGAGACTTGGAGCACTTTCTGATGCTACAAAAATCAATAATATTGACTGGAGCAGACAGATTGATCGAAGACTGCAAGGAGGACCTTGCGAGGGAGTTTGAGATGAAGGATATGGAGCTTATGCACTATTTCCTTGGCTTGGAGGTTTGGCAGGGTGATGGTGAGGACTTTGTGGGACAAGGGAAGTACACTACATAGATTTTCCGAAGATTTCATATGCAGGATTGCAGGCCCATGGCCATGCCTTGTAATATCCCCAATTTTTTTATTTCCGCATTAGAGACATTTTTGGTAAAAGGGAGACATTTTTGGCATTGAGACTTAGGAGGAAAACGGAAGATTACAGCCTTAGGGGAGAGTGGGGACAACAAGGAGAGAAAATTTGACCCAAGAGTCAATTCGCACTAGTGAGAAGAGAGAGAGAGAGAGAGAGGAAGGTGTGCGAATTAGTGGAAGATGGGGACCACCAAGGGAGAGAGGGCCAACCATTATAAATAGAGCTCGGAGGCCTCGATTTGGTATCTTTTGGTGATTTGATAATTCAACAATTAGTTCTCTTGAGTTGCTTGGCCAAGACAGCCCGTGTTGTTCAGCACAAGGAATTTCTGAGCGCGAATTACACCCTCATTTCGGAGACCTTCGAGTGTCTCTCTAGTAAGGAAATTTGGGGTGTCAAATTCAGGATTTCCGCAGAGCTTATTGCAGGTATTCACTTAGTTTTGCACACTCCTTGGGCATAGAGGTAGTTCGAGTTTTTCATTGGAGGTTCATCTATTGTGGGCTGGAGTTCCGACTATTTTTGCAGGTGGTTTTCTCTATTGATGTCGGTGATTTTGTAGTGGATTTGTAGAGATGAGATCAACATTATT
The DNA here is from genome assembly GCA_034641835.2 of Pinus albicaulis. Taxonomy (NCBI): domain Eukaryota; kingdom Viridiplantae; phylum Streptophyta; class Pinopsida; order Pinales; family Pinaceae; genus Pinus; species Pinus albicaulis. The sequence continues at coordinate 760,199,624 of CM076572.1, forward strand.
TTGTGGGCTGAATTTATTAATTTTGGCAGTGTGCATAGTTTCCTAGACACAGCCTGTGTAAGCATTGAGAGAGAGCTGAGGAAATTTCCAGTAGTGGATTTGGGCCTAATTCAGCAATATCAAAACTATGGGGCGTTTTCTGGCCAAATTGGGCAATTTGTACTTGTTGGGGGTCATCGGGGGTCGATCAATTCAGCCCAAACCCTTTATGAATTTTTGTGGGTTTACTGAGAGGAGTCCCAGGCTAATTTTACAAAATTTTCTAAGCAGATTTGAGGGTTGAAATCTCAACTCCATTCAACCAACAACAACAGTATTTCTAGAGCAAAGTGCAATTATTAGGGGCGAGCCATTCTACCACTTGGGTTCATGGCATATTTCTAGGTTTTGCTAGGCATATAGTGAGGATCCCACATGTCAATTTCAGCTCATTCCAAGCACTCTTCAGGGCAGATATTCCAATTCCATTCAACAACCAGCAGCAACATTTTCCGGGAAGGGCATAGTTTTTGGTGGAGAACCTCTCTGACACTTGAGTATTGTACTCTCACCTAGGTTTTTCATAGCTTGCAGTAGCAAGCCCAGGTTCTATCTTTATCATCATCTGATGTAGTCAGTTCTCCACATTAATAAAATGGCTCAGTTATTCGCCCTTTTTCTTGTGTTTTATTGACTGCTTCATGTGTAGTAAAATTTATTTGCTATAGCCTAGGTCATGTGCCTTTATTAGCTGTAAATTTCAATTTGGAATATTACACGTCTCTAGTCACAAACTGGAGGAAGGTGGAAGCTAGCATAGCAGAGCGAGTGGATGCTATAGTATACAGGAAACTCATCTAGTCGTTGATGTCTCTTCTTAACACGCAACCTGATATTTGTTTTGCAATCAACCAACTGAGTCAGTTCATGGTGGAACTGACCAGAGTTCACTGTGTTGCTGTGAAACATGTGTTGAGATATCTTAGAGGCACAACAGATTACGGATTGTGGTACAAACAGGTTGATGGAGTGAGGCTTGAGGGCTTCACAAATGCATATTGGGCAAGGTGTTCCATAGATACGAAGAGTACTTCAAGTGGCGTCTTCAACATTGGGTCAATAGTGGCTTCTTGGTACAGCAGGAAGCAGAGATCAATTGCACTCAGTTCATCAGAGGTCGAGTACATGGTTGCTATTTTGGCAGCATGCGAGGCTATATGGATGAGGAAGTTACTTGTGGGACTTTTCAGATAGAGGATGGAGCCTACGTGATACACTGTGATAATCAAAGTTGCATCAAGCTCTTTTAGAACCCAACGTTTCACAATTGCTCAAAGCATATCGAGATCAGGTATTATCATCTCAAAGATTGTGTCCAAAAAAGGATAGTGAAGCTACCATACACTCCAACAGGGGAGCAGACAGCAACTAACTTGACCAAGACATTGGCAAGTGTTTAAGAATGTAACTAGGTTCGGTCTTCATAATTGTACTTGAAATAAAATATATTTATCAAAAGAAATCAAAAGGAAATTTTATTATTTGAATTGACTTGTTAAGGAATGGGTTTCATGCTTGGGTCAATTGTCATAGGTCAAGCCTCCATTGTAGGCTTTAGGATTTTTTATTTAAGTCAAAAATCCATTTTGTTGGGTCAAAATATTCTTCCATCAAGTCTCCTTGCAAGTCGGCCTTCAAACTAACAGTCAACAAGTCAGCTTCAAAAAATTGACTCATGTCAACTCACTTCAGTGGTAAACAACTATATAAAGGCATGTATACTTCGCACAATTGGACAAGAACAAAATTTCAGAGCATAAGTTCGGTGAATTTCAGAAGCAAAAGTTCGGTATACCTCAGAGATGGAATTCGGATAAATCTCAGTGAACTAGTTTGATGCAACACAGTGAAAGGAAGTCGGATGAGATGAATACATGACTACAGGCCATGAACACTGAAGGTATCACAGAACCGAAGTCTGAAATCAATATTGGGCTATCATTACAGAGTTGAAGATTGGGTTATCATCACAGGAATAAGGCAGGACTTTATTGTAGTGTCTACTATCATTACAAGACTGAGAACTATGCTTGCTAAAGGACTATGTGACACTACTACAAGATCGAAGCATATCAGGTTATCATATGAATGCTACCACCACAGGATCTAAGTACATCTGGAATACCTCAGATCGAAGTATGAAGAAGGTTGCCTCAGATCGAAGTCTGATTAGGACTGAAGCATGAAAAAGGTTGTTACGCAGGCTAAACAAAGTATGATTGGACTACCACAAAAATAAAGTATGACAAGGTTGACTTGATGGATGGAAGAAGTCTTTGGTCTAGGTTGTGAGGATCTTGGTGGTCTCATCTTGTTTTGAATCTACTGAAGGAAGAATTCTTGACTGGGTTTTCCCTAAGAGTGGTGTTTTGCCCTGGCTACGTGCCTACATCTCGTGTCCTCTTCTATTTGTTGTTTGGCATTAGTCTTGATGATAAAGAAAAGATAAATTGAAAGAAAGAATAATAATAATGAAACATCACAAGATGATGTCACAATAAGAGAAATCAATCATCTTGCCATCCTATTGGATTTCTCAACATGGCATCAGAGCTATGGTGAAAGAAGGTTGAAAATCACCTTATTGGAAATAAGGTTTTGGAATTGGAGCAAAGTCACTATCTAAGATCAAATTCATTGCCTAAGATCCAAGTCACTTAAGAACATATAAAAGCATTCAAAGAGACTCCAAAGGGAGGGTTTTCATTATCACCAAACAATAATAGTCCTATTACACTTGAGGTATGTTCCATTGTAAAGGTCTAAAGAGCCTTATCTCTATGATGGACTCAATATCTCTGCCAAGAAACTACGACCATATATCTCAAATATCTCCTTACAGAAAACAATAATGATGTCGAATTAAGAACAATTAAATTTTGGTAAAGAAGGGCAGAAAAGAGGCCTGAGTAGTCTCAATGCACAACAGAGGTAAGAAGAGGCTTCTATATGGTGATACAAAGCTGCTACATGTGGGAAATCTGACTACAGGTCTAAACCAAGGTATGGAATGAATTTTGACAGTTGGTCTGAACAAGATAATACAAAGACATAGTGGAAAAGAAGGACAAGCAAGGTTAAAATATTAACCCTCAGAGTTTCCAAGAAGAGAATCAAGTCTTATGGAACATAAATCTCTCAATCAAAGAAGTTTAAGGTATGTAAACACGAGGTACATATATGAGCTTTTAGATTTTCAATATATCTAATCTTAAATGGTTCATATAATCCTTGTTTATAGTTAGTCTAAGGTAAAGATTGCAATCCCTAGATAACATATGAAATTCTCATATTAGAACCTTAACCCTTATCTTCTAGGGTTTACAAGTAATCTAGGATGTCAAGCAAAGTCCTAGTGTTGATTGGAAGAAGGAATAACTTGACCTTCTAGGATTCTATAGAAAATCTAGATTGAGAAATTAAAATCATGCTCTTCGTATCACATGTTTTGCTTGAAAGTATTTATTACAAGTACAAAATACCATGGCTTAATAAAAGGAAAACACTATGAATCCTTACAAGGTTGGTCAAGGAGCATCCCGAGGTATGTCTTAGACTATACACTTTATAAATTTCTCTTAATATCAAAGGTACTTTCATCATATTTTGAAATTTGCATTACTAACATCATTGTGTCTAGCTTGCTTGAATCATAAATATTCTTGATTGGGTGATTCATCTCTAGATAAATCTACCCTCCTCATATCTTCGATCATTCTTGTAGAACCCTAAAGGGTTCTCCGTAAAACCCTAACTTAAGGGTATGTCAATGGTAATGTATGAAACCCTAGGCTACTTAGGGTTATTGATGGAGTCTAAAAAATATATTTTGATGATGTCATGTTTGGGGTTTTGGTATGGTTATGAAAACCCTAAACTTGTTAGGGTTGAATGGTTTTGACTGAAATCCAAAACCTTTGAGGTTTTTGTAAAGTGGGGTTTGCTATGATATTTATTGAAACCCTAGATCTTTAGGGTTTGGTTGGGTCTATAAGAAAAACCCTTCTTATGCTTTAAAGTAAGATCCTAGGAATGAAACCCTAGGTTTATATGTGTTTGTTTGGTCGAAACCCTAGCTTGATCTAGGTCAGTATATCTCTAAATATTTCCAAACATGTGATGTGCTTATGCTTGATGATGGAATCCTAGATGTGTGTGTTGATGGTCATAGGTCTTAAGCCCTTGTTAGAGTTTAACGTTGTTTAGGAAATCTAGGGTTTTGTAGTTAAACCCTAGTAGAAGTTGAATTCTCTAGTATGAGATATGACAATCTGGAATCTATGAAATTGTACTGTGATTGTTGAAGTTTAGTAGATGAAAATCTAGAGTTTACATTAAACCCTAGTAGACGCTAGTCATGTTGTTAATTGAGTTATGACTGACTCATGTACGAAATCTAGGGTTTGTATGAAATCCTAGTAGAAATTCTAACAGTTGTTAGATGCCCTGTACTTGTTGCCTTGAGAGTTTATGTCATAGAAAGTTTGTTATATCTCAAAAGAAATATTGTGGCTCTAGAATCTAGATATAAAGATTTTGTTGTTGACATGATTTAGGGTTTGAAATATAGAAGTATGTGTTTCTTGTTGATTATCTTAAGCATGTCTAAATTCTAAATGCTTCCATCATTATATGATTTTGATATGGTTAACTTCATGCTTCTTTAGTTTTGGTTCTACTTGCTATCTAAGTTGTGCGGGTACATCATCTTCAAGATGGTGAAGATGTTCGTAAGCAAAGTTGTTATGAGAAGCATGATATGTGAATGATTATGGTCAAGATGACTCTGATAAGAAGAATGGAAGCCATGAAAGATTCTCCAATGTCATGAGAAGAAGTTGATCTCCCTAAGTTAAGAAGGAGGCTAGTTGGGAGAAATCTCCCTACTTAAGAGGGAGGGCATATTATGGTCATGATGAATACCTTGAAAGAAGAAATTGGAGAATGTATTTATAGATGTCGCTGAAAGAAAGAAGGCAGGATCTGGCTGGAGAATATGTTGTTGCATGTGAAGTAGGAAAGAAAGCTATATGGTTGAGGACTCTTGTGTCAAGATTCGTTTGAAAGTCCTCCTGTGATAAATTGAGAAGCAACATCAAGTTGTCTGAAAGACCCGGGAGATTTGTATTTGCCTATGTACATTTGAAAGTGTATTACTGATTGCGGTTGTGTTTGTACAGGTAAATCTCTCGGAGGTTTGATAGCATGTTTACATGTTGGTTACCGATCTGTTTGATCGGGAGAGATTTGTTGTCCTTGATATGTTAGGATCAAGGAGGAATTGCTACCAATTGAATAATCGAGAGTGTTGAGGCTTTGTGAGTGAAGCATTGCCTGGGAGGACATCAAGCTGACACTATTTGTTGATGTCCAGATCCCGAAGTAGGGAGGGTGGCGTTGGTCATAGAGCTCTGACCTCGGATACACACCTTAATCCCTGGGTTGGTGGTTAGCAAGTAAGCCTGATAGTACTTAGAGAGGCTGAAATATTTAGTCCATCTTAGTCCCACCCGGATAGATTTCCCTAGTCAGGACTTTAGTCCATGGCATTGCGGTGCCTAAATTGTTGGAAGACATTGCATAGATTGCCTTGGTCAAGAATCTAGTCTATGGCATTGTGGTGCCTAAACTTCTTCGTAGATCATGCGTTTTAAGATCTTCCATGTACCTCTATAGATATACGTAAATATGAATTCCTCCCTACTTAAGAGGGAGTGTTGAAGAATGTAACTAGGTTCGGTCTTCATAATTGTACTTGAAATAAAATATATTTATCAAAAGAAAGCACCTCATAGCACTAGGCATCATGAGAAGGATCTTGCACCTCATAGCACTAGGCATCACAAAACCCAAATATTCCTACAGTGCCTTATACACCTCCACGATCTACTATACCCACATTCTTAGCCTCAAGAGGAGGAGGACCTCAGGAGCAGGAGACTCCCTACAGGGAGTACTTCATTGAGTACAAATCTTATGGCCCAAAGTTTTGGAGGGCCATCACTTTCAAAGACTTTTGCCAACTGAAAAGAAACAACAAACCCAGGAGACAGACCAAAGTTGGCTACACGAAGGGAAGTGTTTTGCAGCGTAATGTGGGATGACTATTCCTCCCAACTTTTGATGGCTCTTCTAAGAGTTTAGCCAAGGCATGGGTGGAGAAGCTGGATGTTTACTTCCAGTTAAACCAAATGAATAAAACCGAGGCGATCATGGTTGCCATGCTGCACTTGGAGGGAGAAGCTCATCATTGGTTGTTCCATGGGCTGACTACGCTGGGTCACAAACAACGTATGATGACTTCACTAGGAGAGTGTTGGAGAGGTTTGAGAGGAAGGACCCAGAGGAGTATTTCTGGGAGCTAACCAAGCTCAAGAAAAGTAGGAACGCAGAGGTGTACATTTTGAGAGTTTCTGAGGTTGTCAGTGATGGTTCCATATCTGTCCGAGTCCAGGAGGATATACATGTTTGTTGAGGGTCTGGCAGAACCATTACGGTGCTTAGTGAGGTCCAATAGACCTGCTACGATACAGGACGCAGTGGGGAAGGCTAGAGATTTGCAGGATGCCCTACCTAAGGCTAGATCACCACTTCCCAACACACCGGGGTTCCAGCAGAAGAGAAGAGACATGAGAGCTCCACCCCCAAGAGGTAACCAAGGACAGAGGCAACTAGAGGATGCTACCAAGAGAGATCTTCGGAAGAAGAAACTATCCTTTACTTGCGAGGAGCCATGAGCACTAGGCCTCAGGTGTGCAACAAGGAAGGCACACTACATAGAGGTCTTCTCAGACAATGATGGGGATGAGGAGACATTCTTTGAGATGGGAGGAGAGGACAGCGCAACACCCTAGGAGGGAGGGCCTCCACCTCCACCCCCACTGGCAGCAAGAGGATTTACGTTTGCACCTTCAGGAGGGATTCTTGCATCACTACGTGGGGTACCCAAGTATCTGACTTTGAGAATTCGGGGGATAGTGCAGGGGCAACGTGTCTCGGTGTCAGTGGATAGTGGATCCACTCACAACTTCACTGATGCCTAGATGGTGTAGAGGAGGGGCATTGCTACAGAGGGGTTAGAGGGATTTTTAGTGTTGCTACCAGGAGACAGGACCATGCAGTGCACACGTTATGTCCCAGCACTGACTGTGACCATGGGGAATTACTCCATGATTGATCACTTCTTCGCGGTTGACATTCCAGACACCAACATAGTGTTGGGAATTCAATGGATCTACACAGTTGGAAGAGTCACCACTGAATTGAAGAGATTGGAGATGGAGTTTCTAGACTCGGATGGCAAACTGGTGTTGCTAAGGGGCATGCACTCATACCCACCACAGACAGTCTCTGCTCCCAGGATGGATGCCGACTTGAGGTGTGGAGATATAGAGTGGGTTGTAGAGTTGAGGATCTCTAAGTCTGGGGGTGTGACCAAGCCACCACATACAGATATTCAGGCCTTCCTTGACAGATACCCAGTAGTATTTGGACATATATTGTTGGGCCAACCACCTGACCGAGGTTTTGAGCACGCCATTGAGCTAGAGCACGGGGTGCAAGCAGTGATTACCATCCCCTATAGGCATCCTAAGGCCTACAGGGATGAGATAGAGAGATCCATTCATGAGCTCTTGGCATTAGGGCACATCAGGCCCAGTTCTAGTCATTTTGCTTCTTCAGTTGTCACGGTGAAGAAGAAGGATGGGTCGCTGAGGATGTGTATCAATTACAGAGCCTTGAACAAAAAGACCATGAATAACCGCTACCACATCCCCTGGATTGACGAGTTGATGGATGAGTTGAGGGGAGCTAAGTTCTTCTCCAAGTTAGAACTGAGTTTTGGGTACCATCAGATCCGGGTGAGGGACAAGGATGTCCCTGAGACTGCGTTTAGGTGTCATTATGGACACTTCAAGTTTTTGGTGATGCCCTTTGGGCTAACCAATGCTCCGGCCACATTCCATTCTTGCATGAACCACATTTTCCGTGGCTAGTTGAGGAAGTTAGTGTTGGTGTTCTTTGATGATATCTTGATCTACATCCGGACTTGGGAGGAGCACTTGCAACACGTGGGGGCAGTGTTGCGTATCTTAGAGGAGCAGCAAATTTATGCAAAGTTGTCCAAATGCGATTTTGGGTTGACCGAGATGCTCTATTTGGGGCATATCATTGATGTTGAGGGAGTGAGGGTGCATGAGGAGAAGATCAGGGCCATCAGAGATTGGCCAGAGCCTAAGAACGTGACAGAGTTTTAGGGTTTTGTGGGCATATGCATCTACTATCGAAAGTTCGTGAAGGGCTTCTCGCAATTAGCAGCACCCCTTGCTGATTTGACCAAGAAGGGGGACTTCATTTGGACCACCATAGCATAGGGGGCTTTTGAGCGCCTCAAGCAGGTGATGAGCAGTTGTCCGGTACTCGCACTTCCTAACCTCACGCAATCCTTTGTCTTCGAGTGCGATGCATTAGGAGGAGTGGGTCAGTGTTGATGCAGGGAGGGCACCCCATAGCTTTCGAGAGCCAAAAGGTATTGCCCCATGAGAGGTTGTACCCCATCTATGACAAGGAGATGCTAGCCATCATGCATGCGCTAGCCAAGTTCAGGCAGTACCTAGTGGGGAACAGATTCAGAGTGAGGACCGACCAGAACAGCCTCAGGTTCTTTTTAGAGCAGAAGCAACTATAGGACAGGCAGCAGAAGTGGGTGAGTAAGCTCCAGGCTTACAATTTTGACAACGAGTATGTCAAGAGGAAGCACAACGTAGTGCCTAATGCGTTGTCTAGGAGGTCAACTTCTCTTTCTTTGATGAGCACTGAGCCGGATTGGAAGGCTCACCTGTTGGTGGAGTACTTCAAGGATCGGTTTGCATGTGAGATCCTGGAGGGATAAGTGACTAATGACCACTATCAGGTGATGGATGGGGTGATATAGTACAGAGACTGGATCTATTTGGTGGGCAACTACCAGCTACGGGAGAAGATTCTACAGGTTGCCCAGGACTCACCTTTGGCAGGGCATCAGGGGTTCAATAAAACTTACAGGGCCATCAGGGAGAGGTTCTCATGGAAGGCCCTCAAGGATGATGTTCTGCAGCACATCCGAGAGTGTGAGGTGTGCCAGCGGAACAAGGGGGAGTTATCACATCCAGCTGGGTTGCTGCGACCTCTTCCCATCCATGAGGTGAAGTGGGAGAGCATCTCGATGGACTTCATCATTGGGTTTCCCATGGTGCAGGGCAAAGACTGTATCTATGTGGTGGTTGATTGTTTGACGAAGTACGCTCACTTATTCGCAATCTCAGCCAAGTACACGGCTTCACAGGTGGCCAAGTTGTTCTTCAAAGAGATCTTCCGATTGCATGGTCTTCCCAAGACCATTGTCACTGACCAGGACAACCGTTTCATGGGCATTTTTTGGCAGGAATTATTCCGATTGGTGGGCATGGAGCTCACTCCCAGTATGAGCTACCTCCCCAAACGGATGGCCAGACAGAGATAGTTAACAAGTGGCTGGAGGGCTACTTGCATAACTATGTTATGAGACAGCAGAGGGCATGGTTGCGGTGGTTGCACATGGGGGAGTAATGCTACAACACAACCTTTCACATGTCGATAGGTATGTCTCCATTTCGTGCTTTGTATGGTTATGATGCTCTAACGTTTATTGACGTCATGTTAGGAGACAGTAAGGCCCCACAGGCCAATGATTGGATCTAAGAGAGCTAAGAAATTCTAAGGGCTCTCGAGGATAACTTGAGGACAGCCCAAAACCAACAGAAGATCTATGCTGACAGGGGCCGCGTGGAGAGGCAGTTTGAGATTGGGGACCTAGTGTACCTACCCCTTCAATCGTACAAACAGTCCACGCTGAAGCAAAAGGGGGAAGAGAATCTCAAACCCCATTTTTACGGCCCATATAGAGTCACTCGGAGGGTGGGGGAGGTAGCATACGAGTTGGAGCTACCCCCGAGGAGCTGGGTGCACAATAATTTTCAAGTATCGTGCCTAAAGAAGGCCTTGGGACAGCAAGCTACAACAACTACTGAGTTACCCCATATGGATGATGAGGGGCACTTAATGCTACAGCCGGATGCCATTTTGGATACCAGGGAGAGGCAGTTGAGGAACCGGGTGGTCACGGAGTTTTTAATTTGATGGAGGAACTTACCAGATGAGGATGCCACTTGGGAAGGGGAGAAGATTCTCCAACACCCATCATTGCAGTTGCTTAAGGACAAGTAACATCTTGGCGGGGAGGACTGTAATATTCCTAATTAGCTAACTGCTAATTAGAATATTAAATTTCGATTAATTTTACATTTTGCTAAGTTTTGGCTAAAGAAGATGTGGGCTTGGGGACCCGCATATGTAATTCGAGAAACTATAGGCCGAATACATTAGCTCAAAGGAAAATTGCGGCTTTAGTGGGAGTGTGGGTCCAATGAGGAGGCACTGCGCAACACGTGTGGGGACAGCGCAGTCATTGGCTCATGTGGAGGCAGCGCAGCACTAGGTGGGGCCCAAGGGAACGTTGGGAAGCTTGGAACAAAAAGGAAGGGAGCAACCTCATTTTGTCATTCATTCATCATCTTCTGAATTTGTCTTTCAACATAGCACGCTTAAGTAAGAGACAAGTCTGCAAGTGTTATGCAACACACGAGTGTTTCCGAGCGGGAACCTCAACCTCTGCTTCGGGGGACTTCGAGTGCCTGCACAAGGGAAGAGATTTCAACTTGTTCGATCTAGTTGAGGAGTTGTGAACTTCACCCACAATATGTTACCTTCAGAGACAACGCAGAGCAGCACCAGCAGCGCAGTGACTGTTCAGTCCTAAGAGAGAGATCATCCGAGTGCTAAGGAGTGCAGGGATTTTGCAGAGGGGATTTGGTGGGGAGGTTGGGAGTGCGAAGTGTGTCAAAGGAACAAGGGGGAGATGAGACACCCTGCCGGACTACTACAACCACTCCCCATTCCGGAAGGAAAGTGAGAAAGCATCTCTATTGACTTCAATACTGGGTTGCCCACAGTGCAGGGCAAGGATTGAATCTTTGTGGTTGTTGATCGACTAACAAAGGATGCCCATTTCTTCGCCATATCAGCGCAGTACACAGCTTCACAGGTGGCCGAGCTATTTTACCACGATGTTTTCAGATTACATGGTCTTCCTAAGACCATAGTCAGTGACAGGGACAGTTGTTTCATGGGCGGCTTTTGGCAAGAGCTCTTTCGTTTGGTGGGTACAGAGTTAACTCCCAGTACCAGCTATCACCCACAGACGGATGGGCAAGCGGAGATAGTGAACAAGTGGTTGGAATGCTACTTGCGGAACTATGTCACGAGGCAGCAAAAGGCATGGCTGCGTTGGCTTCACCCGGGAGAATACTTCTACAACACTACTTTCCACATGTCTATCGGTATGTCTCCATTTTATGTTTTGCACGGATATCATGCTCTGACTTTTGCTGATGTTATGTTTGGAGCTAGAAAGGCCCCTAGGGCCAAGGATTGGATCCAAGAGAGCCCAGATATACTCCGAGCTCTTAAGGACAACTTAACCACATCATAAAACCAGCAGAAGTTGTATGCAAATAGAGGGCGGGTAAAGAGACAATTTGAGGTAGGTGACTTGGTCTACCTCTGACTTCAGCCTTACAGGCAGTCTACACTGAAACAGAAGGGGACCGAGAAGCTTAAACCCTGCTTCTATGGACTGTACCGGGTGCTCCGTTGGGTAGGAGAGGTTGCGTATGAGTTGGATCTGCCGACAGGGAGTAGGATACATAACATTTTTCATGTATCGTGCCTGAAGAAGGCTTTGGGGCAGCAGGTGACTGCAACAGGGGAGCTTCCACCTACAGATGATGAGGGGCATTTGGTGTTACAACCGGAAGCCATTTTAGACACCTGGGAGAGACAGCTACGGAACAAGATAGTCAAGGAGTATTTGGTGAGATGGAGGAATCTTTCGGATGAGGATGCCACTTGGGAGAGTGAGAAGATCCTGCAGCATCCATCTTTGTAGTTGCTTGAGCACAAACAACCTTTTGGTGGGGAGGACTATAATATTCCCAATTAGCAGTAGCTAATTGGCAATATTAATTTTTGCTCAAATTGTGCTTTTCTAATGTTTAGCCATAAATAAAAGGGTGTTGGGACCCATAACACAAATTAGGAGAAATAAACTCCCTAAAGTCACTTAGCCAACATAATGATTTTAGCGTGGGGCCCAAGGGGGCCAAGTGACAGTGCAGGGAGAGGAGCAACGCAGAGGCAACGTGGGCCAGGACAGTGCAAAGTAGGCAAGGCCGCGTGGCAAAGGAGGACATCGCAGCACAGTGGGGCCCAAGGGAATGTTAGGGTCTCAAGCATAAAAGTGAGTGAGGGCCTAGCTTCTTATTCATTATATTATGCATCTTCAAAATTCTGTCTAACAGATACTAAGCACGCTTACGCTGTTTAGCTAAGTCTGCAAGTGTTGTTCAGCACATGGGTGTCTCCAAGAGGAGATCCCAACCTCAGCCTCGGGGGACTTCGAGTGCCCGCTCAGGAGAGGAGCTTTACCTTGAGTTTTCAAAGCAGATTACGCAAAGCCATTCATCCAGGAGTTTCGTAGTCTTCAGGCAGCACAGTCACTCACAAAGGTTATGCAGTCTTGGAGGAGGGCAGCTCCAAGAGAGAGGGATCTTCAATAGTCTCAGTCCAAGAGAAGTGTGAGGAGATCAGCCCTTCACAAGTTGTATTTTGGAGCAGAGAGAGAGGACAGCATTTCCAACCATTCAGTTCAGAGGCCAACGTACTCACCAGGAGTGCATAATTTTCCCAAGGGGGTCAGATTTCGGGGTTAGCCTTTCCGGAATTCCTTCCTGGGTTTTTTCTGGGTTTTGGGAGGAGAGTTCATTGTCGGAGTTTCATAATTTTCGGAGCAGAGGAACAACCCCAAAGAGCAGCTCCATTCCAGCCAGAAGCAACACTTTCTAGCAGCAGCAGCAGCGCAGGGAGTTACGCAGTCTGCAGGAGAAGAAGCCATCCATAGCAGGGTTTGGAGAGTTATTTCAGCTTACCTTGAGCAAGTCAAGATGCCATCATTCTGATCACCTTCTTGTACTCACTTCCGATTTCCAGATTTATAATAAAATGGCTCAGCTTTTCTGAAATGTTTGCAATGATTTTCATGGTGTATCTCTATTAGCTGTAGTTTTTGTTTATGTTGCTTTGTATTGCTATTTGTTTCCTATTCAGAATATTACAAAGGTGCCAAGAGTTCTTATGCGAATTGTTGGAGAGGAAAACAATTCCTCAAGGAAGTGCACATACAAATAAGAGAATTTCCTATTTAATAGGGGCTAATAGTGCACATGAAAATAAGAGGCAGGATCAAGATCAAGCAAGTGTTTCAAGCCTGGTCTAAGGCAGTGAGAACCATTGAATTCTCTAGTGAAGTAATGAATAATGACTAACACTATTATTACAAAGGTATACCAAGTAGAGCAGCCCTCTTTGGCCTGATCACTACCTGCATCTGCCACCAAATTCCAAGAGTATAAAAATCCTAGCAATTGGCGTGTGAGTGTAATATCATTTTAGGGATATCTCCAGCTGCGGCAAACTCCAACCGAGGAGATAGGCGGAAGGCATTTACCGGATATTACGCCTCAGAAAAGAGACGAGATCCGGAGGCTGCAGCCCTTTCCGGACTGTCTAAGAGTGAAAGATAAACACACCAAGTGGTATAGAACTAGAATGCTCAAAAATATATATATAAATAACAGTACGACAGACATATAATAGCAGAGAAAGAAATTACAGCAACTCATCCAGAAACATAGAGAAGAAATGCTAAGCCATTTTATTAATCTAAGAAATATAATGAAGTACAAATAGGTGATCAGAGTGATGGCACCTAATCTTGTTCAAGGCAAGTGAAGAAACAATCTCAGAAAATACAGGAAATGGCTGCTCTATGAACTACGTCCCAGCTGCTGGAAAACTGCCGTGTACCTGCTACTGCTGGAATGAACTGAAGACTAGGGGCTGATCCCCTTGCCGGAATGAGCTGAAAATCCGTAAACCTCCTCTACTCACCAACCCGGACGAAACCCAGAAACCATATCAAAAATGGCTGACCCCCGAAAATCACCAGAAAATGACTTCTCAAGGAATTACGCTGGCCTCCAAGGCTCTACACAGAGGCTAAATGAAAATAGTTTAAACACCACCTCAAACTCCACCAAAATCCTCCTGTGGGCAAAGGCTGACCCTCTACTCAAAATCTCGGCTGAATCTCCTGCAGAAATCCCAATCCGGAACACCTCCAAAATGAACTGCATCCTCTCTCCCAGTGACTGCGCATTCTCTATGATAGCCCAGCTCCGCAACAAACCCAAACAACAAAACCACTCACAAAATACTGAAGAAATAACCTTGCCCGAGCAGGCACTCGAAGTACCCCGGGGCTAAGGGCGAGATCTCCGACCGAAGACACTCAATGCACTAAATAGTGCTGCAAACAGGCTAAACAGCCAGCGTGCTCAAGAAGACAAAACGTCTAGCTCAAAATCACCAACAACAGAATGAATCCAATGAGGAGGCTCCTCCATCTTTTATAACGTTGGTTTCCCTCCAAAACCCCAACGTAGCCTCTCCTCCACGTGCTCATCCTCATCTGTGCAGAAGCTTCTAGAGTGTACGTGGGCCCCCTTCTCTACGTGGTGTTTGGCCCCCCTTGACTCCCCTTAAGTCATAACGTTGTGCTACTAGGAGGATGTTTTATTTCACTTAAGTGAGTTAGACCCTCTCTACTCACTTTTTATTTATTTATAAACTATAGACGACAAAACTATACAAAATCAAATATTCCAATTAGCTGTCGCTAATTAGGAATATTACAATCTAACCCAGTAAAATGTTGCTTGTCCTCAAGCAACTGAAGTGATGGATGCTGCAAAATCTTCTTGCTCTCCCAAGTGGCATCCTCATCCGGCAAATTCTTCCACCTCACCAAGAATTCCCGGACTGTCTTGCTCCGTAACTGCCTCTCCCTAGTATCAATAATGGCCTCTGGCTACAACACAAGGTGCCCCTCATCATCCGTAGGTGGTAGCTCCTCTGTCACTGTCACCTGCTGCCCCAGCGCCTTCTTCAGGCATGATACATGGAATATGTTGTGGATCTTGTTGCCCTGGGGTAGCTCCAACTCATATGCAACCTGCCCAATCCTGCGTATCACCCTGTATGGCCCGTAAAAGCGAGGTTTGAGCTTCTCAGCTCCCTTCTGCTTCAGCGATGACTGTCGGTATGGCTGTAACCATAGGTAGACCAAGTCCCCTACCTCAAACTGTCTCTCCACCCAACCCTTGTCGGCATACAGCTTCTGTTGGTTTTGTGCTGTAGCCATATTTTCCTTAAGAGCTCGGAGGATGTCCTGACTCTCTTAGATCCAAATCTTGGCTCTAGGAGCCTTGCTAGCACCGAACATCACATCAGCAAAAGATAAAGGATGGTACCCATACAAAGCATAAAATGGTGACATACCAATAGACATGTGATGTGTTGTGTTGTAACAGTACTCCCCCAAATGCAACCATCTCAACCATGCTCGCTGCTGCCCACTGACATAGTTACGCAAGTAGCCCTCCAGCCACTTGTTAACTATCTCCGTCTATCCATCCGTCTGTGGGCGGTAACTGGTACTCGGTGTCAACTCCGTCCCCACTAGTCGGAAAAGCTCCTGCCAAAATCCGCCCATGAAACGGCTGTCCCTGTCACTAATGATGGTCTTAGGAAGACCATGCAGCCTGAAAACCTCTCTGAAGAACAACTCGGCCACCTGTGCTACTGTGTAATGCACGGATATGGCGAAAAAGTGCGCATACTTTGTCAGCCGATCAACGACGACAAAGATACAATCCTTGCCCTGCACCATGGGCAACCCTGTGATGAAGTCCATCGATATGCTCTCCCAATTCCCCTTCGGAATGGGAAGAGGCTGCAACAATCCTACGGGATGGCTCATCTCTCCCTTGTTCCTCTAACAAACATCGCACTCCCTGATGTGCTGGAGCACGTCCTCCTTGAGGCCCTTCCATGAGAACCTCTCTCTGATGGCCCTTTAGGTTTTGGTAAACCCCTGATGGCCTGCCAATGAAGAATCATGTGATGCCTGGAGTATCTTCTTCTTAAGCTGAGATCCCTCAGTCAAGAAGATCCTATCCCTGTAGTAAATGATCTCATTAACCACCCGGTACCTGTCATCCGCCACCTGTCCATCCAGCACCTCACATGCAAATCTGTCCTTGAAGTACTCCACTAAAAGTCGAGCCCTCCAATCTGTATCCAAGCTCATAAGAGATAACGTGGCGGGTCTACGTGAAAGGGCATCTGCTACCACGTTATTCTTACCCTTGACATACTCAATTTCAAAGTCATATGCTTGGATCTTACTGATCCACTTTTGCTGCCTCTCCTGTAGCTGCTTCTGCTCCAAAAAGAACTTGAAGCTGTTGTGATCAGTCCTCGCCCTGAACCTGTTCCCTACCAAATACTGTCGGAATTTGGTCAAGGCATGCATGATGGCAAACATCTCCTTGTCGTATATAGAATACAACCTCTCGTGCAGAAGGAGCTTCCAGCTCTCAAAGGCTATAGGGTGTCCTCCCTGCATCAACACTGCGCTGATCCCCTCTCCCGACGCATCACACTCCAAGACAAATGGCTGCGTAAAATCTGGCAATGCAAGCACTCGGCAGCTACTCATCACCTCCTTGAGCCTATCAAAGGCTCGCTGCGCTGTATCTGACCAACTGAATGCCCCCTTCTTCGTCAAATCTTGAAGGGGTGCAGCAAGCTGTGAAAAACCTCTGACGAACTTCCTGTAATAGGTAAATATCCCAATGAACCCTCAAAGTTCCATCACGTTCTTCGACTCCAGCCAATATTTGATGGCTCTAATCTTCTCCTCATGGACTCTCACTCCGTACACTCCAATAATATGGCCCAAATACAGCATCTCTGTCATCCCAAACTCACACTTGGAGAGCTTAGCATAGAACTGTTGCTCTTCCAATATGCGTAGTACTGCCTCTATATGCTGGAGATGCTCCTCCCAAGTCCTGCTATATATGAGTATGTCATCGAAGAAAACCAATACAAACTTCCTCAGATGACTGTGGAAGATATGGTTCATGCAAGACTGAAAGGTGGCTAGTGCATTGGTCAGCCCAAAAAGCATAACCAAAAACTCGAAGTGCCCATAATGACACCTGAAGGCAGTCTTGGGAATGTCCTATTCCCTCACGCGAATCTAATGGTACCCTAATCTCAAATCAATCTTCGAGAAGAACTTAGCTCCTCTCAGCTCATCCATCAACTCATCGATCCTGGGTATAGGGTATGTAATATTCCCAATTAGCCTTGCTAATTGGAATATCTCATTTTTGTTTAATTTTGCCGCTTTAGTTGGAAATAATAAATAAAGTGAGAAATAAGAGGGGTCACCTCACTTTAGTCACCTCACTTTATAAAATAAAGTGTTTTCCTAGTTGATCAACGTTATAACTTAAAGAGGGGGCCTTGGGGGTCCACATGAGTATGATAGGGGAGGCCTCACGCTGACCCAAGGTAAACTGCGCAGGTCAAAGGAGAGTTAAGTTTTGGAGGGAGTTTGGCATTATAAAAGGAGAGGTTCTCACCTCATTTGGATCATCCATGATTTGATATTCTTATTGATAGCTAGACTTTGTCTGCTTCAGCACGCCGGTTGTTTAGTCGGTCTGCAGCACTGCTTAGTGCACGAGTGTCTCCGGTCGGAGATCTCACCCTTAGCCTCGGGGGACTTCGAGTGCCTGCCCTGGTAAGGTTTTTCTGGTTCTACCCTTAGCTTCGGGGGACTTCGAGTGCCCGCCCTAGCAAGGTTTTTCAGTAGCAAAGCAGCAGCAGTTCTGAAGCATATCTGAGGAGGAGGAAGCCCTCTTGTGGCTGCGCAGAGCAAGAGAAGGAAGGACGCTGAATCTTGAAGGAGAAGGACGCTGTCTCATCTGGAGAGAGGACGCTGAACCTTCAGGAGGAGAAGGACGCTGTCCAAGGAGGACGCAGTTCCAGTCTGACAGAGGAAACGCTGTTTGGGAGGCAGGAGGACGCTGTCTAGTCCAAGAGTGAGGACGCTGTCCATTCTGGAGGTAAGGGTTGCAGATCTGAAGGGTTATTGTCAGATCCAGCTTGGGAAAGGATAGATCTTGCAGATCTAGTCCTGTATGTTGCAGATCTAGTCTTGAATGTTGCAGATCTGAAGGTTTTGCACTAGATCCAGTTGGAGGAGTAACAGATCTGAGGAGATACTGATAGATCTAGTCCAGATCTGAAGGAATAACACCAGATCTAGCCCTAGAGGCTGTAGATCTGAGGAGATAGTTCCAGATCTAACATAGATCTGAGGGTTTAGCAGCAGATCGGGTATTGGAGGACGCAGATCAGCAAGGGAAGGACGCAGATCTGGTTGGGGGTTTCAGATTCATCAGGTGAGGACGCAGATCTGAGGAGCTGACTTGGGAGAGGCAGGCTTGTCAGCGTTTTCTAGCCTTCAGTGGCTGATTTATTGCCTGGAGGGTTTCCTGCGCTGTCCCTAGCAGAGGCAGCGTTTTCTATTGTGGAGGGTTTTCAGTCTTCAGCCCAGCTCCAGCGCAGTTCATCTTCAGCTTGCAGAGTAGCCAGGACGCTGTCCTTGATGCAGCCCTTTTTCTGTTGAGAGGGTCTCCCCTTGCCTAGAGCAAGGATAGGTGCACTGCTTCTGATTTACTTGTACTCCTCTCTATGTACTTTCTGATTAATAAAATGGCTCAGATTTTGGTGTTACATGTCTCATGATTCAGTGATCTGGTTCAGTTTATATTTGTATTGGTGCATTTCTGTTTATTACTGGTCATTTCCCCTTTGGGGATATTACAGGGTACCTGTTCTTCAGAGTCTTCTTGTTCAGGGCCCTGTAGTCAATGCACATCCACAAGGTGTCGTCCTTCTTCTTCACCAACACTACAGAAGAAGCAAACTGACTTGTGCTGGGTCTGATGTGTCCAAGAGCCAACAACTCCTGGATGCCCTGCTCAATCTCATCCTGATAGGCTTTGGGATGCCTATAGGGGGTAGTGATCACCGCCTGAATACCCTGCTCAAGCTCAATGGTGTGCTCAAACCCTCGATCTAGTGGCCGACCTGGCGGTATATCCCCAAACACTACCTCATGCCTGTCAAGGATGGCCTGTATATCTGGATGAACTGCTCGACCGGTGGTCTCTGCCTGTGATGCCCGCAACTCAACCGCCCACTCTATGTCTCCCTTCCGGAAGTCTGCCTCCATCCAGTGTGTCGAAACTGTCTAAGGTGGGTAAGTGTGCATCCCTCGGATCTTCTCATGCTTCCCGATCTTCCTATCATCCCACTCCATCTCTAAAGCCTCCCAATCCTTGGTGACCTTCCCCAGAGTAATCAACCACTGAACACCCAATACCATAATGGTATTTGGTATGTTGACCACGAAAAAGTGGTCGGTCATGGTGTAGGTACCCATCGTCACTGCCAACTCTGGAACTTACCGGGCACACTGCATCGTCTGGGCTCCTGGGACCAAGACTGAAAATTCGTCAAAGCTCTCGGTCGGGACTCGGTATACCCCTCCGCTCGACCATCTGTGCATCAATGAAATTGTGGGTTGCCCCACTGTCAACCAAGACTGATACTCGCTGGCCACATACTGTCCCTCGTACGCGCAGTGTCAAATACTTAGGAACTCCTCGCAAAGCTGCAAGGGTCCCTCCTGTGGGTGCAAACGCTGCACCTCCTATTCCTGGAGGTGGAGGTGGCAACTGATCCTAGGCCGTCTGACTATCTCTTGCCTCCTCATCATCCTCCTCATCCTCTTCCCCGCTGTCATCAGAGAAGACCTCAATGAAGTGTGCTTTGCCAGCAGCACACCTATGCCCTGGTGCCCACGGCTCCTGACAAGTGAAGCACAGCCGCTTCTTCCTCAACTCCCTCCTGGCATCATCATCTATCTGTGCCCGTCCTAGATTCCCCTTTGGAGGAGGAACCCTCACATCCTTCCCCTTGGGCTGGAAGCCCTGTCTCTGGGGGTAAGGTGTCCGTGTCCTGGGCAATGCATCCTGTAAGTCCTTGGTCCTGCTGATAGCATCCAGGAGTGTAGCTGGTCTAGTAGATCTGACTAGACCTCGAAGTGGCTTTGCCAATCCCTCCACAATCATATAGATCATCCGTGTCACGGATAGATCTGGCACCATCACCGAAACCCTCAAGAAATCTGCAATGTATGTCTCTGGGCTCCCTGTCTGCTTGAGCCTCATCAGCTCAACAAAATGCTATTCTGGATCCCTTTGGTCAAAACGCTCCATCAACCTCCTGGTAAACTCGGCATACGTCGTCACCGTAGAGTGTCTGAGTGCAACCATCCCATGGAACCACCAGTCCTGGGCCTCACCATCCAAATGTAATGTCGCCACCTTGATGGCCTCCGTCTCCGACATTTGGTTAAGCTGGAAATAGATATCCAGCTTCTCCACCCAAGACTTTGCCAAACTGTTTGATGATCCATCAAACGTAGGCAAATGGTATCTGCTAGAGGCACGGTGGGAATCTCCATCATGATAATGTCGGTGCCCTCTATGATGGTCGCGGGATCTACTATCCCGCTGGAGCTGAACGAAATCTCTGAATGTGAGAGCATCCCTGAACTCCTACCCGTAGGTCTGATACTCTGCAAAATACTTGTCTAAGTGTCCAGGCTCTGCCTCCTACTGGGCTACTGCCCCTGTGTCTGCTCCCAAGAAAGTGGGCATGGTAGAGCGGGTAGGTGTGCGTGAAGCCATCGGCTGAGGAGTATCACGCTGACCAGCACCATGCTCCGGCAAGTGGTGGGATGTACCTGATCCCTCTCCTACCTGGAAAACCCGCGGATTCTCACGCTGTCTCGCCTCTACAACGGTGAATCTCTGCCCCATTACCTCAACCTGTCTGGCTAATTCCTGTACTGATTTGAGGAGCTGGTTCGCAAATCTCTTCCTGTCCTCATCTGCCATCGGAATCCCAAACTCTGAATCTAACACAGGTTCCCTCTGTTCTGCGTCTATCACATGTTCCTCCTGCTCTGCGTTCACCACTCAAACCCAGTCTCCCTCTCCGTAGGTGTTCTCCAACCTACGCTCACGGTCTCTGTACTTCTGACCTCTGTAACAAATATATGGTCTTTTCCCCGGTGTCATAGACCACAGGCTGAGCCAGAACTATGCTCTGATACCATTGTAATATCTCGTTTCGGAGATATCTCTAAAACACGGCAAACTCCAACCAGAGATAGACTGGGAGGGCATTTACCGGATATTCCGCCTCTAAAAAGAGGACGAGATCCAAAGGCTACCTGGCCCTTTCCAGACTCTGTCTAAGAGTGAAAGATAAACACACCAAGTGGTATAGAACTAGAATGCTCAAAAATATATATATAAATAACAGTATGACAGACATATAATACCAAAGAAAGAAATTACGGCAACTCATCCAGAAACATAGAGAAGAAATGCTAAGCCATTTTATTAATCTGAGAAATATAATGAAGTACAAATAGGTGATCAGAGTGATGGCACCTAATCTTGCTCAAGGCAAGTGAAGAAACAATCTCAGAAAATACAGGAAATGGTTGCTCTATCAGGCTATGATCATTTGTTGGAAAAGCTAGTATGTTGCTATTCTTTGGAATGAGCTGAAGACTGAAAATTTGAGTCCCCTTCTGGACAAGTGAAACACTGCAAACACTCTCTGCCTCTCTGTGGGACAAAACCCAAAAACCATATCAAAAATGGCCGACCCCCGAAAATCACCAGAAAATGCCTCCTCAAGGAATTACGCTGGCCTCCAAGGCTCTGCGCAGAGGCTAAATGAAAATAGCTGAAACACCGCCTCAAACTCCACCAAAATCCTCCTGTGGGAAAAGGCTGACCCTCTACTCAAAATCTCGGCTGAATTTCCTGCAGAAATCCCAATCCGGAACACCTCCAAAATGAACTGCGTCCTCTCTCCCAGTGACTGCGCAGTCTCTATGATAGCCCAGCTCCGCAACAAACCCAAACAACAAAACCACTCACAAAATACTGAAGAAATAACCTTGCCCGAGTAGACACTCGAAGTCCCCCGAGGCTAAGGGCAAGATCTCCGACCGAAGACACTCAATGCACTAAACAATGTTGCAGACAGGCCAAACAGCCAGCGTGCTCAAGAAGACAAAACGTCTAGCTCAAAATCACCAACAACAGAATGAATCAAATGAGGAGGCTCCTCCATCTTTTATAACGTTGGTTTCCCTCCAAAACCCCAATGTAGCGTCTCTCCTCCATGTGCTCATCCTCATCTACGCAGAAGCTTCTAGAGTGTATGTGGGCCCCCTTCTCTACGTGGTGTTTGGCCCCCCTTGGCTCCCCTTAAGTCATAACGTTGTGCTACTAGGAGGATGTTTTATTTCACTTAAGTGAGTTAAACCCTCTCTATTCACTTTTTATTTATTTATAAACTATAGACGGCAAAACTATACAAAATCGAATATTCCAATTAGCTGTCGCTAATTAAGAATATTACACTGAGAAAAAGGCCCTCTAAATTTACACAAAATGTCAGGAGTTTGTCGTTGTTGCACTTTTTATAAATTTACACAAAATGTTTGTCGTCTTAGGGGAATTTTCCGTTGCAGAATCCAGATATCATTTGTAAATAATAACGGATTGCGGTCTGGTTATATGCAGTGATCTTTCTAAATTTGCTCTAAATTGCATTACTGCAGACTGTTATATGAAGTGGTTTTTCTATATATGCTCTAAAAAATTGCAGGATGCTATATGCAGTTTTTTTATATTTGCTCCAAAAATCAATGTTGCACGCTGCTGTATGCAGGAATTCTTCTATATGTACCTAAAAAAACAATATCGCAGGCTCTAATATGCAGTGGTTCTATTTTTTATTTGGATGTTTTGTTTTGCAATTGACACTCGTTCTTTCAAAATGGTAGGAAAACGACCAATGTCAGAACCAGATAAATATTCAGCATTGATTCTTTGAAAAACCCTAGAGTAATTAGTATAAAATAGTCTTCAAAACAGTATTTCGGAACTTATCTCCAAAGTAATTCTTATGTGATGTTGTGCTCACATGGTAAATCACTTTCAGATTGTTACTGGATTTTTCTCCCTTTTTGGGAATAATAGTTGGAAAGTGACATCAAGTAAATTTGGCGATTCCGAAAAACAATGGTAATTTTCAAGCAAATAGGATATTTTCTAATTTTTTTTCTTTAATGTTTTGTTTCGCAATCGACTTTGGCATATTTTGAACATTGGTAAGAAATTTATTGATTAAGGAAATCGGATCAATGCTGGACTTTTTTATAAAATCTCCAATGTTGGACTTAAGGTCAACGGCATTTATCAGAAAACCTTTCATTTACATGCATCCGATCGAGAACCTATAATTTAAATTCATCTAGATATATTTTAAACAAAGCTTCATCTTGATAGCGGAAAAGATAAAAACATTTATATTTTTTCTGAATCTTATAAAACGGATCGTCCAAAAGAGTATAAATTCATGAGGCTAGATTTTACAGATAAATCTTTTTTTTAAATGAATTTAAACAAGGAAAATATCGAATAATGTTTTCTTTTCTGAAGGTGAAACGTGACTTATTTCTTGGTAGGGCAACAAAACGAATCGTGCAAAAGAGTATATAGATTCATGAGGCTACATTTACAGATAATTTTTTAAAAATATGAATTTAATCCAGCAAATTGCCGAATTCTGTTTTCTTTTTCTGAAGGTTAAACGGGACTTGTTTCTTTGAAGGGCAAAGAAGAGCAATTTACCCGTTGCGGCGGCATGCAACAGCCGACAGGCAACCGGCGCTGAAGGTCATCTGCGAAAGGAGCGACGACAGGATCCTTTGAATTGAGCAACAAAACTTCGTCTGAAGTAATAATGGCCTTTATATGCTCTAGATTTATGACAATGGCGCGCTCTCGCCCGAGAATTGTGGAAGGATAGGAAAGCACGGGATCAAGAATGCGTAAATCCCGAGCAGGAAGTCCTGCGCGTCGCATGATTACATGTTTGCCGACCTCGAGCAGCTCGGCATTCCCTGTGGCATCGATCACCAGCCATGACCTCAATCCCCCGGTCCCCTTCCCCTTCTTACGTGATAATGATATTGCTGCACTTATGTGACGCCCCTCCACGAATAACAATTCCTTCTCTTCTCCTGCCATTGCTAAGGACGGGCTGCTAATTTTGTTGGACGGGATTCGGTTCCTCATGTCTTCCTTCTCTGAGTCTCCTCAAAAGTTTTTCGGGTTCCTCGATCCTCGCTCCCTTTCCTTTTGCTTTTAAATCATGAGACACTCGGGCAGGCCAGCCTTCGCTGCTTTGCTTTGATACTGTCATTGAAGAATACACAGATCACCATCCCATACAGTGAGTCAACGTCCGACCAGTGCCGGGCTTCAATATATTTGTTCAACTTACATACGTCTTTATTCATCTATTTGCTACATTATTTTATTTTTATTATTAATGTTTCAAGGTAACTATCAGCTTAACTCATCCCCTTAATATATTTAATTAGTTACTTGAACATCTCTGTTTTAAATGATCTCTTTTTCAAATGTTTTGTTGAATACGTCTTTATTCATCTATTTGCTACATTTCTATTTTTCTGTATTTTATTTTTATTATTAATGTTTAAGGTAACTATCAGCTTAACTCATCCCCTTGATATATTTAATGTAGTTCCTTTAACATCTCTTTTTTAAATGATCTCTTTTTCAAATGTTTTGTTGAATAGGTCTTTATTCATCTATTTGCTACATTTCTACTTTTCTGTATTTTATTTTTTATTATTAATGTTTAAAGGTAACTATCAGCTTAACTCATCCCCTTAAAATATTTAATTTAGTTACTTGAACATCTCTTTTTTAAATGATCTCTTTTTCAAATGTTTTGTTGAATACGTCTTTATTCATCTATTTGCTACATTTCTACTTTTCTGTATTTTATTTTTATTATTAATGTTTAAAGGTAACTATCAGCTTAACTCATCCCCTTAATATATTTAGTTACTTGAACATCTCTTTTTTAAATGATGTCTTTTTCAAATGTTTTGTTGAATATTATTATTATTAAAAATTTTATATTATTTTTAATTGTTTTAATATATAATTTAAGTTATATTATATTTTGTCTTTAACATTAGGGACATTAGGGAGGGAGTAGATTTCATTAGCGTAGTTTAAAAAATCTACAAAATAACTTAGAAATATTTGAATAAAATTATGAAAAAATTTCTCCAAAATTTTTGAATTTTTTTATGGTGCTATTTTCAAAAACAATTTATTTTTTTTTAAATTTGTTTTTATCAAATTTCAAAAAAAACTACCCTTGTTTGCGTCCGTATAACAACTCTAATTCCAATTCGACTCAGCAACCTGTATAAATCTAATTCCAATTCGACTCTGTATAATAAACCGTGTATAAGAGACTCGGTATAATAAAGACCGTGTATAAAGAGAGGTCATGGAGTAGAATCCTATTCGAAGCCGTATAATAAGAACTGTATAATGATTATAGTTTTTAATAAAGAAAAAACAGTAAAGTTGCATTAATTGCGGTCATAAAAAGGTGTTTAATTATGTTTATTTTTTAATATTAATTTAATAAAAAGTGTTTAATTATTTTATTTTTAATATTATTTTGATAAAGAGAAAAATAAGATTTTTAACATATTATTTTGAACATGAGTGGTATTACTTATATTTTTAGATAAATTTAAAAAAGAATTTTATTCAATTCAAAAGTATTTAAATGTGTTTATAGGTGTTTTACAATTTAATATGAGAGATATTTTTTAATAATTTTACATTTAAAAATAATAAAATAATATTTATATTAATAGATCAAAAAAATAAGAAGAAAAAAAATACAATATTGATCACAAATAAAATACTTCAATCATCTCTCAGGTAGGGGTGATTAAGTAAGAGGCAAGTGTGTACTTGGGGATACCACATTCCCACACGCGGCAACCATGAATCAACAAATGTGTGAACCCAACTAGTTGGATGGCCAGACAAGGAAGGGTATGGAGAGAATGATTGTATTTATCATGCAAATTATGATGAGCGGAGGCGAAACGTTTAGTCGAAAAATGAACAGAGGAATTTTTGGTGATAGCTCCCGTTCGGTATGTCAGCAAGGCTCCGTTAGTGAGCCAAACAGGCACCATGCAGCAGAGGTAGACAAGTGCATTCGATCAACAAATGGAACAAGGAGAACTCAGGTGTTCATTTGGGATCATGGAGTGGGAGGTAACTAAACTCAGTGACCCCTTCAAAGCTGGGAAGTGGAGAACGACTTAACCAACTTAACCATTTATTGTTGGTCCCTGACTGCATGTGAATTAGTGAGTAAACAAGTATCTCCACTCTCTTGGATCCTCACCCCTTTTAGAGCCTCACTGTCCCGTGAATTCCCTTATCCAATCGAGGACATCATAGAAATGTGGAAACCATGGCCATTCCACACCAAGTAGATGGAAGATCCACAATCAAGCTCCAAAGTGATCCGTCGATCTAAGGAGAAACAAATTGAATTGAACCTCAAACGAAAAAGAGAGCCTCGATCCGCCAACACTATTGATCTATCTATTCTTTCTTTTATCAGGTCCAGATTCACCTGTGTTGGGATAATTGATTTTCTAGTGGAGCAAGTGAGCCAAGCGATAATATCGACTACAAACTTCTTCTCTTTCTAGTGAGAATCTCTTCCTCCCCATTCATTTCACACCTCCATTTGCAGAGTCTTCCAATTAGAGAGAATTAGCCCCACTCCTTCCTCAAATTTTCTCATACCGTATGTTGAAAGCACCTATGGGAGGAAGCCATTTCTTGTTGGAATTAGATCCATATTCCGTAGTCGTATTCACTCAATCCCTTCATAGTCCTATATTCACTTCGATCTCTATGTTACTAACACACACACAATGTCCGTAATATATATATATAATAATAAATAATAAAGAGAAGATAATAATAGTAAATGAGTAAAATAATGAATAATAAAGTGAATTTTTGAATAAATAAAATAAATAAATAATAAAAATAGTAAGAATAAGTAAAAATAAATAAAATAAACAAAAATCAAAATAAGAAAAACGTTGAGTTAAGAAAAATTTAAGAAAAAAATAGAGGTTGGCATGATGACATATGGATTGTGTGCATGAGGATTCTCTTTCCATTTTTGGAACAAATTGTTTTATTTAATGGATGAAAAAAGGGATGAGAGACATTCATTCATTCTATAGAAGAACTATAAGAGAGGAGGACTCACTGACTGTAGTAATTGATTGAGGGCTCGTGGGTGGCCAGTGGTAGAAAGATTTTATGCAAAGAAGCCCACATTTGGTTGGAGAGTTGTCCCCAAAATATTGTTGCAGTGAACTTGATCCAAATAGTGACACGACTCCAAAGTATATCTTCGCGTTACAGGTAAGTCTTTCCTTCTCACGTTTTTCGTAAATGATATGCTAATCAATGGAATATTTTTGTGTTGATTATTAAAAGCATGGATTGATGTAAATAATTTGTATGTTTTGATTCCAAGTTTGTTACAAATTAATTTATCAATTTTCTTAGAAAAAATATAAATTATCAATTTAAATGTAACTAAGTCAAAATTTTAAAAAATAAATATTCACTTAGAATTACAAATTAATATGATGTAGTTAAATAAATATATAATTTATAACTTGTAAATGCAAAAAAATATAATAACACAAACAAACATGGAATAGGTTGAGGATGGAAGTAATTTTTTTTGGAATTGAATTATTCCAATGAAAGCCCCACTTTCACCAGATTTTACAGAATCCTAGTATTGTAATAGTTAATAAATCATTTTTCC
This sequence comes from Pinus albicaulis, assembly GCA_034641835.2. Lineage (NCBI taxonomy): Eukaryota > Viridiplantae > Streptophyta > Pinopsida > Pinales > Pinaceae > Pinus > Pinus albicaulis. Next base: position 760,227,656 of record CM076572.1, read on the forward strand.
AACCAACATTTAAGTTGACCTGAACCTACTTATAAAAAAACAATATAAATATATATATTAAAGTTAAAAATATACTATACAATTTTTAATTAAACTTTAAAATATAAAATTAGAAATACTTTAAAATATAAAATTCAATATTTCTAATTTTTCTGTACAATTTATAAAAGGAAAAAATTAGATGTATTTTTCTATCTTACTTTAAAACTCAATTTTGAAATATAAAAAATCAATGTAGTCAGAATTACTGGAATACTGATACTGATATATATATAGTTTTTCATAACAACAAAATAATCTTATTTTAAAAATAAATGTGGTTTACTCCACTTGTCCTTGTCCTTGACTTTTAGTACAAATCCAAATTCACCTGAAGCCACTTTTCCTTGACTTTTAGGACAAATCCAAATTCACCTGAAGATTACATGAAGCTACGAAAATCTCAAATACATCCACGTGGTAAAAGGATTTTCTCCATGACATGATAACGCATATCAATCATAATATTAGTGTATTTTTAATTGTTTTTTATTTAATTATTTTTAAATTAATTAATATTATTTTTAATAAATATTATTTAAAATTTTAAATAAATTAAATTATAAATAAAAGTAATATTTTATTTTAGGTATAGAATTATGGTTAAATACTATTAAATAATATATGATTTTATTAAAATAATTTTAAAAAGATATTGATTTCTATACCTATTATTTATTAAAATTATTATTTAGTTTTTAAATATTTTTTTAGACCTAAAGAAATAAGTTAATGGCATAAATTCGAGAAATATATGACCAAAGTAATGATGAATTGAGTTTATTTCAATTTGAGAAAAAATAATTATTTTTTTATCTAAATTCAATCCCATATAATATGTTAACTTATAATAGATATTTCTTATAATAACTTATAACTTTGTTATTTAAGCAAAAAATAATTATATTTTAAATTTAAAATATTAAAAAAAAAAAATTCATATATACTCTATCCTCTATCCATCGATGAAATTGAAATACTTTTGAAAGGAAATGGGCTCACCAATTATCATATATATCGAGATGGAATTTAGCAATTACATTGTTTGGGTAAATTCCATTCAAATTGAACTTAATGAGAAAATAAAAAAACTAGCTTGACACATTGATTTCATGAAGTTATTCTCACTCTCATCCGTGTGGAGTTTGATGATGCTTTGTTGAAGAAGCAAAATAATGGAAAGGATAAGAAGACCCTTCCCCTATACACACCAAGTACGCTTTTGGGGTCCATTTTCCTAGTGTAATTTCATAAATGCTTTCACATAAATGTAATGTTGCAAGCCACAAATCAACAACTTTTTTTCTTTACGTTGTTATAATTTAAATATATATTGTGTTTAAGTGTGGTTCTCAGAACCCTAGTGGATCTTCCACCTTAGACTTGAGTACTCTCGAGAGTTCGTCAATTTTGTGCTTCATTAGGCCCATTGCTTTCCATTATACGTGCCTCGTAAGGCCTAATGCTTTCCATGGTCATTTATTATGTATGTGCCTCAGATAAAGATTCTCTTGATATATCCTTATAAGCGTAGCCTAAAGAACCCACAAATTAGCCCAGAAAATAATGGGAATTTCAGTGAGATTATGACAAAATATGGCAGAAATTTTTGAAAATCTGGGTTACAACTATCAAACTTGAAGATTTTCGGTGCCCAGGGGTTCTTGATGGTGTTGAATCCATTTCCACCATAAAAAAAAGTTTCAAACACTCCAACATTCAGATTTTTTGATTTTTTTTTTTATTGGATTCAGGAAAGAAATCTGTCGTATGGGAAAATTTGTAGTCTCGGTAGACAACGCCTATCCTTATATGCCACTATTCAAGAACCACTACGGCTCTATGTTACTAATAACTCCCCCTGTCCTTTGAATCATCTCGAAAATGCACTCTCTCATCCAACCAATGACTATTGGGTGTTACTCTCTACCACGTGTAGTATTTTCCTCTCCTCCCTTGGTGAATGAATGAATTATTTTAATGATGTCCATGAGGCTGAACAACCTAAGGGATCAAGAGAATAAAAACCTTAACTCATCTTCGTATTCCTTTTGATGTCAGATCTTCTGTTATGAGTCTTGACTAGAAGGCCAACTATCTGATTGATCTTATCTTTGTCAAACAGATGGTGCATGTTGTCAACCTTTAGATTGTTTTCATACTGAATGCAAATATCCTCATAGGATGCACACTCCATGACAAAGTGTCATTCCGTCTCCACCACACCGTTATCGCAGAAAATGAAAGTTATCTCTTCCCAAACTTTCTTGGGAATCTTCCACCTACCAATCTCACATCTAAGGTGATGTGACCCTGTCCTCAATTGTGCCACTAGAACCCTTGCTTTTCCTTTAACAGATGCCCCTAAATATCTTTTCTCACCATGGTCACAAGTTGGATTGAAATCTTTGATGTAGTATGCTTTTTTACATCCATTGCAATTAGTCCACATGGTACTCCTAAAATTTTCTATCACAATTTTTTTTATTTCTTCGTTGGTCACACTAGGACATTCATGCAACTTGATATTCCACTTACTCATCCACTTTTTTTTTTTGCTTCATCCAAGTTTTCTTCCTACGATCTAATTCTTCTTCCATAGTTGTCTTGGGCCAGCATTGGTTATCCATGATTTTAGCCTTCTTTAAATAGCTTATTAACACGATTATCATTGTTGCCTCCAATGGAAAATTACCTACTTCAGCCAAAATGATTTCATACGAGACTGTGGCTTTAACTTTAAGATTGCTAGTAAATAATTTTTTATGTATTATTTCTAGCTATCTCCAACTACAAGATTGCATGCTACTTCCCCATACTTCACAACCGTAGAGAACAACCAACGTAACCAACAACCAAAAAAGTATTTTCTTGGTTTTCCAATCCCAAAGTTCAACTTTTCTGCACCAATTTTGGAGTAAGTATGAGGCTCTCCATCCTCCCTAAATTATTTTTCGCCATACAAGTCTCCCAACTGAGCTTATGGTGGAAGTCAATCTCAAGATATTTTTATTCTTTCACTTTCTCCATGGGACTACCTTCGAAAAGAAAAGTGCTTGGTTTGTCTTTTCTACTTAAAGAGAAAATCATGATTTTGGTCTTGTTAATGTTCAATTGCATCCCAACCTCCTAACAAAGTGTTCTAAAGTCTTTGAGTGTTCTCTTAATTCATGTGTTTTTTAAAGATTAGAATAGGATCATCTGCGTATATAAGCAACTTTACCACATAGCTTAACAAAAAACACAACTTAATTAATAGAAAACCCATCTTAATTAATAAAAAACCCAACTTGATGTTTGATTGTTTTGTGATACTTAAACACACAACACCGTTTTCAAAGTAAATGCACAATACAGGAACAAAACCCCCACAATGTGGATATGGAACTGCTTATCTCTTTCTCTGAGTGTGGTGTTTTTTTCCCCATGGATTCGAGTTTCAGTGATGTATTAAGGAAGGAAGTTTTTTATTGGCCATAATTGTCCTGAGGAAACCACTACGTTTAAGGAGTTGATATTTGTGTCAGAGAAAACGATCCACATAGTGTAATCGATGATGGTACTCACTCCCTTTCTCTTTATTTCAACTTCTGTGAGGCAGGGGTGCAAGATTAACTATGTTAGGAATTCTCTCGGCATCGGCATGGAAGCAACCCTAGCAACTCAGTGCCCATTCTTTCTCTGCAGCTCTCTTGTGAATTGTCTTCTCTTCATAATCGTGATCGAGTGAAACCTTTGTTCCGTGGTAGGCGTATATATGGCGGTTCCTTCCTTAGTCATATTTTTATCTTCCAGCTTCACCCCATGTGACTACAAGGATGTATTATGGGCTCCAACATTAGAGTTTATCACACATTTATTGGAATCCAAAATATTAATTTTCAACTGTTTCCTCATAGGCCTATTTGCATAGTCGACATACTAGTCCGATGTAGTTTGTCTGGAGTATTGTGAAATGAGTTTCAAACTCAAGACTGACCCATTTTCAGTCTATGAGTATACTTTCGATCAATTTTCACCTTATCCAAAAATATTTATTTTTGGTGGGGCCTTGCTTGTTAGTTCATTATTGGTCCCCCACTACACACTTAGTTTCATTGTTGTAGGGTGGAAGATGCCAAGGCTAAGGTGGAGGAGGTTGTTTCATAGGAGGGTGATATGGTAACCAACAATATGTTAAGTGCCACTGCAATTCGAATGATCACAAAATGTTAGTGAAGGAAAAGTGGGTGGATATTATATATGGAGCAGAGATAGAGGCATGCTTCCTATTATTACAAGATGATTAATGGGATATTGATTATTGATAAGAAAATAACTTACTTTATCACTAAAGCTAAGAGAAAAAAGTAATGTTTCATACAATTTTCCATCATTAAAACAAATAAATGTCCATGCAAGAGAGTTCTTTAAAGTAACGTCAACATTTCCTAGTGCAGGCATATTTGTTTTAATTATTGGGATTCTTTGACAACTGATATTTCTCATTTTCAACTATTTGAATTTTGCTAATGGCTTCACCCATATTTTGGCTAAATAGATCTTGGTTTTGGAGTTGTCCTTTCTTTTTATCGTGAGCAGGCCTCAGGCCACTTCATCCTAGGCTTTTATCACATTGGGAAAAAAATCATCAACAACAAAGCATGTGATTTCTTGAATATGTTTCATTCTAATTTATTGTAGCTTTGAAGTCGTCACTTTTTCAGTTGTTGAGGTTGAAAATGGCTCGAATTGATGAGTTATTAGAGTTACTAAATACTATAACACTTTCCACGGTGGAAAACATAGTTATAGTTGACAAAGTTATTCCCAATGATATTTAAACATGTTTACAAGATGAATAAGAGAAGATTGAGTTTCTCCAGCTTGAGTCATAGCTCCAATAAGATGAACTACATTAAAAGGGTCATCATTCTAAATTTTTTATTGTTTAGAACAATTCTCTTTTTGCATCTGAAGTTGACTCCCATCAACAGCCAAAAAATTGATCAAATCAGTGAGGCAATTTCGGGAGAAAATTTGCGTGAGGATGCAAAGGTTCAGGTTTCACTTCCCAAGCCCATCATCAAACATTGGGAAGAATTTACCAATAACAAGAACATAACTAGACTTGGATATTAAAAGGATGTTTTCTTTCAGATTCCAGACTACTCTAAACCAATGTAGCTTAAAAGTGTTGAGTTTCTTCAACACAACTCACCTTCACCTACTACAGTTCCACAACTACTTTAGATTTATTGATGCCAACATTGTGATTAAGTTGGCCACTTAAAAATAATCAGTTTCTTGATCTTCATCCTTCTAAAAATTGTGGAAAAAACACTTGTCATTCAGACATATTCTCTAGACATAAGACTCTTACAAGAGCAAATATTCACCTTGGATGGATAACTTCTTGGAAATGGACTTCAACAACCGAGAAGATATATCAGTCATACCTCAGAATTCATTCTTGAGTATTGACACATCTTGCATTGGGGATATCTTCATATTCTCACTTTGTATTTGATAATGGGAAATTGATGATCAACTACTAGCTTTGGACAAGTATCAAGCGAGCCTAAGCCACAACGTGATCTAGAGCCAACTGCCATATCCTTGAGCTAGAGTAATCCATAGCTGAATTAATAGTTATAGCCAGAGACAGAGTCATGTTCCATGAGCATGTTTTGGTTGGTGTCTAGCCTTAAACCATCGCCAACATAAGACTTCAGTTTCTGCTACATCAGTTTGTGGTCATATTCAAACCATTATTAGGGAGCACTTCCAGTTTTCAAAAGACTTCATCTTCTAGCCAGATTTGGAATTGTTCCAGGAACTACTTTGAGCCTAGTTCCAGAGTTGGTGGTCAGCCTTAAACAACCACTGGTAGAAACTTCGAGGTCATCTACCTCATTTGGTTTGTGGTCTTCCTTAAACCACCATTTTAGGGAGCCTATTCAACCATTGGCTACCATGCACTTTTGTATTTCAACTATCGTCTTGGACTTACATACACCTCCTCGCACTATGGGCGGAATGTTGGACACCTAATATGTTAGAGTTGGTGTAGAGGAACGTGAACTGTCACAGGAGTCCAAGAAACCTCCTAAAAGAAAAAAAACCAAAGGTCATTGAGATATATATTCATGTGTATCATATTTTTAATTGAAGGCATTACACATTTATCAAAATTTTCTTTCAAATTTACATATTCTAACCTCCCCCGCCCCAAAACACCCCCCCCCCCCCAACCCACCACACACACACACTTATATATAGCTAAATTTTTAAAAATAGGTTATTTATAGAAATCAATTTTTTATTTTTAAATCCATAATTAAAATTTAAGTGAAGTAAAATGAAAGGTGCTTTGTAATGTATTATTCTTTAAAGTGTTTGGTTAAATATTTGATACTTATAGGGGTGGATAAGGTAATAAATAATAGATAATGTTAGTATATTTTATTTTTAAAAGTGTACATTTTTTTTTCATATTCTAACTTGCTTGTTTTTTCCTCCTGAAAATGATGGAAAATTTGGCAACATTTTGATAAAATCTGGCAGGGATTTTTGTAAATCCAGGTTGCAATTGTCAAACTTCAAGATTTTGGGTGCCCCATAGGTTTTTGATGGTGTTGAATCCATTTCCACCATAAAAAACACGATTCAAACACTACTGCTGCGAGATTTCTTGATTTTTTTTTGGCCGAATTTCGACCACTTTTGAAAGCCTGGGCAATTCCTCCACCTCGGTCGACCATAAATTTTTATAGTTATTTATATCTAAGATTTTTTTATAAATAAATTATGTTTAAGTTTTAAAAGTTATAGTTTTGAGTGAATGCTACTCATCATTAGGGAACTAGTTATAAAGTTACAACTAATCCTTTGATAATGAGTAGAACATCCACTCAAAATGTTGAAAACATTTCAAACTTAAACATAATATAGTTCTAAAAATTCATCCATAACTTCCCCTTTTTTTATGTAACAAAAAGTATCAAATTTTATTTCTCAAAATATTTAGCTAATGACTTGATACTTATTTGTTAACTAATGAAGTTGATAAAGTCCTTAGGAATTATAATGCTAACTCATTTTATCTATTTATACCAAATTTATTGATGAAATATAAATAAATAAATAAATAAATAAATAAATATATATATATATATATATATATATATATATATATATAAAATACACTTTGTCAAATGTTTATTCAATAAAAATAATGTATTAATAATTAACTTACAAACATATCAACTCTTAATAAATTAAGATATGTAAAAAAAAACCTTCCATAATTTAAAAAAAGTTTTAAGTGACATATAACTTTTTTTTTTTTTTTTTTTTACAAGAACAATTATGGATTTGTATTAGATCTTTGACATGAATGCCTTGAAACAAATTACAAAATTTGGGGACAGTTCCCAATTTTCCTCACCTGTTCTGATATTTATGGCCCGGGTGCTAATATGCCAATGTTTCTTACAACTAGCAATCACTTCAATCTGCAAAATTTTACCTAACTTGTGGATACAAACAAACTGCTGCAATAATATGCAGTAAAACATGAGACATGAATTTAAGGAATAGGATCCCATTCATCTTCCCTGTCACTTGAAAGAGTGCCAGTGGAAAGAAGAACTGCTTTGTTAGCTTCTATATCTGCATCCATATTATTCTCCCGCAGAACATGGAAGAAGCTCACCCTTTGAAGAGTTTTTGACAATGATTTGATTCTCTTCACCAATCTAGCAAATCTGAGATCTTTAGGAACAATATTATCCACAATAGATTTTATGATGGATTAAGAGTCACCAATAACGATTACCTCTTTGATGCCAAAATTTTTAACTTGCATGAGGCCTTGGAGAAGAGAAAGCGCTTCAGCTTGAATGCATGTGGAATGACCCAAGCCCCAGGAAAAACTATGTTCAATTTTTCCCTCTAGATTCTTAATAACCCCACCTACACCAGCTTTCCCGGGATTGCCTTTGGCAGCCCTGTCAAAGAATAAGAAGTGACTGGATTGCTTAATAACCCATTCTCAAAAGCCTTTCTCATTGAGTCTAATTTTCCAATCTTGAGATATCTTATTTTTCCTTGTTTCCACTGAGAAATTAAGGCCCATCATTTTACCCCATTCCATATCCTGCTGGCTTAAATTGGATGTTTCAAGGTGCCCACCTAAGCTTTCTTTCAATTGGATTTTAATCTTACTTATGACTATTTTTGCATTCTGCTCCTTGTCTCTGAAAATTCTGTTATTCCTTTCAAGCCAAATTTGCCAACAGAAAATCTTTGGAAGAGAGAGCCAAAAGGCTTTGAAGCTGTCATTCTTAGGGAGGCCTTCTGGATATTTGTGAAGCCAATTTGCAAATAGATCAGGGATGGAAATTGGAAGAGCAAAGCTATTACCCCAAGGAGATAGAGTCTCATGCGAAATCTCTACAACAAATTTACATTCCAGCATAAGATAGCAAACATTCTCTTCATTTTCACAACACATCTGACATCTTGAGGGACCTTGGAATCCTCTTTTTTTTAATCTGTCATCGGTCAAATTCCTGTTATGACACATAAGCCAGCAAAATAAATCAATTTTAGGGATGGATTTGAAGCTCCAAATCCCCTTCCATATTGCTGGGTTTGTTGGGATGTGAGGCATCTCCAAGTGTTTTGCATAGCCCACAGCAATAGTGTAGGTGCCAGATTGACCCCAACCACATTTATTCAACAGTCTTTCGTGCAACGGTGCCATGCCATGAAGATGGGCGAGCAAGGAGGCATAGTTTGTATTCAACTCCGCAGGGACCTGAATATGTTTCCAACCTGACCAGCGACAGTATTCCCAGCAGGAGATGTCCCATAGAGAGATAAATCCTACGTTTTCATCCAATTGCGCATTGAACTCAGCGAGGGATCATCGGCCAAAGGCGGTTTGAACATTATGTTGTCTTGCTAAATGTCTATGAGATTCCCATTACCCGGGACCCAATATGCGTGGGATTGAATCAAAGGAATAGCCAACGCACAAAGTTTAATAAAGTGCACGCTTGAGGGAGGAAGGGGGTTGTCTAAACAACGTTCCCTCTATCCTTTGAAATATTTTCTCCATATTGATTTCTGTGCCCAAGCTGGCTTGGGAGCCATGATCCTCCATACAATTTTGGCTCCCATCGCAATATTTTGAGGGCGAACCATTTTAAAGTTCAGACCGCCTTCCAAGAGAGGTTTGGTAACATTTTCCCAACTAACGAGAGGGATTCTATCTTCGTTTTGTTTGCCTCCTTTCCAGAAAAATATTCGAATGAGATCCTCCATCTTTTTGAGGATGCAGATAGGAGCCAATAGAATTGAAAATTGGAAGATAGGTAGACTGCTGAGAACTTCTTTGATCATCACTGTCTTACCAACAATGTTTAGCCAAGATAATCCCCATGCTTAGATTCTAAGTTTGAATTTATCTATTCAGAGGGAGCCAATCTCTGCTGAAGGCGGATTTTTGAAAAATAGGAAGGCCCAAGTACTTGAAAGAAGTCCAATTAGCAGAGCCAACAAAATCTAGGCATCTAGAAATAGCACTGAGAATGTGGATTGAGATGTTCCAACAATAGATACAAAATTTCCATTTGTTTAATTTGCTTCCCATGGCTTCACAATAGTCATCCAACACTTCTTTAAATTTGGAGGTGGAAGACAGAGAGGTTGCGCCCAGCAACAAAGAATCATCAGCAAACAATGCATGATTAATATTTTTGACACCTCTGGCTATATTGAGTCCAAAATTTCTTGATCAAGTAGCTTCTTGTTCAATTAAAAACTTAAAATTGGTGCTTGGAGAATAAAAATAAGGGGAGAGAGGGGGCATCCCTGTCAAAGACCTCGTGTAGCTTTGAAGAAGCCCGCAGCTCGCCCATTCACCAATGGGGCTATCCAAGACTCAGAGATACAGGCACATATCCAATTAATGAATTATGTCCCAAACCCAAACTTGTGCAAAACCTCAAGAAGAAAGCTATGCCTAACTCGATCAAATGCATTAGCTAGATCAAGTTTGACAACCATTCCCTTTTCTTTTTGTTGCAGGCTTGAATGTATTGCCTCTTGCACAAGAATGAAATTATCAACAATCTGCCTTCCATGCAAAAAGCCACCTTGGTTCTCCGGAATAATTTTTGGGAGGATACCTTCCAATCTGTTGGCTATCACCTTGGTTATTAATTTGTATCCAATATTGCATAACGAGATAGGCCTAAATATGTTAAAAGAACTGGCTCCCTTTTCCTTCGGAATGAGGGCGAGAAAGGTAGAGTTTGTGCTACCTCCAATTTTCTGGCAGGCTTGGGATTTCAATACCATTTTGTGTAGATTATTTTCCACTATATGACAACATGATTGAAGAAATATTGCTGTGAATCCATCTGGTCCAGGGGTTTTGTCGGGCTCCATATCAAAGAGGGCAACCTTTATTTCTTCTCTAGTGACCTTTGCCCCCAGGGACTGATTCATCTTGGAGGTAATTTCTGTGGGAACCAGATCCAGGAATTTAGAAGAATGATTCCCCACACCTTCTTCGCTATAAAGGTTTTTAAAATGGGAGAAGGCTTCCCTTTTAATGCTCAGGAAATCCTTGTGAGTATAGGCCTCCTCCTTGATTTCAGAAATGGAATTAAAAATTCTTCTCGCTTGGGCTTGCTTGTGGAAGAAGGATGTGTTTCTATCTCTCGCCTTAAGCCAAATACTGTGAGATTTTTGTCTCCAAAACTCTTCCTCCACCAAACAAGCCTTATGAAACTTATGTTGTAAATCAACCTCCTTGTCAAGAACTTCCTTAGTAATGACTGCATCTTCCATTTGATGATGATGGGTCTCAAGGCTATCTTGAGCACGTTTCCTTTCTACTGCTGGATTGGGGAGGGTATTGTCTCAATTTTTTAACCCAGCTTTCAATCTTCTGAGCTTTTCCTCCAAAACAAAGAAAGGCGAGCCATTTAGAGGGAAATTCCAACTTTCCTTGACTCTTTCCATAAAGTCCGGGTTTTTAATCCATAGAGGACTAAATCTAAATGGAATAGGGCCCAGATCATTTTGGGTCAATAGCTCAAGCATGATTGGCTTATGGCCTGAGACACTGCAAGGAAGAATTTCCATTCTACTCTCTAGACCAAGGAGAAGAAATGAACTTTGAACAAGAAATCTGTCTAATCTAGCAGCAATATGACCTAGACTGACTCTTTCGTTTGACCAAGTGAACTTACTGTTTAAGGGTTTGATGTCGAGTAGATCCCAATCTTGCATGAGGTCCTCCACCCATTCCCTTGTCGGATCTCTCACGATGCTTCCTCCTTGCTTCTCAGCCATAAGAAAGGTGAGTTTAAGGTCTCCAGCTATGATGATGTTTTCCAGGTTCTCTATTTCTTCCAGATTTCTGATAGATTCCCAATAGGTCTTCTTTTCTCTTGCATTAACTGGGACGTACACATTGAAAATGCTAAGAACCTCCTTTGTTTCAAGATGTTGAAGTTTCACGTACAACCAGTGGGTATTTAGGATCTTAGTAACTAGCGAGTATTTTCTTATATTCCATAGAGTTCCTAGTCCACCCGAAGCTCCTCGAGCAGAGACGACCTATCCTCCACCTTTATTCCGAAATTTATTACTTGTTTGAAGGAAAAATTTGTCCTCCAGTTTTGTCTCCTGGATTAGAAGAATGTCTGGGGTTTCTATCCGAAGAATGCTTCTCATGGCTTATTCTCTCACTTTACTTCCCAAACCTTTGCAGTTCTAGGAGACAACCTTCATCACTTACTTTTCTGAGAGTGATGAGCTCCCTTGGAGCCTTGAGTCTGGTTTCTTGTCATCTTGGGCGTTTTTGCCAATAATTTATCAAGGGTTGGTTGACTTCCTTGTAGTTTATCTTTATATGTTTATTGTTCTCTCTTTTCTCGGGCCAACATTCGACCTCTTGTCGATATTCTAACCGAGATTTGTGACTCCCTTATTTCTCCTTCCTCCTCAGATTCCTCCGAGTCTTGTTCCTCATCTTCAGCTTCTGCATGTTGATCTTTAGATATCTCTAAAGCACTTTCACCCTGTTTCGAGCCTGAGGGTGTCCCTTTGTCCGGAGTCCCTTTCGTTTGCATCTCGACCTCCTGAACCTCTACTGAAGCTGAACTGAGAGGCCCAAATGGATTTTCTTGCCCTTTAGGAGTAGGGTTTTGCTAGCCAGAAGCAGGCTGAGAACCTTTGCCTTTCTGAACCCCAACAACTTTTAGGTTTTTGACTGCTTAACCTAATTCCAACCCTCCTCTTTTCCTTTCTCCGCCTCTCTATTGCTCATGAAACATCTAGCAAAGTGCCCGTATTCATTAAATTTTCGACATTTGAAGGGAAGCTGCTCATAGTCCAGCTTTTGCACATGGGACCAACTGCCGACATTGATTTTATTGCCTCCGGTAGACCCACCTCTAGGTCGAACTCAACATATAATCGGGTGCAATCATATTTATCCTTTTTATTTTCTCTGTCAATAAATTTTCCCAGAGCATTGCCTATGTGTTTCAATGAATCCCAGTTCCAGCATTGCACTGGCAGATTCGGCAGCCTTACCCAAACTGGAACAACCATCGGGACATCCACTACTGGATCGAAGTTTGACGTCCAATTTTTGAGGTAAAACCCTTGAGGGCCCATGAAGTAGGGGCCATTCCTAAAGATCAGATATTTATCCTCTTTTGAAATGAATTCAAACAGAAAGTAACCCCTACCTAAAAAGTAAAATGTTACACTATTCTTGATCAAAGGAACCCAATTTTTCACAACCTAGCTCTCAGTTGTTTTAGGAGAGAGCCAAAGACCCATAAAATGTCCCACAAGGGCACGATATTCTAGAGATAAGGCCAACTGGATTTACCCCTTATGAGGAAGAGAAATCTTTGGAATGTCGTCAAGTTTTTTCACAAACTTGGCAGCTTTGGTTTTCTTCTTCTTCGGAAGCGAAGCCAGCAACGATCTGAAGGCTTCATCGGCAGAAGGCAGCAGAGGAGGCAGAGGAGCTTGGGGCAGACCCAGATCCTCTATGGCAGCTGGGAGGAGGCCCTTCTCCAAATGCACGGGGTCTCCAAGGGTAGCAAGTTCGTTGTCGCAGCAGGTCGGAGCAACTCACACAGCGAAAAAATTTCCTAGAAATATTGTTATTGGATGATAACATATAGCTTTATTATAAACCTAATTTTAAAAATATTAGTGATTAAAAACTACCTTTAAAAAATATTAATGAATCATTCACTAAATCAAAATAAAAATTTGTTAATATGATGATAATATATTATATGAATGAAATTTGTAAAGAAAATAGATTAACAACTTAAGATCTAAAGGCATGAAGAGTGGAAGTATATCCCTTATAAAATCATTAACAAATCATTTAAAATGAAGTGCTTTTCTTTAAAAAAGGTGATAAGTCAATCCATATTCAGGAATAACAACCATTGATGTTTATAATTACCAATTAGAAACTAAATTAAGATTTTTTTTTCACTTTTAAAGCAAGGAAACTCACTTAGCAATATATTCAAACAAATATGAAATTTACAATTACTATCAAGTATTTAAGTCAATAGATTATCCTTAGTAAATGAAAAATAAATAAGAATTGTATAACTTGAATGGTTCCCATGGTTAAGAGCATGTGTTTTATCTTACGTTGTTACATATTTGAATCTTAAGGGGGTAGGACATATGTACCTTTGTAAACTTAAGTAGCCAAATTACATTGAGGGATACCTTCCCCAACAAGGTAAAAGGTACATATTCAATGAGTCTAATGATTAAGAATATGTGTTTCATTTTAAAATATCAGAGGTTTAAATCTAATACGACGAAAGATAAATATACTTTCATAAACTTTAATAATCAAATTATTATATATAAAAAATGTTATACATAAATTTCATTTCTACTTATGCTAATGTCTAATTATAATTATACAAATATATATAATGTTAAAAGTTCACCATCACGATTTCATAGAAAGAAATATATTTTAACATCCACAAGACTAAAAATAGTCTATGCAACCATCAGTTCCCTGCTTTTCACCTTTTGCAATTCAATCCTTTTCTTATTCAAATTGATGATGAGCTGGTCCAACCTTCCAAAAATCCCCTCACTGAAAATAAAATGCCAAGAAACCAATGCTAACATATTCCCATAACTTTCTCTGATGTATTTTAATGCATCACATTCCAGGATGAAATGTTTTTCTGATTCCACTGCTCCAGACGTGAAAAATGTACACACTCATTCTTCCCAAGCTTCTTTAGGCATTTTCCACCATCTTGTTTCACACTGAAGCTGATGCGAGTTGGTTCTTAATTGAGAAATAAGAACCTTTTCCTTCCACGAAATGCTGGCTCTAATGTACTGTTTTTTTTGGAGATCACACGTAGGGTTGAATTCCTTAATGTAGTACTTCTTCTTTCTACCCAAATATTTTCCCCATACCATTTTACGAAACTTATCCATAACAAAATTCTTTAGCTCCTTGATATTTGTAGGACATGCATTGAGGTAGATATTCCACTTTTGCATCCATGTGTAGTTTTGTCTCATCCATGTTTTCTTTCTTTCACTCATGCCTTCATTGAATATAACACTAGGTCATCTACCTACTCCAATTTTCTCAATGCTTTTTAGATATCTTATGATACATACCTTAGCAATTGCTTCGATGGGATTTTATCTAGTTTCACTCAACATTATCTCATAAGGTATTGAACTTTTTATTTTGAACTTGATCATGATCAAGTGTTTTTGGATTTTCTCAATTTGTTTCCATTTTGAAGTGTGGGCTGCTAGCCCACAATTCACACCCATATAGCATCACTGGACAAACTAAGAGTGTAAAAAGCACTTTAATTTTTTTCCAATCCCATAATTCTGCCTCTCTACATATGTTTTGAAGAGCATATAATTCTTTCCACCGTCCTAAAAATATCTTCTTTGTGTAGTCCTCCCAATTAAGTTTGTTGCAGAAATCAATCCTGAGGTACTTGTATTGATTTACTTCTTCAAGAATGAATCCCTCAAATAAGAATGTATGTTGGTTCCGCTTCCTTTTATTAGAGAAAATCATTATTTTGGTATTGCTAGTATTGACTTATAATTAAAATATGTGTATGCATTATTTTATGAATTGTTTTTATTTTGATGGAAACAAATTTGTCTTACTTGAGAAATAAAGATCAAATTTCATACGAACTTGGCTCCATTTTGTCATTTTCAATGGATTTTAGGGTGTCAACTCGTGTGTACTTAACATTTATCCATTTGGGATCATTTCATATATTGTATAGTTATGGGTCCACAACATTCACTTGAATGCATCCTATGAAGTAATGTGATGACCCTATGTTATTCAATAAATATTTGGCTTCATTCCAAATTACGTAAGGCATTACTTACTACAAATATGTGGGTGATAAGGTTTTGGATTTTTTTCAAATGTCAACTACATCGTTATTTATATTTATAAATTTCAAAAGACAATGAAATACATATTAAATAAGGTATATATCACTTTTATGATGAAAGGTATATATATTTTTATGATAAAAATATTAGGTGGGAAGAAATATTAGGGAAAATATATTATATAATATGTATTTCTTAATATTTTCTCTCTCCCTCATTTAAAGGTGTTTTTGATAAGGTACTAGGATGAGATAAAGATATTAATACTTTGTTAAATTATTAGGTTTCAGGCCCTTGGGCTTGAGCACCCATGAAGGCGTGCCCCAAGATGGTCGTGCCAATCCATGCTGACTTAAAGTGGAAAAAAGCTAAACATTGTTGGGGTTATGCTACAAGTCATGCGACGACATGGGTGAGTCATGCACAAGGGCAGACATGTGACGACATAGATGCAAGGAAGAATAAACGAGTTGGCTTAGGTGAAGTGGTGGGATAGAATGCTCGCACAAAGGCGAGCGCGCTCCATCGAAACAACATTCGAAAGATGATGAATTTGGGTAGGTTCATCGACATGAAGGCATACATGCTTGCCATGAAGAAGATCGTGATGAAAGCTGAGCCCACAAATGAGACATGCAAATGAACATGAAACAAAAAATTAACGTGCATTCCACGGAGCCCTGGGCACAACTGCACAACATCGGGGTGTCGGGCGCCCAACGACAGGCATCACATGATGTGCATGATAAGATGCCTAGGCAAGGGAGACTCTCACACACATGAACGAGTTGGTTGAGAGGTTGGAAAGGGGTCGACCTAAAAGGCATGATCACACCCCTTGGCACATATAAAAACAAATGGATGGCGAGTTGAGGAGGGAATCCACAGACAAGATGGAACATAGAATAAATGTGAACGATTTTAGGTGTGACTTGGTCTAAGGCATAGAACCAAAAAAAAGAATGGGAAAAATGAAGGAAAAGGGCGTTGGTATGTTCTCAACCTAAGGCGAGCTAGGTAGGTCACCTAGTTTGTGGGTTTTTTGGACATCTCTGTTGGGCGAGGCTTTGACCACCTTTTGTTGTTGCTACAACATCCTCCAAATTTTGGCCGACATTTAAAATTTTGAGCCTCCTTTTGATCATGTGAACTGTCGTTTCGAGTGGTTAGAGTGATATAATACTTGTTCTCTAAGTTTTCTAGTCCCTTTCTAAGGTAATCTAAAGTGTCGTCTTTTGTTAGGGGAAGTCTCGTCCTTTGTAAAAGGAAGTTACGACACACCTTTAAGAGGAAACTCCAATGCATTCTCTTGCAGTAATGGATTTTATCTATCATAGTGACATGCGTTGGAATCATTCCCAAGGTTTTGTGCACTTTCTCTTCGTAGTCGACACTTGTGTTGTAAGGGTCACATATTAAGCATTGCACTTGAATATAAGTGTCCCTTTGTTGTCATTTCAGTGAATACATGTTGATTTTGGATACTGTGCTTCCACTTATCATGTGGTTTATTTTTTATGTGTGTTTGGTGATGTTCAAGACTTGTTATATGCTTTTACTCTTACCTTCTTGTCTCATTGATCTCACACTTAGTCATTTTTTAGTTTTCATTGTCCTCACAATCTGCTCAATCCATGACCAACCTTCTCAGTCCCTAGAAAGTGTGCATTACACAGTCCTAAGCTACAAATATTATGCATCTACATCCTAGAACTGTGCACTATGCAATCCTAGAGGGTATTATTTGTTAAATATGCATTAAGGAACTACAGTGGTCAGTCACTCAATCATGCTGGTTACACTTTCCTAATGCACAATTATGATCAATCCTTCCTTGTCCTGTGCACTGCACAATCACAGTGGAAGGTGTAGCCTTTTCTAGACCCTTGCAATGTTCAACTGCACAATCCCTTGATCCTCTCCCTTAGCTACTGCACAATCATAGTGCTCATTCATCCCTCTCTGTCTCTTGGAATTTCCCAATGTGAAATCCTTAACTTGCCTCTCCCTCAGCTACTGCGCACTGCATAGTCACAATGCTCAATCCCTCACTCCTTGCCTCCTGATCCTGTGCATTGCATCCAAGAAGGAATCTCTCTTCAATATTTCACACTTTCCCATCACAGTCAGCATGTTACATGAGAAAAAAGGTAGATTAGGTGATCTCAGGAATGATATTGTATTGTCATGAGTGAAATTCATTTGCAGGTGTTATTATCCTAACATGGCATGATGATTCTCAAGGAGGAAATCAAGGAGATGCTACAAGAAGATACTTATGGAGAAAAAGCGCAAAAGGAACCATCAAACAAAGAGATAACGAGACACCAAACTATGACAAATGGATGAAGAAAAAGATGACATGGAAGAATCTAATACTATAACCAACCCCTTTGGAGGATGAAGAAAAATTACAAGGAAAACCTATCATGAAGAGTTGAAGACAACAACAAAAGAATAGCTTGACATTTGTACAATACGATGATGTCTTATGTCACTGTCGCCAAGCCATGGCTTCTCAAAGTGTCACCACAAAAGTATTATGTTGTCAATATATTTTTCCACAATTGTGGAATGTAATTTTGTATTTTAAAAAATGACAAAAATGTAAAAAATGTGGAAGCCCAAGGGTCACACATGGAATGTGAAAAGTCACGAGAGAGTCCTAGAGTAATGTAGAAGTTCAAAAGTCACATGGGAATCTCAAGACTCATGATGATGGAGGTAAAGAGGCACAAGGGAGGTAGAGAGTCACCTCATTTGTCATAAATACACCCTCATAAAAAAAGCAAAGGAATTTTCACCTTGGCTTATGCATAAGAGATATTTTGAGGGGCAAGTGGTGGCTTAACATTCCACTATTGGAGCTAGTGGTGTATCATTGTAAAGGTGTAACTTGGAACTTTCATTTAATGATTTGAATCTCTTGAAGTCGACGCACTTTCATGCATATATCGTGAATTTTGTAAGACTATTATTTCATTCTTTTCGGTGTATGTTTATGTTTATACATAATAATGAAAATGATCTATCTCGTTGGATTTAGTATGCATCTTTGAACCGTGTGTCTCTTGCTTTCATGATCGTTGTTTCTTTGTGAACTATTTTTCAAGATAACTAATGATTATTTTAGATATATGCATGTGTCTTTATTAGGATAATAATATTACTTTTCTCTTGAAGACTCACTTTCTCTTATCCTTCCATGAAAAAACCCGTTGTATGCTTTGAAATTGAATACTTCACAAGACTAATATACTTGCTCATCTTGAAAGTATATGTGTACTCTCTTATGTTGTTTATTGTAGCTAAGGAAAATCATTAAGAATATGACAGTCGAGCCTATTTCTCGTATGGGGCTCCTACTCCAAATAGTGTGAGGTCTAGGTGGGGCTTCATATCGAGGAGACCCTATGTATGTTGGTAGTTTCCAACACCGTCAAAATTCTAGCGCTAGAAGGAGGGCCACATTTTTATGGCTGATAATTCAACACATTCACATAAAGAACCTTCAGTTCAAGGTAGCAATTGTTTGAGCCCAAATCCAACTCATATTTTTTAGAGAGAATAGTCATCTCACCAAGGTTTAGAGCATGCTTACAAAGTCATTTATGAGAAACTTCATAGGATTTGGCCTATCACTCATCAGTTTGCTAGAGTTCTTGGATTTATTACTGTCACGTCCATTCTCCTCATAAGTAATTAAATAAAGATACAACCTGTCATGGAGTTTTAGTTTCTTCAACAGAAGATTTGGTTACCGTAACCCTTGAATATTGATTTGACTCATTTGAATAATATCTTCATCAGGGGGACATTCCACTACCACTTGGGGAAAATAAGGAGGGAGACATGGATAAATTTTATTTTTTAGACCACGAAAAACCGAGAGATAATGAGTAACCGAATGATAATGAAAATATGAATAGTGAAGGGGAAGAGTCTTCAAAATCAGAGGATGAAGAGGTGGAGTAAAATGAAAATGGGGATGATGCCCAATTAGATTGGATGGCCCAAGGGCCTCTTTCTCTTCCAAGAAACCTTCATCGCTTACCAAAACACCCAGAAAGGCTTCTTACAAAGTATGATCCATAAAAGAAAGTGAAGGCTGAAGATCACACTAATGACTTCTACATACATATGAGAATGTTAGAGGCATGTTTTGATGATGTTGCTTGTAGATTACTTCCATACACTCTTGAGGGTAGAGCGTCATTAGGGTACCATATCATTCCACCAAATTCATTCCATAATTAGAGGGAGTTTAAACAATTGTAATTAGAAAAAATAGCTAATGATAAAACTCCTGCCATGTTACATAAAGAACTCAACAACATTAAGATGGGGGATAAATAAAATTTTAAGGATTTTAATAAGAGATTTACTCTCATCTTGAAAAAGTTCGCCATAGATGTGCAACATCATGATTCAATCACTAAGGATTATTATACTGCTTCCTTACCCACTAACATTTTTTATTTTGTGAAATAAGTTGTGAAGGAAACTTTGACTGCTAACTTTGAAGAAGCAATTACAACTGAGAAGGACTTAAGGTCTATTGGAGTCATTGATAATCAGGTAGATTCAAATCACTCCAAGGATACTGAAAAAAGGTCTTAAGACTCTTCCACTAAGAATAAAGAGAAAAATTGTTTTGACATGGAAAGCTTGACTAAGTCCTTGAAGTTGTTAACCAATGAAGTATCTGAACTCAAAAGGAATTCAAGTGAGGGATCCACCAATAATAAGTCATTTAAGTTGTACTTTAAGAAGAACACTAATCAATTGGTTAAGTCTGCAAAAAGCTCTAATGTTGTATTTAAATGTTGATAATTTGTGCATGGATAACTATTGTACATTTCATCAAGAAGAACATTATGAAAAACCATGCCCGCAATGGAAACATAGCATGAATGTTGTGGTTTCCAATGTCATAGAAATTTTGTTAATAAAAGAGAATTCATAGCATACTCAAGAGACTGATGAGCTAGCCTCGATAGAGGAGAATACAAGTGTTTGTGATTCAATTTTGACTTTTGATGTTATTTTGAGCAATGATCGGCAAGGTGCTAGTGAGCCCCAAATGAGTGAATCTCCTCCTCAAAAACCAACTAAGAAACATAATCCGAAAAGAAAATTACCCATGCTTGAAAAATGTGTGAGGAATAAATTATCGAGGAAACTTTTACCACCAATTAATCTTGCTCAGAGCACTCATACTAAACCTGCAAGTGCTCAACCTCAAAAGAATACTTCCAGGAATAATAATAGAAATTACATCACTCTTGACGTAAAAAACAAAGTTTCACCACCTACCACTTCAACAATCCATGCCGGAGATGAGGACATTGAGTATAACATCATTCAGAATATGAATAAATCTTTAACTGATATTTCAATCTATGAGATAGAAAAGTTGGAAGGCCAATGCGAGTTGATAATCTATGCTTTTGCATCTCATCCTCCATTGGTTAAGACAGTTTCTGCTTCCCAAGCCTCGTTCGGTAAGTCTCCCACTATTCTCGAATCAGTAGTTAACACTGCTAATGTTAATTCAAGATCTACTTACCCACCTTTTATTTTAAATTCTAAAATTTTCAATTATAATGTCCATAATTTCCTTGTTGATTCTGGTGCATTTGCAAATGTCATGCCTTTATTTATTGCAAAGAAAATAACTATAAATGGGAAAATACTGACACCAGAATCATAAAATTATATAGATCCATAGTGTAGGAAATTGGTGAACTAAAAAATGTTATAATTCACTTATCTT
The DNA here is from genome assembly GCA_034641835.2 of Pinus albicaulis. NCBI lineage: Eukaryota > Viridiplantae > Streptophyta > Pinopsida > Pinales > Pinaceae > Pinus > Pinus albicaulis. Next base: position 760,248,936 of record CM076572.1, read on the forward strand.
CTAATCATAGAGTTCACCAATGTAATGATATTTTTATATTAGACATTCCAGAAGTTTATGGATTGATTTTAAGTTAATATTGGTCTAACAATTTGCAAGGATACTTTGCAATTGTATGGTTGCATTTGTGGCTTACTTATAAGGGAAATAATAATAAAATTCTAGTGGAAAGTGAACCTTTTATGAAGCATAATGTTAAAATGCTTGAGGCACATAGTGAGACGAATATATTTGTGCAAGAAATATTCAAACATTGTTTCGTAGAAGTTGTGTTGAAATGGCACCCAAAGGGGGCTTCTAATTTAATTTTCCCTTAATTAAATTGGAAGAGAAATTGTAATTTAATCTCATAACAACTTATATTAGTTAACTGAGTCAAGAAGACTTAGTTAGATTAGGAAATTAGGGTTTAGGGTTAGAGAGGAGGCATGTAGAGTTCTCCCGTGATTTTAGGGGTTCCAGTTATAGTTATTTTTGAGTTGTAATTAGTTAACTCAATTAATTGAGTTAAAATATGTTTAACTAGTTCTAACTGAGAGATGAGTTAGTGATAGGTCCAGTGAATTAAATTTGATTTAATTCACATGTAGTGATCAATCAGTTAACTGATAATTTTCTATAAATATATGTTTCATTTCAGTTCTAAGGAAGGCCCAGATGATATTGAGGTTAAAGGGAAGATAACTATTAGTTGTATAATTATAAAATTGTACATGTTATGCATGAGGTCATCAGGATGCCTTGAAGGAATTGTGCAATAAATTCTTGGGAATTTCCTTATTAATAGTGACACAATTCCTCCAGGAATGTGTAATCAAGGTTGTTCGTACAAAGGCTGAGAATTGGTTAAGTATTTAACGATTTTTTCCTAGATCAGAGTGAGATAATCAGTAGAGTGCAGAGGTTTCTCGGTGAGGGAAATAACATTGTATTTTTTCATGGGATTGAATTTATACAATATAAAAATATCAGGGTTTTGATATGTTTCTTTTCCCATATACATATTAGGTTGTGCGATTGATAATTTCTTTCTCTTACTTGTTATGTGATTGTGCGATCAAATTTGGTTTCCGCAAATTGTAGAAGTATTCAATATTTTGTTTTAGTACATTACAAGATCATATTGAATCCGTTTGGATGATTTATACATGGTATCAAAGTGCCATGAATCACAATAGAAGACAATAACCAAGTTTTTTTTTGAACATGTACATCAAATTTGCAGATTTATTTTTCAGGACCAATAACATATCAAGATGTATTTCAATGGCTTGAGACTTGAATATTCCCTTGAGGGAAATTCAAATTACATAAAATGGAAGGAAAATATGGAGGTAGTGATAGAGGAAAATGGAGTGAAGGAATTAACTGACAGTGATATTCCCCAACCCACAACAAAAAATGCTCAACTTGTTAATGCATGGAAGAAGAATGTAGCAAAGGCGATACAGATCTTGTTAGAGATAGTTTGAGATCACATTATATCGATTCTGAATGGAAAGGAAAATCCATATGATATGTGGAAGGCCTTAATAGACGTGTTTCAGAATAACAACAACCACAAGGAGATGGTGCTAAAAGACAAGCTCATAAATATCAAGATGGAGAAGGGTGACACAATCCAAAAATACTTGACGAAGTTCACTCAATGTCAAGATGAGCTTAGAAGTGTTTGGATAAAAATTTCCCATGATGATTTGGTGATCCTAACACTTCTAGGCCTTCCTAAGAGCTGGAATATCTACCAGGACTCTATGAATGGGAGGGAGAAGCTACCAAAATGGGAGCGATTATGGTCCAGCTTGGTACAAGAAGAGATTCGACGGAGAACCAAAGGTGAATCCTCATGAAAGAATGATGATGAGGAGAACTGTGCCTTGGCTGGAAAGGTGAAGAAATGGAAAGGGAAGGTGTTCCATTCCAAATCAAAGTATGGCAAGGAAGGTAAGAAGCGAGACTTGTCAAAGGTAAAATGTTTCAACTGTCATGAGCATGGACAATATGCCACAAAATTTCCATAAAAAAAAACCAACAAGAAGGCCTCAGGAGGAGCAGTAGCTGAAGCACTTGCTTCATAGTTCAAGTTTGATTTCACTATCATCCCATGCATGGTGTCATTAGTGATGGGTTATTTATGGTATTAGGTAGTGGAGCTTCGTTCCATATGACCGACAAAAAATAATTCTTTAGTAGCTTGGAGGAGAAGGATTTCTAGATGCACATCAAGATGGGTGATGACGAGAGGTATAAAACTACCAATGTAGGTACAATTACCTTTTAGAGGGAGTCAAGTAATCCACTCACATTAAAATATTTCATGTATGTTACTGGTTTTAATAAGAATTTGGTTTTTGTTGCTATGTTGGAAGATTGCAGATATGATGTGATATTCAGTGAAGGAAAGGTGTTCCTTAGTCACAAATCCATGGGACAGGTGAGAAATATTGCGGTTCGAGTAAAGAACCTCTGTAAACTGGATGTAGAAAAATGTGCTTCATTGAGCACACAAGCAGAGAAGCTGAAGAGCCAATATATCAGTGAGTTATGACATAGGATATTGGGCTATCTACACCATGGTGCTTTGAATATAACGTAGAAAATTTCTACAGGACTTCCAAAGGGCGCACTTGCGCAGAGAGATACATGCAAATGGTGTATATTTGGAAGTATACCAAGGCCAAATTTCACAATAAGGAAATATGAGAAAAGGAAATCCTTGAGAGAGTTCACTCAGACGTGTGTGGACCATTCTTGACAGATTCCACAGAAAAACACAGGTATTATGTGATTTTTGTTGATGATTTTTCAAGAAAGTGTTGGATTTTATTCATGCAGAAGAAAGATCAGACGTTCTCCAAGTTTTGTGAGTTCAAGGCACTTGTCGAGAAAGATACAAGGAAGAAGGTGAAGGGTCTGAGGAGTGAAAATGGTGGAGAATATATTTCTAAAAAATTCAAGAACTTTTGTGCCTCAAAAGGAATTCGAAGAGAATTGATAATACCTCATAACCCATAACAGAATGGGGTTGCAGAAAGAAATAACATAACTATTGTGGGAGCATCACGAGCTATGTTACAAGGTAAGGCCCTACCGTTTCATCTGTGGACGGAAGCATGCAATACAACAATATTCGTGTAGAATAGAAGTCCTCATATGATACTTTGGATGAGTACACCAGAGGAGGATTTTTCAGGTAAGAGACTAGATGTGTCGTATTTTAAAATTTTTGGTTCATCTGTTTATTTCCATGTAAGAAAAGATGCCAGGAAGAAGCTAGAGCCAACATCAGAGTTGGGGATATTTGTGGGGTACATTGATATACCTCACAACTATCGGGTGTACTTTCTATCACATAGGATGACAGTGGTAAGAAGATATGTGAAATTCAATGAAGAGAAAGCCATGCGATTGTCCCTTGAGAGGGAGCTTGAGTTGCATGAAGTTGAGGAGCTCTTGGCTCCAAAAGATGAACCTCAAGATGTGGAGCAACCACAAGTAGAAGAAAAAAGAGTGGAAGAACCCACTCATGTAGGGCCATCCACCAGAGATGGATGGAAGTACACTAGAGAGCCTGAGAGTTTGTGGCTAGATGCGAGAGAGAATGTGGGAGCACCCACATCACAATGTAGGAAGAGAAGGTCCCTAGAGTGGTACATTGGATACATGGATCTTATTAGTGAAGGTATTAAGATATAAAATTCCTCTTTCAAGGAAGCATTGCAACAACCAGTTTGGGTTGATTCCATGGTTGAGGAGTATGACTCCATTATCAGAAACAATGCATGGGAAGTTGTCCCAAGAGCAGTGGGGAAGTTAGTTGTAGGATCTAGGTGGGTCCATAAGGTGAAGTAGAAAACATATCGGAGTGTGTGTTAGTCATCAGTATTTTTCACCTGTTGTTGATGACTAGATTCCTAGCTGAGTTTTCTAGAAGCTGATCTCCATATGTCAATTTTTCATCTAGAAAACCCCCAATTTTTTTTTTACTTTCCTAGCCCTTCCTGTCAGCCTATGATTAGAGAAATCTTCAGTTTTTAAAGTTATGTGTTGTTTCAGCAAAATATCCCTGTCTATGGCTGTCTTGGTCTTGCTGGTCTACTATCATTTTCCCCTTGGTCCTCATGAAACTCACTGTCCAATATTTGAAAAAGTGTCTCCCTTCCTATCCTTGATCTTCTTGTCAAACACAATCAGAATCAATGAAAGTTGCCCCTAAGTTAGGTAGTGGTGCTTTAGAGAATCCCTTCCTCAACAAAAAAAGCCTGAGCCATAATTCTTTGTTCAATACCAACCAGCCTGATTTAGCACTTAATCTGCAAAAACAAACCTTGATATACCCCTAGGTTGCGCCACTAAGAGATCTTGTTGTCTCAGTTCGGAAGAAATTCTACAAAGATCTAATACAGAAAGAGATGAACATGTGCACAGTCTAAAAGAATATGCTTAAGATTGGGAAAAATCTCCATCAGACACTAAAGGAGCTTTCAAGGGTTCAAAGTCATATTTTTTGCATCTCTGTAGGGTGCAAATCAAATAAAAAACTGTATCCAGACAAGAACAAAGAGACAAATCCAAATAATTTTCTCATGTTGAAGAGATTTGCCATCAGTAAGCAGATGGAGAGATGCAATGAAAAGAAAACAGAAGTACATGTTTCAAAAGCCAAACTGATATAATGATTGATCTACAATGTTTCAGTGTCTCTCTCAGAAGCAAAAATGTATGAGTATTCCAGAAGACATCATCAAACTAAACATAAGAAGACAACTGCTTCTTATGTTACCTTGAGCTTGGGATAAAAACACTATTCAAAGAGCAAATCCAATGTACCTCTGCAAACACAGTAAAAAAGAGACATGTGTGGCAAAGAAAGATGACATAGTTTAGAAAATGGATGAAATGTCATGACTGTGAAGACCTCCTTCAAAGAGAAAGTGGATGAAATGTCATAACTGTGGTAACCTCCTCCAAGCAAGAGCAGATGGTTGGGTGACATGCTGAAAACCTCCTCCAGTATAAGAAAAGATGGTTTAAAACACAGTGATAAACTCCTTCATTAAAAAGCAGATGGTTAGAAGACATCATGGTAAGGCCTCCTCCAATCAAGAGCAGATGGTGGAAAACACAGTAGAACCTCCTTCATTTAAAAAGCAGAGGGTTAAGATGTGTCAAGTAATTTCAGAAAGTGTCAGTTACCTCCTTCCTAGGGATGAAACAAAAGGTGCATCAACAATGTCTCCAGTGGTGTTTGAGTGGTTTCTCTGTTTGAAAGACAAAGGTAAAATTTAGTGGGTTGAAGACCTTCTTCACATAAAAACCACACAGGAACATAAGGGTGCTAAAAGGTCTTTGTTTATTATGTTCACCAAATCATTCCTTCAGAGAACAAAGGTCGCATTATAATAGAGTAAAAGCTTTCACTGTCTATAGACCTCCTTCACAAAAGAAAAGCAGTGGGCCCACCATTGTTTGAAGTTATTCAAGAAAAAACAAGTGAAGGAGGTCGAATCATGGTTACAAACTTCTTCACTTCATGAAACAATCAATTTACCTTGTGGTGATGCAAGGGGCTGCAAAGTTGTTTTAGAGATAAACTCTTTTATAAACAATGGTCCAAGTCATAAGTTCAACACACCTTTCACTTCATATAAACATTGTTTTTCCAATAGTTTCAAAGGGAGGGGGTAGTGCTTTAAAATCCTCAGAAGCTGTAAAAACTCGAGGAAACAAGTTTATTTGTCTTTTTGCACATTTTTTGAAGAGGAGAAAAGAAATCAAGTCACAAATTGAACCGGTTTTTATGCGCGGCACGCCTGTATACGCACGCGGCGCGCCCGTAGGAGGACTCAGTGCATTTTTACAAAGCGCGTGGCGCGCCCGTAGGAGGACTCAGTGCATTTTTACAAAGCGCGCGGTGTGCCTATGTCGGGCACCCAAGGCTGACCCGACATCCTTCTGCGCGACACGTTCAGTGTTAAACGCCCGCCCAATCAACCCGGTCAGAACGTCCAATTGCTCGTTAAACCAATGATCAAAGGTCCTTAAAAAAATCATGTTGTAAGGTATTTCTCATCTCTTATCCAAGTTGTAGTCTCGGAGGAAGGTTTAAGGATAAAATTCAAGGAGAAACAATGATAAAAGAAAGGCCTTGTTATTTTAAATAACAGAAAGAAAAGCTGTTGGTTTTTAAGAGTAAACTTCCTTAATTCATCAAAATCAAAGAGACAGAGTTTGTATAGAGGGTTTTTCTAGTCAAAATAAAATATTTCTCCTTGGGCTGTTAGATAATGAGGGATTTGGGCAGTCTCCAATAAGAAAACATAATTTTGCAAAGATTGCCAGGACAACTGAAAGTGTCTTTAAAAAACAGTGATGTCAAATGGGTTGCAAAAAATAAAAATAGAGATTGAAAGTGAATATACTTTATGTCAAAATCAAAAGGTATTTGTCTCCAAAACCCACGAACAGACATTGTCAAATACTTCTTTGCCCAAACACAAGTGCTAAAGGGGTGAAATGGTTCTCCTTAAATTCCTACTTGTTTGATAAACTCAAAGAGAATCAGTAATCATCAAAGAAGAACAGTTTTTTCAAAGGGAAAGCACAGTGTTTTCAAGAATGTACTCTTTACTTAGAGAGAAAGGAGGATAGTGACCAAAGGATAAAGAGTTTTGTCAGTTGAAAGAAGTCATTTAAAACATTGATTTCAGAGGGCGCTATGTTATCATTTGCTAGAAGAAAAACATAGTGTGTTTGGAGGTCTTCAAATTAGTTTTGGAAAGTGTCTTAACAGTGTTTGCAAAAGGCATTTGTTTGTTAAAACTCAAAGAAAAATAGTGGCTAGAAGATAAGGTTTTGTCAATTGCAAAGAGTCTTTAAAAGAATTATTTTCAAATGTGCCATTGCCAAATCAAAAAGAGAGGCAGTGTTTGAAGGGAGGTTTTTTGTGCCAAAACAAAAAGAGATTCTTCTTCAAAAAAAACCACAAACATGTCTTGTTAAAGACCTCTTGGCTCAAACACAATAATAAAGAGATGACTTTAGTGATGATGAGGAACAAGGCAAAGAGTCTAAACATAGCAGTGATGATGAAGAGCAAAGTGATGGGTAGTAAGGCAGTGGTGAAAAGAAACATCAAGGCAGCCCTCAAGCAAGCACTGATGAGGGCAATCAAATAAAAAACATGAATCATGAAGGGCATTCTCCAAAGCATGTTCTAGCTGCCTCTCCTAGGCAAGGGGCCATGACTTCTTCACTAAAGCTAGAATGCCAAACAACAAAGAAGAAAACCAAGAAAAGCTCAAAACTGCCCAAAGAGGGCGCCCGGTGAGAAAAAAGGAGAAAGACACCTCTAGGCTTGGAATTTTGGCCCGAGCTTCCTGACATGTTTCTAAAAATACTTGAGGGAATTGCTCACCAAAATTGAGAAAATTTTGACATGTTCTTGTTTTTTGACATTTTTGGGCCTAATTGCATAAAATCATGGGCGCTGCCATTTTGGTTTGGAGCATCCTCAACTCTGGAGAGTGGTACCATTGGATGAATTAAATTCAGGGGCATCTACTCAGAAATTTTTAGAGCATTTGAAGTTGTTTTGGTCCCCCAAAGATACAAAAAACACTCACTTTTTCGACAATCTGCCCACATATCAGCAAGGCCTATTTTTTTGGTTTTTTCACTCAGTTCAGTATTTGACAGACTTTTAGGAATCAGTTTGGGAAAATTCAAGTTGTTCCAGAAAGTAGACATCCAAAGCTTTCCAACGAGCCATCACGAGCCTCGTTTTGACATCATGAAGGCCTCCAAAAATTTCCCGCAAGACAGGGGATTTTCTGTTGATATATTTCTTAAGTATTTTTTGTGAAAAATGCACCTTTCTGAAGTGGCTTTTCCTAATGTGCGTTTAGCTATTTTTGACCATGGTTAGTTAGGAAAAGTGAATATATTTTCCTTATTTAGCATTTTTGAGATATTTTGTGCCTTGGGCTTTGCAAAGCATCAAGGACAAAATCAGAGATTTTTGATGGGCCAATGAGATTGCAAGTTGCACTAGGAGGTTTTCCCTCATCTTGGCCTATATATTCCATGAGAATTCATTGTAAACAAGGCTGAAATTGATGAATAGAAGCAATATATGGTTATACAAGCTTGGAAGAAACACTTGTCTCATGCTTTTGGATAGTTTCTTGGATGTTTTTGGATGATGAAAGAGGACTGTTGTTGGATTCCATGACTTGGTAGAATGGTATAGTGTCTCTCTCTCTATTTTGTTTCTTAGTTTTCATTCATAATTCCATGTTCTTGCTTGCTATAAGAAAATAGAGAATAGATTTGAGACATGCCCTTGGAGGCACCTCAAATTTCCTGTTTCTTTATAACTTCTATGTTTTCTTCCTTCTTAGTCACATCAAAGAATCCTTGATTGCTCTTTGATAACTGAAGAATATTGTTTTCTTGTTTCATTTATGGTTTTGTGCATGCTAAGTATGATTCACGGTATGCCCTACTTACTCATGGATAGTCATAGATCCACCTCTGAAACCTCTCTTTGATTGATTAGATTGTCATTTGTTGAACCAAGGAGCTCTTGTACTGATCTTGCCCTTTGCCTAAAACTATGCAATCTTGCTTCAAAGTGCCAAATAGCTTGAAATACTATGCTTAGGCTTTCCTTCATAGTGATTTGAGTTGTTTTTTTGTCTTAAATGTATTTCCCCAAAGTCTGATAGCCATTTCCTAAAGTTAGAGAGTCATATATCTCTATGCATGGCTTGAATGTTTATTTCTATGCATTGATCAGTTTATAGTTATATTTTTCATGATTAATGGTTAGCCCTACCATGTTTATGTCAACTATTTAAACTATTTATGTTTGAAATCCTTTTTTCTTCACAAATTTAATTTCCATCTCACTCCATTTTACCCAAAGATCCATTTTACCTCGAATCAAATCGGCCCTTCAACAACCTTGTATCACCATCTGACAGCTTTCTTGACCTTTTCGACCCCATAGCACAGTTGATCTGACATATTTTTACCTATCTTAGTCTTTCATCAGTTCATCCCTCACAACCTAAAAAAACCAAAACCAAAACCTACTTCATAACTAGCCTAAAATCAAGAACACAATAAGCGAACACACAGATATTCTTTACACAAATAGAGAGAGCCCTCTCTGAGTCCAGGAAGGCTAGGTCCTTGGGCTCCAAAGACTGGTTTGATGTTACACTGTCATTTGTCTTGCCAATAAGCCATATCACAGGACCCTAACAGTGTGGAGAAGCACAAGGACATATTTGTGGCTAGAGGGCTCTCTTAGGTGGAGGGGATTGACTATGATGAGACTTTAGCACTAGTAGTAAGGTAATCATATATCATATCCATTCTTCACTATCAGAGCAGATGGGATGGGAGATACATTAGATGGATGTAGAGACAACCTTCCTAAATGGAGTTATTGAGAAAGAGGTGTACATTGAGCAGCCAGAAGGTTTTTAGACCTTAGACATGGAGTCACATGTGTGCAAACTCAAGAGAGAAATATATGGGTTGAAGTAAGCACCTCGTGTTTGGTACACCAGGATCGACAAATATTTCACCAGGTCAGGCTTCACCAAGATTAAATCAAATGTGAACCTTTATCAGATTGTGGTAGATGGTAAGATTTTTATTATTGTACTTTATGTTGATGATATGATACTGAAAAGTGATGAGAAGCTCATCAAGTCTTGTAAAGAGGATATTTCAAGAGAATTTGAGATGAAAGACATGGGGATCTTACACTATTTCCTAGGGTTGGAAATATGGAAAATATATGGGAAACTATTTGTATCTCAGGGAAAGTATGCCAACGAGATCCTCAGGAAGTTCCATATGGAGGGAAGAAAACCCATGGAGATACCTGTAGCAGGAAACTGGAGGAAGGAGGATGCTACTTCAGGCGAAGTAGTGGATGCTACTGTTTATAGGAAACTTGTTGGTTCACTCATGTATTTGGTGAACACATGACCAGAAATATGCTACACATTTAACCAGGTTAGTTAAGCTATGGTTAAGCCTACCAAAATATTTTGGAATGTAGGCAAGCATGTGTTGAGATACCTCAAAGGAAATATAGAGTATGAGCTATGGTATAAACAAATAGAGGGATTGAAGCTTCAAGGCTTCACCGATAAATATTGGGTAGGGAGTCCATCTTACAGGAAGAGCACATCATGGGGCATATTCAACATAGGATCACAAATATTTTCTTGGTACAATAGGAAATAGAGATCAATTGCACTCAGTTTAGCAGAGGCCGAGTACATGGCGACCAATCAGGAAGCATGTGAGGCCATATGAATGAGAAATATATTTGTTGGTTTGTTTGGTCGACATATGGATCCAACGGTTATTTATGGTGATAACTAGAGTTGCATCAAGCTCTTGGTTAATCCATTCTTTCATGGCATGCCCAATCATATTGGTATCTGGTATCACCATCTCAGAAATTGTGTGCAAAGGAGGATTATGTCATTAGATGAAATTCCCACAAAGGAGCAGGATGCATACATCTTAACGAAGGCACTAGTAATTTGAAAATTCAAGTTTCATAGAGATAGGATTAGGGTAGCAGATAATTCATTTCTTGTTGAGAGGGAGCATTGAATGGCACCCAAAGGGGGCTTCTGATTTAATTTTCCCTTAATTAAATTGGAAGAGAAATTGTAATTTCATCTCATGACAACTTGTATTAGTTAACTGAGTCAGGTAGACTTAGTTAGCTTAGGAAATTTGAGTTTAGGGTTAGAGAGGAGGCATGCAGAGTTATCCCATGATTTTATTGGGTCCAGTTACAGTTATTTGTGAGTTGTAATTAGTTAACTCAATTAATTGAGTTAAAATCAGTTTAACTAGGTCTAACTAAGAGATGAGCTAGTGATATGTCCAATGAATTAAATATGATTTAATTCAAAATTAGTGACCAATCAGTTAATTGACAATTCACTATAAATATTTGTTGCATTTCACTTATAAGGAAGGACCATCTGAGATTGAGGTTAAAGGGAAGATAACTATCAGTTGTATAAGTAGAAAATTGTACATGTCATACATGAGGTCATTAGGAAGCCTTGAAGGAATTTCACAATCAATTCTTGGGAATTTCCTTATTAATAGGGATACAATTCATTTAATAATGCATAAGCAAGGATGGTTAGATAGAGGTTGAGAATTGGTTAAGTATTTGACTTATTTTTCCTAGATCAGAGTGAGACAATTAGTAGAGTGCAGAGGTTTCTTAGTGAAGGAAATATAATTGTATTTTTTCATGGTCTTGAATTTATGCAATATACAGATAGTGGGGTTTTGAGTAGTTTCTTTCCCTAGATAAATCTTGGGTTGTGTGATTGATAATTTCTTTCTCTTACTTGTTATGTGGTTGTGCGATGGAATTTGGGTTCTGAAAACTGTAGAAGGATTCAATATTTTGTTTTAGTACATTACAAGATCATATTGAATCACTCTGGATAATTTATACAAGTTGATCATGGGTGTTATCTTGCATAAACATCCTCTGTACCACTATATACACAACCAGAACTTATTTCTTGCAATCCAACTGGTGCTAACAAATTTTGTAATATAGATTTAAATAGTACTAGCGTAGAACCTAACCTAGTTGCTACTAACATTTGGACTATGTATTTTGATAGTTCAAAAAAATAGGAGGGTTATGGATATGGTTGAATTATGATTGACCCTTAGAAGAACAAGTATCTAATATCACGTCGAATGGAGTTTAAGTGCATGAATAACATTGCAGAATACAAAGCACACATACTTGGATTAAAGAAATCCATAGACCTTAAAGTGGAAGTGTTAAAGGTAATACACTACTCAATGATTGTTATATGAAAGGTACATAATACTATTCATTGTGTGTCACCTGATCTTAAAAACTACCAATAAGAGGAATGACATCTTATAAATTTCTTTCAGGCATTTAATATTAACTCTATTTCTAGGATTCATAATGCAACCACCAACACACTAGATAATGTTGCTGCTAGGTTATAACCACTTAGAGATGGTTTTTTTTATTGAGATTATTTATAAGCCATCCATTCCTAACAATGTTACTTATTTATGTGTATTCAATGATGACCAATAGATACTATATTTCATGGCCAATGTTGATGTGTTTAAATTTGAAGCAATAGATGAAGATGAGCATGAAAGGGATTTGCAAGAATCAGTTCAAGTACATAAAGGAAACCCCATGCTTAAGGGTATGGTATCTCTAGAGAAGCTTTGTGACGTGCATAACCATTTTAATGGGTCAATCAATGCCAATACCCATAGTCCTACATTGTTACATGAGCAAGTTAACTTGGATATCAAGGAAGATCCGAAGTATGTGAACCTCAGTACTTGTTGTACTCCCCAAAAGCGACAATATTTTTTTCGCCTTGTCAAACAACACAGTGATGTGTTCGCATGGAAATATGATGATTTTAACCTATGATACGTGGATCATCCAACACATTATACCTATCAAGGAAGGGGTAAATCCATTTCAACAAAAGTTAATCCTACGATTGAACCCCTGATTCAGAAAGAACTAAGGAAGTTGTTGGATACTTAGATCATCTTTAATGTTTGTCATTATACTAGGGTTTCTAACTTGGTTCCACTTCTAAAGAATTTTGGAGGAATACGCATATGCGTAGATTTTCACAACCTGAACTAGGCTTGATATAAGGATAATTGTCCCATGCCATCTATGGAGAAGATACTCCAGATGATATCTAGGTTAGAAATGTTCTCACTATTGGAAAATTTTTTTGGATACAACCAAGTTCTAGTAGTGGAACCCAACTGATTAAAAAAAACTTTTAGGAATAAATGCGCTACATTTTCATTTCAGCGAATTTCATTTGGACTCATAAATGTTGGTGCTGCATTTAACTAGGCTATAAACATCGTGTTCCGAGGAATTATCAGAACATTCAAATGATGTCATAATGCTTTCAATGAAAATATCTGATCATTTTCATCACTTAAGGAAACAATTTTAGCAGTGTTGCAAATAGGGTATATCTTTAAATCCAAAGAAGATCATCTTTGGACTGTCCAAGGGAAAGCTCTTGGAACACAATATAGCCAAGAGTGGGATTAAATTGGATCCATTGTGGGTCAAGACTATTGCTCAAATTACCTTTCCCATGAACAAGAAATCCATGCAATCCTTTTTGGGGAAATTAACTTTCTCTATATGTTTGTCTCTGATTATGCACAAATTGTTAAGCCTTTGTAAGATATGATCAAGAAGGATAAAATTAGGACCTGAGGGAGAAAGATGTTTTTTCTTAGATCAAATGAGTTATTTCCAGTGCCCCAAAATTATATAATTTTTTACTTTAATAAAATTTTCTTGTTGTGTACTTTTGTTTCTGATACATCTATTGCAACCGTTCTTACTTAGAAGGAAAATAAAGGAAATGTACGACCAATATCATTTATAAGAGATAGCTTACATGGATCAAAATTGAATTATCCTGACATTGATCAACAAGCATATGTAGTTTACAAGGTGGTGAAGCACTTCAAGCCTTACTTCTTGAAGAGTCATACTATCATATGTGTTCCTCACCCAACGATTATATCACTCTTTGTGCAACAAGAGTTGGGTGAGAGGAAGGAAAACTAGATGACAAGACTTCAAGAATATGATCTAAAATTCAAGCCAATTCTTACAATTAAAGGCCACAATATTTTTCAGCTTGCAGCAGAACCAGTCAATTCACCATTTGAGGATTATTCTAGATGGGAACAAGAAATTGAAATGTACAATATTGAACAAGTTACCCCTACAAACACAACTATGTCTTGGGAAGCTGATGTGTGGAAGTATCTAGAGCAAGACACCTTTCCCTTGCACTTATCAGTGAAACAAAATAGGGTGATTTGTATCAAATATTTATATTATCAACTTGTTCATGGTGTGATTTTACGAAAGCACCACAATGGTGTCTTACTCAGATGCTTGGAAGCACCAGATTCATAGAGTGTATTAAACGAACGTCATGATAGGCCAGTTGGTGGGAACTACTCAGGTGATACTACAACTCACAATTTAATGTGGGCCAAATATTATTGGCCCACAATATTTAAGGATGCACACGCATATGACCATAAGTGTCCTATATGTCAAAGATGTGCTGGTCACGATAAGAAGTCAACCACCTCATTACAGCCCATTTCCATTGAATAATATTTTCAATAATGGGGATTAGATGTTATTGGAGATATTTTTCATCATTCATCAAAGAAACACCAATCTATTATAACTACCACAAATTACTTTACCCGATGGGCTGAGGCATTTCTGTTGAAACAAGTGAATGAGAAGGAAGTCATTTAGTTTATCAAGCAGAATATCCTTACCAAGTTTGGAATTCCTATGTCACTTGTATTTGATAATGAAACTTACTTTTCATCGCTAAAAATTTATGATTTTGCATTAGAGTATGGTATTTTTTTAAAGCACTCATCTAAATATTACCCTAAGGGTAATGATTTAGCTAAATCTACTAATAAGAATTTAATTTGAATCATCAAGAAAACTATTTACTATGAGAAAAGGAATTGGCATAATGCATTGGTGAAGTGATCCATGTGGATATTGGTGGCCACCACCTATTCCACTTGGAACCCCAACATTGTTTCTTCCAACTTCCTTAATTGTACTAGAATTTACTATTTTTGGAAGTTTTTTAGGTCCTGAACTTCCAAGGCCATTTTGAGGTCGTAAATGACATTTTTTTTGGAAAATGGGAAAAAAAATAATTTTATGATGGTATTTGAAGTCAAAATTTTTAGTCCTCGGATATATATTTATAACGAGGTATCATATTCATCACACAAAGATCGTATACCAAAGTTACGACCTCGGGAAGTTGATGTACCAATCATACCCAAATGAGGTCCACATGTAGAAATTAATTATAGATTGAATATTGTTCATGTAATGTTCTAAAACGTAAGACTAAAATATACTCTACTCATCTACGGAAATAAATTCACAATTGAGAAGAAATATAAAAAACATGTGACATGAATCAATTAAAAAACATAACATGGGGATATATCTAGGGGAAATCCACTGCTCAAAACTCCTTCCTATCTGTATTGTATTAATTACAAAATAGAGAAGAAATACAATGCTTGTTAAAGTCTGAACAATATTTACACTAGGAAAATCTATCTCACTACTTCACAAGTTTCCTTTGGTCAATACTTCACTAATTTATCCAACTGCATGCACCAGTTGTACAACTTGAATAATTATAAAACTAATAGTGCACTACCCTTGAACTCCAATACCAACTGGTTAATTCATAGATCGTGCATGCATGAGTTAATTATCGTTTCTTTATCAGTTAAATGGTTTATCACTAAGTACACACCCCACTACTAGACCTCCCACTAGTTCCTCCAACAGTTGGAACTATTTTAACTGACTTTAACTCAGTTTAATTGAAATAAATTATTACAACTCAAATTAAAATCAACCTAGGCTCCTAAAATTTAGGAACCACTCTACATGACTCATGTTAGGCCCTCAAATCGAATAGACTTAGCCAACTATGTCAAACTAACTTAGTTAACAATTTATTGTTGTCTTGTGATGTGGAATTACAATTTTCTCCTAATTTAAATCAAGGGAAAAATTAAATTAGAATTTTCTTGTTGCCATTTTCAACACTCCCTCTCAACAATAAAGGGATTCACATCTACCTCGATCCATCAACTTTGGGATGTATTCCATGCAACACCTCTCATTGTTGTTGATGTTACCGCAACATCTGAAATTGAGAATAATAAATAAAAATAATCATTGAATCAATCTACAACTATATACTAGGAAAACTGTGATGATGCTGACTTTGCTACTGAGCCACTGACTTTGATGTCAACACTGCTATGAACTCCTTAGTATCTGACTGACATTAATCCTCCTACTACTGAATATTGTGGGCCCCCATAGCGAGGTAATGATCCATGTGAAAAAAACACCTCAATGGACCCTTCCCAAATGTCTCCACTTCTGGGACTATTGCTTCACATTGCCCCACCTAACACCTAGAGGTATGGCTACATGTGATCCCTATGTCTACTTGGCTCAAAATTCCCCCCTAATGGAGGCCTATACTTGAGTGGATGTCTCCACTTGGCCTCCTCTCTAATTTTCCATCTGTGACTTCTCCACAACTTGTTGAGATTGCGTTTGAGGCTATGTGTTGAGAGGTAATTCATGCTCCCTCTCAACCACCAAGTCTCTAACCTTTTCCTTGCTCCTCAAGGCTTTTCATGCATCTTATACCTCAAGTACATATAGGTTCTTGAATCGCACACTGATATTCTTCACTTGTCCCTGGTGATGTGTCTAAGGAAAACCTCCCCTTTTCTAAATATCACATCATAGCCACAGTCTTCCAATACCGCGACGGAAAAAATATTCTTCTTTAGTCCCTGAAAATCATCACATCCTTGAGCCTTAGAGGGGAGCCATACTCCCTCTGAAAATAAACTGTACTGATACCAGTCGTGCTATACCTTCCATCATCTCCAAACTCAATGTTATGCTTGAGGTATTTCTCCTCCAAGTCATTGAAGAGATATCTATTCCCTGTCATATGGACTGAGGAACCATTGTCTATATACGACATGCTTCCCATTACTGTTCTTGGAATGAATGAAATGAGAGTAAAATCAAGTTTGAATTGCGAAGATAGAGCTTCACTTGCTGCTGCTACTGCAGGCTCCTTCTTGCTTGCTTTCTTTTGTGGAAATTTTGGGGCATAATGCCCAAATTCATGACAGTGAAAGCACTTGATGTTGGAAAAGTATTTATTCTTTCCCTCCTCACCTTGGGACTTATTTCCATTGTATTTATTTCCTTTTCTAACTAATGCAAGGTCCTCTTCCACCTCTTTGGATGAGGTCCCATCTCGGTTGTACCGCCTTATTTCTCCTTGCACTAGATCAGACCATAACCACTCCCAACTTGGTAGTTTATCTCTACCATTATAAAATATTGATAACTTTTCCATCTCTTTAGAAGACCCAATAGAGTTAAATATACAAAATTATTCTTATGGAATATTAATATTGGCCCCGCCAAGTTCATCATAACATTGTGTAAACATGCTCAGGTAATACTGAATTATGTCATTCTACTGCATTTTGATGCTACAAAGCTTGTCCTTCAGTACTATCTTTCTGTGGTCAATTTTTTTCAAAACAATATGATCTCTAACTACCTCCAATATGATACTCATTGCTTTAGCTACATCCTTATTCCACTGAGAGAGATCCTAAGAATCAACTGCTAGGGGTTTAACTACATCTATCTTGATGTAATCTAGTAGCCCATTATCATTTAATATTTCCTCCATATGGATCTTCCATGCCACAAAATTTGTGGTTCCTTCCAGAGCATACCCGAGCCTGAGTCCGGTGGAATTCATCTTCTCAGTCATGGATAAAGATTGCAACACTAATCTTGATATTTGAACCTCTTGAAAAAAAATCGAATTCTGTTCTCTACTATGATTATAGCTTCGATACCATGTAGAAATTAATTGTAGATTCAATACTTCTCATGTAATTTTAACATGTGAAATGAATCAATTAACACACATAACATGAGGATATATATAGGGGAAATACACTACTCAAAATCCCTTCATATCTGTATTACATTAATCAGAAAATAAAGGAGAAATACAATGATTGTTCAAGTCTGAACAATCTTTGCACTAGTACTATCTATCTCACTGCTTCACAAGCTACCTTTGGTCAATACTTAACCAATTTCCTGCCTGCCAAAGCCCATATTTCTTTGTGTTGTTTCGTTGGGAATTATTCCCTATTATTTAGGGAAATTCCTCATCCATAATTGAGCAATCCCTATAGGCCCTTCTCTGACTGCATGCACCACCTGTACAACTTGGATAATTATACAACTGATAGTACACTGCCCTTGAACTCCAATATCAACTAGGTAACTTGTAGATTATGCATGCATGAGTTAATTATGATTGATTTATCAATTATCTGGTTGATCACTGAGTACACACCCCATTACTATATCTCCCACTAGTTCCTCCAACAGTTGAAAATAGTTTAACCGAATTTAAATCAATTTAATTGAATTAAATTATTACAACTCAAATTAAACTCAACCTAGGCTCCTATAATTTAAGAACCACTCTATATGACTCAAGTTAGGCCGTAAAATAGAATTAAATGAGCCAACTAAGTCAAAATAAATTAGTTAACACATTTTTGTTTTCTTCTGATATGGAATTACAATTTTCTCCTAATTTAATTCAAGGGAAAAATTAAATAAGGATTTTCTTGTTGCCATTTTCAAAACCACATACTTTTGGTGCTTCATCTCACAGGGTTAGTTTTTTGGATGTTTAGGGTTTTCCATTATTTCTCAATAAAAAATAGGCATCTGAGACTCATCGTAACACAATTTAGAAGGAATGTAACTGCCACATCTCTTCTCATAAATAAGCTACCATCACCTGAGCTAGTTTATTTTGATTTTGCATGTAAACAATTTTCAGTACTTTGTTATTAATGAATTGACGTTATGTTTTTCTATTTATATCTATTTTTAATTTTGTTCCTTCCAAAATTTAGATCATTAATGATTTATGGTATGACCATGTTACTCCTAATCCCTCTCTAAATACCTCCCCTTAGTTGCTCATGTATGGAAAATAAGTTATCCTTCCTTCGAACTTGTACCTATCGACCTTACAACTTTCTCAAGATTCTTGGGGTAAACCATATCTTGTTGTTTAGAGCAGGATAGACACCATCCTTAAGCTAGAGGAAGAAAGGCGTAAGAAAAAATAAAATTTTTATGTGCACCAAAGTCGTATCAAATGTTGGTATGACAAGAAATTTGCAGGGAACAAGGAGTTTAGTGTGGGATATCTAGTATTGAAATGAGATAATTCCCATGAAGAGCAAGGTAAAAAAACCAAATTTCAATCCCTATGGATCATACCTTATACTATTCATGAAAATATTTTTCATCATACTTATCGTCTCCAATCCTTAGATGGGAAGATTGACTCACTTCTCGTTAATGGCCAAGATCTCAAAAGTTATTTTCAATAGTAGCCTTGGGCTGCTTTTCTACCTATGTACATATTTCTTTCCTTTTCTATTTTTTATTCTTGTTTTGTTCATGTCACATCCTATCTTTTATTTCTTTTCTTTTTTCTCGTCATTGTACATAAATAGGACCTTGTGTGGAAGTTTTTTTTTTTTTTCATTCTGACAAATGTGGGAAAAGTTTTAAAGGGAGTTGTGACATTCAAAAACTCTTGGTTAACTTTTGGTCCCTCTTCTTTTCTTGGGTCTCTTTAAGGTCAATTATGTTTGAATGAAAAATAATATTCAGTATTAATAGAAATATTTAAGAAGCACCATGATGCATGCACCTATTTTAGGATCTTCATTCCTTGAATCGACATTATAGTTAATGGTGTTTACACCTATCAATCTGATTGAGTAGAGAAGGGAAAGGAGAAAACGAAAAGTGAGCGCATTAATTTTGGAGGTATATAAGAGTCTTTGCAAAATGAAAAACCTCTCTTTATCTCAAATAAGTCAGGATCCGTCTTCCACCCTGGTGATAAAATGTCGATAAAAGTTCAATGAGCATACTAAAAATAAAGCAAGGGGTGAAAGAAGAGAAACACTTCCTACATAAAGAGGTGAAGCAAGCAACTTTGCTAGGGTATTGAACAAGCTCGTTGGTATTGAAGAAATTCTTGTGTTTCCTGAAAGTGACTCCACCGAGGTACTGAAAAAGCTTGAAATTAGTGGAGTAACACCAGAGAAGGAACTAAAAACTTTGATCATCTTAAACTCACAAATACATACTATCCTTTTCCTGAAAAAATTGAGATATGGAAAGCCTTGTAATGTGTTTGAGACGAGAAAGGGAACAAGACAGAATACACCTATAACTAGGATAAATGGGGAAGTTGAGGTGATCCACATGGTGAATCAATACTTCCTGAAAGGTTGGAATTTGTGCATAAAGATAGACCTAAACAAAGAATCTGGGGTTATTCCAGTGAATTTCCACGTGTTGTCGTTGCTACAACACCCTCCAAATTTTTTCCTACATTCAAACTTTGGAGCCTCCCTTTTATCATGTGAATTTCATTCTGAGTGGTTAGAGTGATCTAATACTTGTTCTCTAATTTTCTAGTCCCTTTCTAAAGAAATCCAAAGTGTTGTCTTTTGTTACGGGAATTGTCGTCCTTTGGAAAAGGAACACCTTTAAGGGGAAACTACAGTGCATTATCTTGCATTAATGGATTTTATTTATCATAGGGACATGCATTGGACTGTTTCCCAAGGTTTTGCACACTTCTCTTCGTAGTTGACACTTGTGTCGTAAGGGTCACATCTTAAGTGTCACACTTAGAGATAAGTGTCGCTTTGTTTTCGTTTCAATGAATACATATTTATTTTGGGTAATGTGTGTCCTTTTGTATGTGGTTTATCATTTATGTTTGTGTGATCATGTTAAAGACTTGTTATATGATTTTACTCTTACCTTCTTGTCTCACTGATCTCACACTTAGTCATTTTTTAGTTTTCACTATTCTCACAATCTTCTAGAACAATGAACAACCTTTTGAGTCCCTAGAAACTGTGCATTGTGCAGTCCAAAGCTATAGAGATGATTCCTCTACCTCCTGGAACTGCGAAATCCTAGAGGGAAGCCTACCTCAACTGTGCACTGAGAAACTACAGTACTCAATCACCCAGTATTGATAGTTACACTTTCCAAATGCACAATCTGATAAGCCCTTCCTTTCCCTGTGCATTGCGTAATCACAGTCGATAATGGAGCCTATTTCGGACCCTTACAGTGCTCAAATGCATATTCCCTTGAGCCTCTCCCTCAGCCACTATGCACTGTGCAATCAAAATTCTCAGTCATGCCTCTCCCTCAGCCACTATGCAATGTGCAGTCAAAATTTTTAGTCATTCCTCTCCCTCAACCACTACGCATTGTGCAGTCAAAATGCTCAGTCATGCCTCTCTACCTCCTGGACTTTTGTGGAGCCTCAAGACTGCCTCAATTTTGACATCCATTTTCATTATTTTTTCCTCCTTTATTTCAACTCCATAAGCCCAAGCAAGTATTGATTCACAATTTTTTAGGCTGGCAAGGTCACTTAATGCTCTCTATTTCATATTTTAAATGTTTCTTATTATTTGGATAAAACTTGTATTTAGCTACAGAATTCATGCAATTCTGCAGCTAATTTCTGTTTCCGTAGCCACCACTATGGTTTAATAGGTTCCGAAGAATGAATGAAGAGGAAAAATACAGGGGCAGTTGATGAATGATCCATTCATGGATTCTATCATATCTGCATGTCTAGAATCGAGGAAGAAAGTGCCTAAGATTGCGGTCAATGGGTGGAACAAGCGAGCGAGAAGAATAAGCTTCACAATTTCCTCTCCACGTAGCAAATCATGAAAGCAATAAAAATCGAATTTTTGTTTAGAATTTTATGAATTTTTTGATTAGTCTCCAAAGGTGTGAAAGCCTCCAACATTTAAATCAAGACTGTTATAAATATCGGGCTGTGTAAATCTGAAACAAGTTCGATTTTATTGTAAGACTGATATATCTTAAAACTCTGTTTTTATTAATCGAAGGAGAATGAGTTTTGGGATCATTGATGCATAGCTAGTTGTGAATAAATCAAAACCATTCTATTGTGGAGGGCCCCTGCATAGAAGAGATTTATTTGTTTAAGTTTATGTCATTTCATAGTTTAGTTTCCTATACTTTTGTTGTGTTTTTCCGCATAGATATACACTCTGTTTGCTCTGTTTTCTGTTACAATTGATAGCATAGATACAATCTGTTTACATTTTCACTTCATAGCTTAAACACGTGCTTCACTTTCATAATGTAGACATATATTTTGCTTTTATTTCCATTGAAAATTCTCTTTTGGATTTCCATAGTATAGAAAATCAGTTTTCCTATTATTCTTTCATTGCTATTACCTTCATTTGCAGAATATTGTTATGTTATGATAGAGATATGCTTTTGACTCTGGAAAGCTATTGGAAAAATATTTGGAGGACATCGTTGTAATATTTCTCTCATTTAGCTTAATCTCTTTTCATGTAAAATAGGTTTATCATAGATTAGTTTTTCTCATTTTAAACATTTCCTTTTCTTCCTTCTTGCAAATTATATTTCTTAATCATTGAAATCTTTCTTTTAATAGGTTGAAATAATTTTTAGTGATATCTTGTCTTAAATTTCATTCACATAAAGATTCCAAAAACATATAAAAATATCATAATTTCTTATTGTTTCTTAAGCTTTATTTTTTCTCAAAGTCAATCATTAACTAATAAGCAGGCTAAAATAGGATTCTCATCATAGTTTTGGATAGTTGAATTTAGATTTCATTTCACTAATCATAAGTTTTAAGTTTCTCAATTCCATTTATACATTCAAGATAAACACAAAATCCTAAAAACAAATTTAAACATATAAAATCAACACAATGAATTAATTAAGAAAGGCTTCTAGCATATATAATTCACTTGCACTTCATAATATTACCAACTTCGGTCGATAATTTGTGATAGTAATTTAAGACATTAAATTTAGTAAACAATTTTCCTAATGAGAAATACCTGACTTACCTCTCCCTTAGCCACTTCGCATTCACAATTATTAGTCCCTAAATCATTGCTTCCTGATCCTGTAAACTAAACCCAAGAAGGCCTTTCTCTTCAATCTTGTACACTGTCCCATCACAGTGAGCATGTTGCATGCGAAACAAGGTATACTAGGTGATTTCAGGACTGATATTGTCTTGTCATGAGTGAAATTCATTTGCAGGTTTTATTATCCTAACATGAAAATATGATTCTCAAGGAGGACATCAAGGATTTGCTCCAAGAAGATACTTATGGAGACAAAGCGCAAAAGGAACCATAAAAAAAAGAGATAAAGGGACACTAAAATATGACAGATAGATGAAGATCAATATGACATGGAAGTCTCTAATACTATAACCATCCCCTTTGGAGGATGAACAAGAAGTATAAGAAAAACCTATTACGAAGATTTGAAGACAAAAAAAAAAAAAAAAACTTGACATCGATACACTACAATGAAGTCTTATGTCACCATCGCCAAGTCATAGCTTCTCAAAGTTTCACCACAAAAGTCTTATGTTGTCAATATATTTTTCCATAGTTGTTGAATGTAATTTTATATTTTAAAAAATGAGAAAATGTACAATGTGTGGAAGCCCAAGGATCACACATGGAACATGGAAATTCACTAGAAAGTCCTAGAGTCATGTAGAAGTTCAAAAGTCACATGGGAAGCTTAAGATTCATGAGGTAGGTCAAGAGTCATAAGGGAAGTGGAGAGTCACCTCATTTTTTATAAATACACCTTCATATCTCAAGAAAATGACTTTCTACCTTGGCTTGAGTCAAGTTAGGCATAAGATAGAAGATAATATTTTTGAGGAGCAAGTGGTGGCTTAACGTTATACTATTGGGCTAGTGGTGTACCATTGTAATGGTGTATCTTGGAACTTTCATTTATTGATTTGAAGCTCTTGGAGTTGGCACACTTTCTTGCACACATCGTGAATGTTGTAAGACTATTATTTCATTGTTTGGGAGTATGCTTATGTTTATACATACTGATGAAAATAAAATATTTCATTCACTTTAGTATGCATCTTTGAATCATGTGTCTATTGTTTTCATGATCATTGTTTCTTTGTGAACTATTTCACAAAATAACTAATGATTATTTTAGATATATGCGTATGTCTTTATTAGGATAGTAATTTCGGATTAATCACATCATTAGGATTAGGCGGACGTTTCAAACCATCTAATGTGGTTCATCCTTAGGACAAGGTGAAGAAAGAAACACATCACATTGAATAAATAGTAGGGATTTGTCATTTCCCAGAGAAAGCTGTTGAAACTAGCCATTAGAAACTAGCCGATATTTAACTAGTTCGTTAATAGGATAAAATATTAATAGTTTTTAAGATTTTAAGGAACGTTAACCCATAATAATTTAGAATTTAATAATTTAATTATTATAATTCTAGTTATTATATTTATTCAATGTGATCTGTTTCTTTCTTCACCTTGTCCTGAGGATGAACCACATTAGATGGTTCGAAACGTCGACCTAATCCTAATGATGTGATTAATCCGAAAGATATTTTTCTACATTATGGATCACAAAAATCTTAGATTTAACATACGATAGTACTATTAATATTCTCTTAAAGACTCACTTTTTATTTTTATTTCGTGAAATAACCTTTATACACTTTTCAATTGAATACTTCACAAGGCTTAATTACATACTCATCTTGAAATTATATGTGCACTCTCTTATGTTTTTTTATTGCAGCTAAGGAAAATAATTAAGAATATGGAAACCAAACCTATTTCTTGGATGGGTATCCTATTCCAAAAATTTTGAGGTCTAGTTTGGACTTCATATCGAGGAGACTCCCTGTATGTTGGCGGTTTCCAGCACTTTCAACACTGCTCTATGTTTGGCTATGGGTATGGTTTCTTGGAATTTGTTGTATTTTGTCTGTGTTGAGATAGATAACCTTTCGAGTGTTACCTAGATAAATCCCTCTTGCAGACAAGAGAAATATCCCTAGTATCCCAAAAAATAACTAGAAACAAACATACATTAGAATATCTCTTTCCCTAAGCTATTAGCACTGAGGTGAATTCATTCAATTTAGAAGAAAATAAATATAGGAATGTAAGCATTGTCTAAAACAGAGCATGCATAAACATGATTTCTGATCATAAAATTACAAGATAAACATTTATGAAGAATAATACATGGTATTAAGCATGAAATTATAAACATACATAAGAAAAATAGATGCTCCAATGCATACCACAAGTATCTCAACACAACTCCTGCAAATTTGTCTCTGATTTCATTCCAAATTGTTGATTAAAAAATATCCACTGCAATATGAGACTATCCAACCCAAGAAAATACTAAAGAGAGTCTACTTATAGAAAATATAAACTATGAAAGCTCATTAGGTCGAAATCCCATCCAAAATGGATCATAAATACACAATATGAATCATTTCCTAGATTATAGGGAGGTTAGAAACCATTCCCTGAATTTCAGCTATGAACTAGGAGTGTTTGTCCCATATAGTAAGTTACACATTCCCTCATGATAGGAGGAAAAAACAAACTCAATAACTTTAATTCCAACTCATAGGAAAGAAAAACCTTGAATTTGTGACATTTTCTAAGCTTGAAAAGTGTCCTGAGGAATCCAATGTTGATTTGTAACATTTCTGACAAAAGGGTAACAGGAATTTGTGGAATCTTAATAGAAGTTTACAACCACTTTTAAGGCACTTTTAGGAGTCCAAATCCACTTATGAAAGAATGGTTAACTATCCCTATCTGTCTAGTTTCCAGAACATCTTGAATTTTTCAAAATGACCCATGGGAAGGCCTCCAAAAGTCGATTCTCCCAAGGTTACTCCAAAAGCATAACAAAGGCTCCAGAAAGGTGGCAGAAACATGAAAAATGAGTGGTTTTTGAGATTTTTCTCCAAAATTACAGCTGGTCATGCCAAGGGGTTCCTAATATGTAATGTACTCATCAAAATTCATCCATCCATGTAAAGAAATAATCATTTGGATGCCTCCAAAGTAAGCGTAACAAAAGTTTGTTACTCTTCTGTGAGGAGGACTTTCCAGAATTGTGAAACAATCACAAAAAATATTAAAATTGTTTAAAAATTCTCAAAATTGGTTCTGTAGCACCTGTGAGTGATGGGCTAAACAGCCAAGGAAGCTTCAGCCAACAAATATAAGCTATCCTTCTCTTTAAGCTTCATTCGAGCTTCTTACAGAAACTCAAACATCTAGTCCTCTCAAAACATCTTTTGGCCAAGGGTGAAGCATTGATTTTCATGCATTGTGAAGGATTCTAACTTTAGGTGGCACCCTCCCTTGAAGTTCTTATTCTCACTCTCCATATTGTTTATCAGTGAAAGGATTAAAACCGTAGTATGTTGATGGGATGAGTATATGTAGTGAAATCTGGAAAAAAATAGAGTGTAGGGATGGGGTAGGTTTAGAGGGTGAGATGGAGGGTTATGGAGCTAGGGAAAATTCTACAAAAAATTCAGTAAATAGGGTGGCATGTTAGCTCCATTTTGTGAGTGGAATGAAGTGAAATGGATATGAGGAAGGTAGTTAAAACAAGGAAACATGGGAAATTTTCAATTTGTCACTGTGTAAATTAGCTAGAAATTAGGGTTTCATGAAAGTGGTTGTGAGGGATGATATGGATGGTGGGAGATGTGAGGATGAGGTATACGAGAGGTGTAGGATAGTTTTTAGGTACTAGGGATAAGGTTTATCTAGCTGGAGTAGGTTAGGGTTTATCAAATGGAGTCCTTCATTGACATGGAGAAGTGATGATATGGCGTAATATGGAGTGAGCATGAAAATGATTTGAAAAGAAATAACTTGACCAAGGGAGGGCATGAGAGTAGTGACTTACTATTTGTAAGAGGTTCAAGGAGTAGTGGTCATAAGACTTGAGCTTGTTTGAAGAGATTGAAGCCAAAAACCTAATTTTGGACCCTTTTTGGAGGTGTAATACCAAATTACAGAAGCGTAACAATGCTTCCCAGAAGCGTAACAACACTTCCCAGAAGCATAACAATAATTCTTAGAATGGTAACAACACTTCCCATAAGCGTAAAACTAATTCTAGAACCATAACAAAGGAATTGCAAAAAATATGCAAAAATAGTACTTAAATATAGATCAATATCTCTCTAACCATAAATTTTTTGAAACACTGAGAGAGGATTTTGTTCTTTGGCATGTCATGAAAAAAACCTGCCTCCCATTTTCCAAAATACTTTCCCATTAGCTCATAATACAAGTTTGAAGTTGGTCGCTCAAAATTTGCACAAGCATAACACCTACTTTGAGAGGGATTTGGAGGCCTTCCCAGAGGATTTTAGGGCTTTAAGTGGTATGGTTGGAAATCTTAGGACGTATTCTACAGAATGGAGTCATCAAGAACTACAAATCCCTACTTCAAACCCATGAAAATTTGATTTTAAGACAACCTGTCCAAAAGTACAGAAAATGAACTGGAGCAATTGTATTTTGAGAATTTCTCTCAAACCATAACACCTGTGCATAAAAATAAGGAGTTTTTTTTCTTTGGCCTATGATTGACAAAAACCTCTTTCACTTTTTTAAAATTCATCTCCATTAATTCAGAAACTGGTTTTGAAGCCAAACTATCCCTGTGTGCCATGTAAAGCCTGGCTTGATCACGAAGCTCTAAAAATGATGCCATGGGTCTGAGTTGGCTCAAACTTGGAATGGTGACCTCCCTTATGGAACTTATTCTCACCCTCCATGATTTTTTTCAACAAGGAAATCCCTAGCTTGAAGTAGTGGAGAGGAAAGGTGGAAAATTAGGAAAACAAAGGATAGTGGTAGAGTGGTTTTATGGACAAAAATTAAGTGGAAGGATGTTAGGGAAAAATCCGTAAAATTTTGGGGTGGTTGGGTGATGAGTTTTCTATAGGATTCAAGTGGAATTTTTGGGAATGGGCATGTGAAAGGTGCCCAAAGTATCAAAACACAGGGTTTCACTAGTTTTTCTGCCAAAATTTAGTGAAAATTAGGGTTTTAATGAAATTGATGGAAAAGAGGGTTGTGAGTGATAGTAGATGTTATGGTATGGTGTATGAAGGTTATATGAAGGTTTTAGATGGTTATATTAGGGTTTTATTAGTCGAAACAAACAAAATATGAAAAACACCAAAATGTAGTGGAGGCAACCTAATGAAGGAAACCACTCATTTTCTCATGAATTTTGACTTGAGAGAGGTGTGGAGGGTGTCAAATTAATATTAAGGAAGTGTATGAGCCTTTGTGCAGTGGTTTTGAACCTTGGAGAAGTGATTTGGAGCTCAAAAACCAAAAGAGCAGCACCTGCGCGACATACCCAGAAGCGTAACACAGGTAGTGTTGGCACAAATTTGCTTATTTTTCTTGAACCCATGGCAACTGTGGAGTATGATGGTGAGAAGAGAGGAGATATTTAATTATTTCCATATATTTTCTAACTCCCTATGCAAATGACTTGTATGGTGAAAATGAGATCTTGTTCACTTTCTTTCATGTCATAGTTGACTCTTATGGTGGCGAAACAAATAAGACCTAGAATTTGACCTAAATGAAGGTGCGGTGAATGAACTCAGACCCTAGATGATTGATGGATGACATGACCTCTAAAATGATGATGACCATGAATGGAGTGAAGGGAGTAGCATTTTAGACCTAAACATATTCAGTTAACAAAATTTTATTTTAAAACTGACTTGAAACATGAAATTTTGACTTTGGACCACTACTAATTAAACCTGAAAGAGTACATTTGATCACTGAAAATTTGGACACTAACACCCATAAAGTGCAAAGTCTCATAAAATATTTCAAAAGAGTGAAGTGCTTTATCATACCAAGGATTGGATCAGAGACATCGGTCGAAAACCTGTAAGAAAAATTTAATGCAAATATATAATCATCACTGAGGTAGGCATCCCCATACTTAGAGCAAAACTAACTATAAGTGTTGGTACATAAGTGACCTAGAATTACATCAATAGTAGGCACAATATGGATGCAACCATCTGTTAAGAATAAGTCTACTGAAACATGAATACATAACTCCCACAACCTCGATGGTTGAAACTAGATCCAGGGTCTTGATCTTCGTTTCTCGAACTAGTACGAATCTAACCATGCGATTGATTGTTTTGAAGTCAAACATGGTAGAAACCACTTGATTACCGGTCAACGATGAAAAATGTTAACAAGTGTGAGAGAAACTGTTAGGTCCCTATATTACTAGTATATTCCCTTATTATTTTTAGTGTAACCCCCTTATTTTTATTATTGTACCCCTGTAACCCCCATATTGTTATTATTGTGCCCTTAAATTATTATTGTTAGGTCGGCTAGGATTACATTGTGGCCCACTAGGATTACATTGTGGCCCCATGGACTCCTATATATAGAAAGGAGGTTTTATAATTTGAATCATCCAAGAATTGTTCATTCATGTAATGTATTGGAGGTTTCCCCCTCGAAGTGGCTTATTTCTAAGGCGTTGATATCTCTTTTCTTCTCTTTTTGGAGCTGGTTTCACAACATTTGGTATCAAAGCTTTGAGATTCTAGGGTTTCGCTGCTCCAAACAGGTCATCGTGGAATTTTTGCTATAAATGATTTTCTACGAAGGTTCAAAAGTTGAAATTTTTAGAGTGCGAAGCCAAAATATTGAGGAACATCGTCACAAAATTTTAGAGCTTGGTTCGCAATATTTTTGGAGATATGATCTGTGGAAGGTAGGTCATTTGGCAGGCTCCTGAATTTAACCTAAACAGGTCATCGTGGAATTTTCGCTGTAACTTTGTTTCTACGAAGGTTCAGAAGCTGAAATTTTTAGAGTACGAAGCCAAAATCCTAAGGAACATCGTCGCAAAATTTCAGATCTTGGTTCGCAATATTGGCGGAGATATGATCTGTTGAAGTTAGGGTTTTTTTAGGCTTCTGAATTGCATCTCAAAGAGGTGATCATGGGAAAATCTTCATAACTCTCTCTCTGAGCATTGGATTGGAATGATGTAAAAAGTGACTGCAAGTACATAGACTGTAGTTTTCTGTCTATCAATTTCATAGCCAAAGGAGGAAACAATGACAAGTGACAAGTCGTAAAAGTTTGCTCTACTGAACTAGTCCATAATTGGGTCATTGTGGGAGATTGGACATAAATTTGTCTTGAAGAATCCAAATCAGATCAGATCTGTGGCATTGGAAAGAAGCTTCAGAGGGCTACTACAGGGAAAAATTTTAAATATTGAGAATCCAAAATTATAGAGATAATTCAATTTCAATATCGAGCTCCCCCAAATCAAGTAAAAGGTGTGCATTTTTTTTTTCCCGAATTGCATCAGTCTTGTTTTAAGAATCAAGTTGAATTGATTCCAAGGGCATATTGTGGAATAGATATCAGTATTGGATTCTAAAATGGCCCCTAAAAAGAATTCAACACTCATTAAGCCTTTAGAAGGCTCTACTATGACTCATGAAGACGAAGAATGGCAACATGACATATCAAAATTACAAGAGCAAGTGCAACAAATTTCACTCTCGCAAAGAGCAACAAAAAATGACATGGAAGTTTTGAAGAAAGACATGGAAGCTAAGATGGATGGTTTGAAGAAAGGCGTGGAATCTAAGATGGATGGTTTGAAGAATGGCATGGATGGCATGGAATCTAAGATGGATGACATGGAAGCTAAGATCAATGAAAAATAGAAAACATGAAGAATGATCTAAAAGCAGACATGGAAGGTTTGACAAAGTTGATACAAGAAATTTTTCCTAATGTTGAAAAGATAGTAGAGGAAACTCATGATGAGAACAAAATAAATGTTAATCATGATTTCATAAACTCTAATGTTGGAAGGAAGAACCACCATATTCCAAAAATGGATATGAGGAAATTTGATGGAAAGGATCCTGTAACATGGATACTACAGATGGAGCAATATTTTGATCTCAATAATGTGAAAAACACACAAAAGGTACGCATCACAACTTTACATTTAGAACAAAATACATTTGTATGGTATCGATGGCTTTGCTCCCGTAAAAAAATTGTCACTTGGTCAATTTTTATGGAGGAAATGATAGCACATTATGAGGATACAAAGAACAACACCTTCTTTAGCCAATTGATAAATCTCAAACAAAAGGGTTTAGTGGGGGAGCACATTGAGGACTTCCAAAAATTGAATATAAGGGTAACTGATATTTTAGAGGAACACAAGATTGATCTCTTCATAGGTACTTTAAAGGATAACATCCAACATGAAGTTTGCGTTTTGGAACCTGATTCATTGGAGAAGGCATTCAGGTTGGCAAAAAAAATTGAATGTAAAATTATGGCGACAAGGAAGCCTACCACTCACTTCTATAAAGAGGGAAGTGTTGCTACTCCTAGATTTCCACAACCTACAAGGTTGACACGACAACAATTGGAAGAAAAAAGAGAAAAAGGGCTTTGCTACAGTTGTGATGGAAAATACACTAAAGGTCATAAGTGTGCTGAGAAGAAAGTATTTGACATATATTGTGAAGAGGAAGAAGAAAATGAACAAGAATTTTCAAAAGAAGAGGGTATACACCAGGAACCAACCCTAGAAGAGGAAGAAATGAGTCTGACCATATCATGTAATGCACTGGAAGGAATTACCACTCCTCAATCTCTTAAGATAGAAGGACATATCAAGAAGAAAAAGGTAATAGTGTTGATTGATTCAGGTAGTACCCATAATTTTATTCATTGTAAGGTAGCCAAGGAATTGAATTGTTTCCTATACCCAGCACTAGAACGTCAAGTGATGGTTGCAAATGGAGGAACTATAAATTTCTCTGGAAAATGCCATAATATCAAGCTAACCATGGGAGAATATGTATTTTATAGTCCAATGCTTTCGATTCCTATGGGAGGTGCTCATGTGGTACTAGGAGTACAATGGTTACAATCTTTGGGGACGGTAGCTTTTAATTTTCAATAAATTTTCTTGAATTTTTTTTTAGAAGGTAAGGAAGTTGAATTACGGGGTATTGCAGGGAAGCCGGGAAAGATAATAAGCTCTAATGTCATGACAAATCTTCTAAAGAAATAACAACGAGGTGTAATTGCACAATTATGCTCACTAGAAGTTACAACATCAAAATCATCTATTTCTGCGGATCTCCAAAAAGCCTTGGACATTCATTCCAAGGTGTTTGAAACTCCCAAAGGACACCCACCTATTCGTGATCATGATCATGCTATTCATTTGATTCCCGTAAGTTTTCCTCCAAACATCAGGCCTTATAGATATCCTTATGTCCAAAAGAGCGAATTGAACCTATGATTGCAGAAATGTTAGAGGCTGGTATAATTCAACCTAGTCAAAGTTCTTTCTCTGCTCCTATAGTATTAGTACACAAGAAGGATGGATCATGGTGCATGTGTCCAAATTATAGGGAGCTCAATAAGCTCACCATTAAAGATAAATTTCCCATTCCTGTGATTGATGAATTATTGGATGAATTACATGGAGCAATTTATTTTACCAAGTTGGATCTTCGTTCAAGATATTATCAAATTAGAATGAAGACTGAAGATATTCCAAAAACAACATTTCAAACTCATGAGGGTCATTATGAATTTTTGGTCATGCCTTTTGGCCTTACCAATGCACCTTGTACATTTCAAGGGTTGATGAATTCCATTTTCAAACCCTTCCTTAGAAAATTTGTGCTAGTATTTTTTGATGATATACTAATCTACAGGAGGTCTTGGAAGTATCATGTTCAACATGTTGACAGGGTGCTCAAACTATTGGAGGAGAAACAATTATATGAAAAAAATCCAAATGTTTCTTTGGAGTACAAGAGGTTGAATATCCGGGTCATATTGTATCTCACAAGGGTGTTAAAGTAGACCCTAACAAAATTAAAGCCATTAAGGAATGGAAAGTCCCCACAACCATAAAGCAGTTGCGAGGATTTCTCGGGTTAACAGGGTATTATCATAAGTTTGTTAAGAATTATGGGAGAATAGCAGCACCTCTAACAACATTATTGAAGAAAGATGCATTTTCATGGACTCTTGAAGCAACTAAGGCCTTTGAACATCTTAAAGAGGCAATGTGCTTAGCACCGGTCTTAGCTACGCCAGACTTCACAAAAACCTTTATTGTGGAATGTGATGCCTCAGGAAATGGAATTGGTGCAGTTTTAATGCAGGAAGGAAGACCCATTGCTTTTGAAAGTCGTGCAATCAAAGGAAAGTATTTACAGAAACCTATTTATGAGAAGGAAATGTTAGCAATACTACATGCACTAAAGAAATGGCGAACTTACCTAATGGGAAGACACTTCAAGGTAAAAACTGATCATGATAGTCTTAAACACTTTTTGGAACAAACACTATCTTCAGAAGAGTAGCAAAAATGGGTCACAAAGATGTTGGGTTATGACTTTGAAATAATCTACAAAAAAGGGAAGCTAAATGTTGTTGCAGATGCATTCTCAAGAAAGAATGAAGAGGTGGAAGCATTGCTTTGTGCCATTTCTATTATCCAACCAGATTGGATAACCGAAGCAAGAGATGAATGGAAGAAGGACAAAGAAGTATGGACACTCATTCAAAAGTTGCAGCAAGATCCTAGTACATCCGATACATTTAGTTGGAAAAATGATTCCTTATGGTACAAAGATCGCTTATATCTTTGTAAGAATTCCCAACTAAAACAAAAGATTCTTCTGGAATTGCACACTTCTCCTTTAGAAGGACACTCAGGATTTTTAAAAACTTACCACAGGGTGAAGAAAGAATTTTTTTGGGATGGCCTTAAATCTGATATTCAAAAGTTTGTGGCGGAATGTTTGGTTTTCCAGCAGAATAAAGTGGAGACAATTAAGACCCCGGGACTTCTACAACCTTTATCCATTCCAAGTCAACGTTGGGAGGAGATTCCAATGGATTTTATCACAGGTTTACCTAAGTCCGAAGAAAAGAGTGTCATCATGGTGGTAGTTGATAGACTTACCAAGTATGCACACTTTTGTGCATTATGTCATCCATTTAAAGCAAGTACAATTTCTACTACATTTATGGATAGAATTCAAAAGCTACATGGAAGCCCAAGGGTTATTGTGAGCGACAGAGATCCCATTTTTACTGGAAATTTTTGGACGGAGTTATTTTCTTGTTTGGGTACTCAATTAGCTCATAGCTCATCTTATCATCCTCAATCCGATGGTCAAACCGAGATAGTAAATAAATGTTTGGAAGGATATCTTCGTTGTTTTGTATCTGATAAACAAACACAATGGGTCAAGTGGTTACCTCTTGCTGAATGGTGGTATAACACTTCCTTCCATACTGCAGCAAAAATGACCTCATTTATGGCACTTTATGGATATCATCCGCCATCCATCATATCATATTTAAGAGAAAATTCGAAGGTTCAAGCAGTGGAAGATCACATCGAGCATCAGCAAGAAGTTCTCCAACTCTTAAAGGATAACCTGAATTTGGCACAAAATCGAATGAAACAACAGGCAGATCAACATCGCAGCGAGAGAAGTTTTGATGTAGGAGATTGGGTATTTTTACGGATACAACCATACAAACAAATGTCCCTCAAGCAAGCTAAGAAGGATAATAAATTATCGCCAAAGTACTATGGTCCTTACAAGGTGTTGCAAAATATCGGTACTATGGCATACAAATTGGAGCTTCCTGCTTCTTCACGAGTGCATCCAATTTTCCATGTTTCATGCTTAAAGAAGGTTATAGGTGAAAATATTCCAGTTCAAACAATATTGCCCGAACTTGATGAGGAAGGAAAAATCATATTGGAACTTGAAGCGGTCACGGAAACAAGAACTCGACAGCTACGAAATCAATAAATTTCAGAGTATCTCATCAAGTGGAAGAACTTACCCACTAAAGATTCTACATGGGAGGATGAGAATTTTATACAGAAGCACCCAGAGCTACTCAAGCGTTGAGGACAACACTTTTTGAAGGGGAGGGGCATGTTAGGTCCCTATATTACTAGTATAGTCCCTTATTATTGTTAGTGTAACCCACTTATTGTTATTATTGTACCCCTGTAACCCCCATACTTTTATTATTGTGCCCTTAAATTATTATTGTTAGGTCGGCTAAGATTACATTGTGGCCCCATGGACTCCTATATATAGAAAGGAGGTTTTTTAATTTGTATCATCCGAGAATTTTTCATTCATGTAATGTATTGGAGGTTGCCCCCTCGAAGTGGCTTATTTCTAAGGCATTGATATCTCTTTTCTTCTATTTTTGGAGCTGGTTTCACAACAGAAACCACCAATAATGAAAATGGATCTCAAATTACCTCAGTACAACCTATGAAATGTGAATGAATGATCTGCAGTCGAACACTCATAGAGTCGTTCAATCAAAGTCCAATAAAGAAAACCTGTCATCGAAGGCGAGAAACCTGCCATTAAGGCATGCAGATTTCAAGGTACTGATAAGATTTCTGGATCAACTTCCTAGATAATGAGCTGAAGTCGATAGGAAGTGATCTATCGTAGGAGGGCCTATGACACGAAAATATTATGTCAAGTTTTGAAGAAATATTTTATAAGGATTAACTCAGGGATGGTCAACGCGAATGGAGACAAATATTTTCTATGAAAAATGAATTGAAGTTGAAATTTCTCTTGAACACATAACAACACTGTAAATTAATTGCCAACATTTGATTTAAATATAATACCCAAAACTAGCTGAAGAATTTCAATGAGGTTTGATTAACTGTAAGACAAAAGGATTACCCAACCCAAACATGAGTGTAAAAAAGTGTCATGTTCAAGAGTGGCATGCTGCTTCTAAAACAAGTATAAACGATGGATTCTTTTTCTCAAATTACCCCCTCCCCCCCCCACCATTATTGGAAAGTACCTCTTTATTTTTTTCAAGCTTGAGGAGGATGAAATTTTCTTGTTGTGTAAGTTCATCCTTTGGATGAGTCCATCTTAGTAATTTTAACAAACCCTAGGAAGGAGTGGTTCGGTCTTGTTGTGTTTGATGGGTCATGTACTGTTTAATTTTAACGAGTCCAACATAGGATTAACTCGGTGTTTTTCAGGTTTAGGGAGTCAGAAAAACATAAGTAAAATCCATAGTGTTCTTTTTCGTAAATTTAGTTGCTCAAACCCAAAAAAAGGATAAAATGATGTAGGAGAGAATTCTATTGAGCATTCTTAGTCAACGTATACCTTTTTCCTAATTAGTCTAGTTCAGTCTGGAAAAGGGGTAAACTTATACTGAGTAGATGACTGCTAATTTATTTTAACGAGTTCAAATAGTCAAGTGCTCAACAATATTTTCATGTTCAGAGAGTCTAAAAAGGGCTTAAAAGAGAACTCCATGGTTTCACTTTTTCCTATTTTTCGAGTGTCTAAGAAGGTGATAAAAGTTTACTCCATCGTCAAAATGTTTTTTTTTAAACACAACTTGTTCTCTGCACAGAAAAATAAAAAAATACAATAATATGTTCTCAATTATGGTAAAAATATTGAAAATTTGAACTTCTAGAGGTTAAAAGAAATAAAATAATATTATTTTATTCATAAAAACCTATAAAAATTGAAAAGAACAAGTTGTTTTCACCATTTGATTTTCAGAGCAGTAAAAAAGGGTTTTTAACATAGAACTTGTGAAGTTGATATTGGGAGAACTCGTGGACCATTTCACGAACCATCAGTTCCACGTATTTAATCACTCCCTTATCTTTCATTATATCTGTTTTCTTTTTCATTTTCGGCTTTAATATTCTTTTTTTGGAGAAAATCCGTTTTTAGAAATCACCCTCGAAGGTGCGCAAGTTTTCCTTATCGGGCCTGCGCACCTCGATAATTTTTAACACAAAAAATTATCATTCCAGTGTGGTTTTTATGTACAGAACGTGCACAAAAACGCACCGTGTACAAAGAAAAATCGCGCAAGGGCCATGGGGTTTTTCAAAAATGGTTTTCTTTCCATCAAAATTGCTCTAAGTTCTTCCAAAAGATTTATGATGCTTTTTAATGATTTTTTATAGGAAAATTGAAGCAACCATGCCCGAGTGGAGAGAATGCGAGCATGAAACACATGATAATGAGGAAATTGATATCCCAACAATGCTTTAGGATTTAAATAATTGTGGAATATACGGTCCATACAGGGAATGAAAGCCCAAGTAGAGCTGGTGACCTGGGTGGTAA
This sequence comes from Pinus albicaulis, assembly GCA_034641835.2. Taxonomy (NCBI): domain Eukaryota; kingdom Viridiplantae; phylum Streptophyta; class Pinopsida; order Pinales; family Pinaceae; genus Pinus; species Pinus albicaulis. The sequence goes on from CM076572.1 coordinate 760,285,964, forward strand.
ATGATTGGGATATCCAGGAACAATGCTTTATCATTGGATATCATAGGCTCATCATTGATGTAGAGGATATTTATTTCCTCACCGGTTTAACCCATAAGGGATGAACATTTCTTTTTTTGGCACACATCCAAGAGGGAAACCCACTGCTTCTTATATGGTGCAATATTTCACTCAAGATTCACAACTGAAAGATGGTCGAATCGATATAAAAACTATTGAACAACTTGATCTTAATATTATTGCTTTCAAATTTACTAGATTATGTGGCAGCACGACCCCGCATGTGGCCACCAAAGCACATATGCAAACAAATGTTGTGTTCCGACGGAAATATATTCGACTGGTGCAAAGGAGTAGTTGTCAACATGAAAGGACAACTCACTCGAGCGAAGAATGGTAAGCTGGAGAATTTAGGTTATGGTGCCATTCTTATATATTTTTATTTAGAGACGATTCCACTCCTCATACCACAACAAAAGTTAGTGGTCCTACGGGACCAAGAGATTCTCACATGTTGCTATGGGTTTCATTTATGGCTTGTCATGGCATCGATGGTGGTCCTATTTTCCGATACACACCTCAGTTATTCATATGGTTGAGAATCCATATTTTCATGATCAAGGACTTCCCCTATGTAGGGATGGATTTCAGGGGTGACCCTGATACAACACTCCCACTTGGAGCACAATGGGATGAGTGAGGTACAAAGTCTCATTTTGAGTTTTTATGTTTTATAATTTTATTTTATTTTTTATCATCCAATACTGATAATAAAAAATAACACAGATGTAGGCCCAGTGCGACCAACAATACTTTTTCGATTTGATAGACGAGGAGCAGAACCTATAGAAACAGTTCCATCGCAGACATATGTAGTTGAAGCCCTCTCAGAGTTGGAACACAATCTAGAGATCTGACCATAGACATCCCAGATACTGGGATAAATGATTTTCCTCTCTGATACTAGAGGCATGTGACTGGGGTTCCTGGTCCAATCAGACAATACCTACGCCAAGTGGGTGCATGCTATACTCTGCTATCATGATAATCATCATGGATAGAATATGGTTGTTTTAGATGTAAATTTTGTTTTTTGTATCAATATATTTAGATCATAAGGTGTTTGAGACCTATGATCATAGATGATGTATATTTTTTGACAAACTATGATAAACAACTATTTTGACCTAATGATGATTACTACTTTTGGTCTTTGAGTATCTTGTTAAATATGGATTGAATATTGTTTTCATTTACGTTCAATGTTGCAAATGTCTATTTAAAACTTGATTAGCCAATGCATCAACTAACGTGTTTATATTTCTCGAAATGTGTTGATATTCAATGTAATCAAACTGTCTTTCCAAGAGACGGACCCTTAAAAACATTCTTAACAATAATGGATTTCTAATTGCATAAACATTGTTTAAATGTAATATAATGAGTTTCGAATCTAACCTAACAATCAAACACCTAATACCAAATGAAATGGCATCAGATAATATCTAAATGACTGTGTTATACTCTGCAATATTGTTCGTTCTTTTACTGAGGTAAACCCTATGAATAGAAACTAACTCATCAGTGGGTGAATAAATAACCCAAGCAGTGGAAGATAGGTTCCATGTACTACAACAGGTGCCGTCAACAAAGAAAATATAAATCTGAAGGAATGTCAACATCTGCAATATCGAGAGTAATCAAGATATGCAGAAAAAGTAGTAGAAACTCACAAAGAAAAATAAGTAATCTAAGGCACATTTTTCCTAAAAATGTAACTAATGTAAAATGAAGATCTCCACAAGATAAATCATGCATAATAACTCTTCAGATAAAGACCATTTCTAGGCTTATCTAAAAAGACACCGTTATAATAAACTAATTCACAGGCCCCTTTTGCAAGCACATGCTTAACAATGTAAGGGCAATGCCTCATTTGTTCAAATTTACCAGCACCTAACTTATCTTGAGCTTGATCGTATACTAAGACTAGATCACATTCTGAATAGAAACGAGCGTTAACACTTAGACCATATTGTGCCTTAACACATTTTTTATGAGATTTAGTAGCTAATTTAGTGGTGCAACAAGTCTCATCTAATTGTTCTAAGTATAAGAAGCACTCTTCCTCTTCAGAGGTAGCTGGTAATAAATCAATGGCTAGTTTTAGCGTTGTAGTTTCACATTCAATGGGGAAAACAATTTCCAAACCGTAAACGAGTTGAAAAGGAGTAAACCTTGTAGATGTTTTTTTCGAGGTACGATATGCCCACAATGCTAAGAAAATCATAGTGTGCCAATTCGATTTATGACTCCCTACAATCCGTTTAATCATATTGGTTAAACATTTGTTTACAACTTCAACCTGACCATTGGCCTATGGGTAATAAGTTGTGGAATTATCATGGTGTAGGCCAAGATGAGTGGAAATTTCAGTCATATTAATGTTTCAAAAGTGGCTACCATGATCCGTAATGATGGCTTGAGGACACCGAACCTAGAAATCACATGATTGAATATGAAAATAGTTGCAGTTTCACCGTCAACCTTAAATGTAGGCATCGCTTCGGCACATTTGGTAAAATAATCTACAACGAGAATAATATACCCATGCCTCCTCGCCGAGTGAAGTTTACATGTAATGAAATCGACGCCCCATTTTGAAAATGGACAAACAACTATGATTGGGTGAAGAGGAGAGGGAGGTGCGCGCATATTTTGATAAAAAAAATTAACAATTGTGACATATTCTAACCGCAAGGATACAATATTTGAAGAGTGACGACCATAAATATCCAACACTCAATATCTTTTGGCATGTGGAAAACCCAGACATATGACCACCACATGCTCCAGAATGGAAGTCAATTAAAGAATTTTCGACTTCTTCATGAGTTAAACAAAGTCGAAAGACAAAATCAACACCATGACGGTAAATAGTATCACCAACAATTTTATATTGTTGAGATCGGTACCGAATCCTACGTCGATCAGGTCATGAAAGTTCAGGCCAAAAATTTTGGGTTTGAATATATATAATGATATCTCCATACCAAGGATCCAAAGTGCTGATAAGAAACATAGATTCATTGGGAAGATGACCTTCTACCATAGTTTCAGATTTAGTGGAGGGAAATTCACACATAAGCTCAACAAAGACTAGTGATTCTTGGATTTGTATTTTCCAAATTCCAAATCGAACTCTTGTAGGACAACTATCCACTTCGAGTATTTCCCCCCTAGCAGTTTTTTTAGTCAAAATGTACATCATATGGTTGCAGTAAGATAGCATGGTTGTTTTGCGTAACAGTATGCAGTGATGAAATATTTGGACAACTTGAACAACTACCAAGGCCAATTATCCACATGCATATACTTGATCTCGGTCGGTGTAAGATTACAACTTAAGCAATAAATCACATGTTCATTTTCGGATTCATCCTATTGAACTAATACCATTCTAATGGTGGAATCAAACGCAGCTAAATACAAAAAATAATCTCGGTGATAATAAGGTGGATGCAACAATGGTTCATGGGTCAACGTGTGTTTAAGTGCATCAAAATATTTATCGGAAATATCATCCCAAATTAAAGGAACATCATGTTTTAATAACCGAGTTAAACCTTTAGTTAAATCCATATAGTTAGGGATAAAACGACGTAAAATGTTTGCTTTCCCTTGCAAACTCTGGAGTTGGCGAAGATTAGAAGGAGGAGATAACTTAACAATAGCCTCAACCTTTAGAGTGTCGACATGAATGCCTTCCTTAGAAAAAATGAAACCCAGCAATCATCTTGATTGTACACAAAAAACACATTTGTGTGGATTCAAACGGAGATTGTCATGCCTACATCGCATAAAAATGGCACATAAATGTGTAGGATGATCTTTCCGGTGCATATAATGAGCAAGTAAGTCATCCAAGTAGGGTTGAACAATATGTTTGATGTCATGAAATGCATAAGACATGTCCCTTTAAAAAGTGGCCCCAACATTCTTGAATACAAAAGGTAATTTACAATATGCAAATGTGCCCCATGGATAGATAAACGTTGTTTTGGGCTGATCGATAGGGAGTATGTTTATTTTATTGTAATCGGATAATCCATCCATGAATGAAAATATTTTATTTCCGACACAATCATCAAAAATTTGGTCGATGTAAGGGGTGGGATAGTTGTCTTTGGGGAAAGATTTATTGATATCCCTATAATCGACACATACTCTGAAAATTCCCTGTTTCTTGGTCACCAGAACTATGTTGGATACCCAATCTGTCAATGAAATAGGATAAATGAAGCCGACATGAAGTATTTTTTCAACCTCATATTTAAGAGCAATGGATTTTCGTGGATGTATTGGACGTAGTCTTTGTCTAATAGGTTTAGCATCTGGGTATGTCTTAATTTCGTGAAATACAATGCTAGGATCAATTCCTGGAATTTATTCATAATACCAAGAAAATATGTCACGAAATTCCTAAAATAGGGCTTTGTACATGTTATTTTCATCAATTGAGCATGAAGCACCTATATGGATGTTTTTAGTTATTCCTGGTTTGATTGATATGTCAATTAGAATTGTTGCTAAAATGTTTCCTAAATTCATCTCAGAATCCGAATGAAGGATTGACATTGGATTTTGAGCTTCCTTAACATATTCAGTCAGAAAGATTGTTGAAAATTCATTTTCAAATATATTGAGGTCTGGTAGAAAAGAGGAGCGATGGTGAAGATTGTCCCAAAGTAATTCATCCAATGACAAAATTTACCAAATATTTTCATCACTTGAAAATATGTGTTGAAAAGGATCAGAGAAAGAAGTTGTGGTTAAAACTGGTAAATAAGAATACTCATCACCGATCACATTCACTTGATCAATATCAATTGGTGAAAGGTAAAAAATAAATGAAATTGCTACATATGCCAATTCATATGGGCTCAAAGGAATTTTATTGCTGTAGTAGTCTAACTCACATTCTAAAGGCACAATCCATGGGTCATCAAATGGTATTGTGCTTGATGTAATGATGTCGATATTGGCAACAGTACAAAGCACGTTAGGAGGAGGTATGACGAAAGTTCCCATAAGAAAGGAATCCTTAAGTAGTCCTACTCCAACATCTTCGTAAGGGATAACCGAATTTCCGACATATGGGATACTACATGTAGAGATAGGATCTGAAGTGTAGTAAGACAACTGATCAATTTTGACAATCTTTCCTTTATGAGGAAAAAATATTAACTGAAATACCGATGAGACTACAGCTATCATGGCATAATACCAACTCTGACCTAAAAGAAGGTTGTATTTAAGAGGGACATCAACGATTTCCACCTCAAGCATGACGGTTTTTCCTTCTACCTCTATGGGTAAATCCTGGAGAATTAAAAATGGATGAAAACCTCTTCCATCAAAGGATTTTAGAATCGTGTGTCATTGATTGATTTTTGGAGAACTAAGAGTTTTCCAACAAGCCAAAGACATAGTGCATGTAAACGTTGCCTCGTCAATTACTGTGCGAAAAACTCGTCTAGATTTGACTAGAATAAGTATTTGAAAAGCCATTTGGTGTGGGAGTCTAGGTACAAATTTCTTGAGATCAAAAACGATGAGAGTAGAGTCTTGAGGGTCAATTTCTCCAATAGCTGACATTATTAACTTCCTCTGGAACAGACAATATTGCAACACTTCAAGGGCTGACATTGCTAAAGGTGACATATACATATCTTCAACAATATTGTAATTCTGAATGGCTCTCGCATGTGGGTTGAAAGCCGATTTTCAAAGTACACCTTTGGCAGGTGGTTTAATTACTAAATCAGGAATAGGTTTCTTGAAGTGTAATGGTTCGACAATAGGAGGAGTTGACACCGAGGGTTGACTGGAAGATCCCGTTTTGTTTCTAGTTACATGACTCTTAGATCCATAATCTTGAGATCACGTTGCAACCATGACCTTGGAGGACATCATCAGGATATCTGCTGGTGAATTGGAATAAGATCCATTATGGGAAATCATTTTTCTCTCTTGTGATAGAAAATGATCTTTAAGAACAATGTGTGTGGGTGAACCCTTGACAAATTTAGATGCCTCGGCCCGATGCAGGCACTCTTTTGTGTAGTGATCCTTGTCATAGATAAGACAAAGATAATGAGGTTTCCTTTTTTCGTTAGATGGTTTAGTTTTATCTGCCTTCTCTTTTGGAGAATTTTTTTGTTTGTTTTTACCCTTCCCTTTCTTTTTACTCCCGAATGATTTAGTTTTGGCAGTAGATGAGTCTACGACATGGATTTCAGAATTTTTTTCTAGAAAAGAGTCTCCTTTAGATGAACCAGGTAAATTTATGATTGGAGTAGTAGACATGGATTGTTTATTTTTACTATTTGATGTGTTACATGTACCAATTACACCATTTGCGGCATGAGAACTGGAATGAGTCGTAGTAGGTTGACCTAGGAAAGGTACATTTGGAATATTTTCATACAAAGTACCAGACTGTATATAAACAAGGTCTAGATATTGGGCTTGAGTGATAACCTGCTCTTCTGTTACAATGCCTCCTTTGGCTACATCTTCAGTAATTTGATCTGGGATGAAAATTTTGACTAAACGGCGTCTATGTCACCATTCGTGGATGTGATCTGAAATATACATAGATGTAATTTGTTTAAGTTAAGTAAAAAGTTTTGTGCCATTATCATAATGGAATGGTAACTGAAAATGAGTAAGGAAAGCAGTTGCTAAGGCATTGAAATTATTGAAAGAGCCTCGTGGTAACTCAATGTACCAATTTGCAGCCAAGGCGATCAAAGTTCTCTGAAAAAGTATTAAACGAATGGAATCATTGATTAAAAAGTTGAATGCACACCACAAATTATAAATCATTACATGGTTTGAGGGGTCCCCTCCTAGATTTCCTTCAAACTTCAGAATGTCACTAGGAAACTTAGTAGGCATGGCTGGCTGTTACACAACATTTTGTCACTATCCCTACAATCCCGAACTTGCACATTGGAGGGTTGTTTCAGTGACCAATACACAGTGTCATGCTTTGCAAATACCATATTTGCATCCCTTTTGATGAAAGAAAAATTTTTCTTGTTGACATTTCCCTCAGCAGGGCTGTGAAAATCCCTATTTTTGCCATGGCACGAGTAGCTCGTTACATCCTCGCGCCGACTAGGAAATTTAACATTGAGCTCGCACCACTTGGAACTCTGTGCCAGTTTGACACCCGTGCCAAGCTGTTTATGGAATTTAAAAAAAAAAATATAGGCATAGGTTCCATTCCAACCACCTTGGGGATGAGTCGTTGGGAGTGGTTGAACTGAAACAACCACAGACTCCTTCCTTTAGTTAGTAGTTGCCACCTCCCTTGGAACTCTCCTAAAGGATAGGACTCCCTCCCACCTTTGTAGGGATCCAAACCTCCTCTTTTCCCTCTATATAAGAAACTATCTCCTTTGGTAGAAGCTAGCTGAACACATTATAGAAAAATAGTTGAATGAATAAATAGCTGAACTAGAGAATTATACTATAGCTAAGCTGCTAGAGGAGATAGAGTTAGAAAGATTATGTTGAGAGAGCTCAATCCGATGACTTCTAAGAGAGCTTGAGTCTGAATTACCTGACCAACAGTTAAGACGCGTTTCTTCTGGACCCCGCTAGAGGAGATCACGACGTCAAAGCATCAGTTGTACTCTTCCTTCTACTCATTAATATACATGACTACTGTTTGGTTCCACTATTGTTTTATGATGTTTATTTGATATGAAATTTTTAGCCCTCTTTGACTGGCTAATAGTTGTGAGTGAAACTATTCTGTCATATGTCATTCTTGTTCTTTGTCTTATGTGTAGGTATCTGAGCGTGACAGCGAACAGATCGTGACTTGCCTAGGCAGGAGCGAAAGAACACTACTCCTTCCGCAACATAGACAATGTTGGATTCAAGGTAGGTCAATCTACCATGTCTTTTGTTCATTCATTAACTAGGAAGCAAAAATTTAGCGTGTCCTTTTATTACTAGACCCACCCTAGGGCTAGAGGGATCGTCTCTGTCCACATAGAGGATTTACCTTCATAACAAATTGGTGACTCCGCTGGGGATTAGTGCGATTTTGTCGTATCATCCTGTTGGGTCGGTTTCAATTCTTGGTTTAGTTATCTATCTTTTTTTGGTTTGTTTGCTGAGTTTCCATTCTCTGTTAAGCTCTAGAGAGTCAAGGTTAACCTCTGCTCAATAGGTTAGGGTTTTTCCACTTTTTTCCATAGGTTTCCATCTTGGCACGTTTTTTGTCTGGACATTCACGCCGATTGGTGCATGTTTCTCTTGTAGCACTCGTGCCAACCTCTGCATGGCATGGATTGTAGCCTTACAGTCGCGCCAATCCCTGTAGGTTTTGGTTTGACCCCCCTAATGCATTTTTTGATCATTTTTTCTTACCTATGGGTTATTTTTGGGTGTGTTTAAGCCTTTGGAGACTATGTAGACTACTGTAGACTTGTTTCCCTCAGTCATTTGTTCGTTGTCTTGTCGGTGTCGATTAAGACCTTAGGGTTTCTAGGTGTTCTTGCACACTGAGCCTTCTGTTCGAGAAACGAGTCTCTTTGATTGTTGTCAGTATCGTTTTGGATTTTTAGACTAAGTTTTCTTGATCCTTTGTTTTGTTGATTGAATGGTCTTTTCGTTTTTCGATTAGTTCTTCTTCTTTAATACTTTGAGCATCGATTACTTTGCTTGTTTGGGTTGTTTTGAGAACTCTCTTTCTTGATTGAAAGTTTGCTTCATTAGCTTGCATGTTTTTGTGTCTGTTTCGCTTTGGTTGAGTCATTCAATTTCAAAACTTTACATTCGCAAAACTCGAACTAGTGTTTATTCTGTTTTCCATTGAACTAGTACAATGTGTGCTTCATTTCATTGAAAAAACAAAAAAATATCTTTGCACTCTTTTGTTGCATTAAAAATGAAACATTCCTTTACATAAACTAGTATTTCTCAATCTAGGAAGGAATTTCATTTTTGCTTGATTGCATTAGAGGCATTAGAAGTTTCTTCACATATTTTTCTTGCTTGCTTGCTTAAAATATTTCTATCCTTCTTCTAGCTAGCATTCATCGAATTGAAATGATATCCATTTGCATATAGCCCGCATTTAGGAAGTTGAGCTCCACATTCGATAGGGCCTGAAATTGAAACATAATTCAAGATTAACTTTAAAATTTATTCAATGAACCTAAAGCAACATTGGAACCTAACGAAATATTTCTAGTGGTCTAGGCTAGAGACGTGTTCCAGCGTCTTAAAACCTAGTAGCTATCGCTCGCCTTTCGGTTTCAGACAGCACTAGTATGGACTTGTGCTCCCCGTACCGTCGCGTATATAAAGGGAGACCCCTCTAGGTTGCAATCCTTTATCCATAGGAAGCCGATTTTACCGCCTTGTAACCTTGATACACTAAACACAACATTCGGGGAGACTATCTACGCGTACGTCAAGTCCTTGGTCATTTATGTTTCATTTGATCACCAAGGTGTATATGGAAGTTCACAGAAACTTGGTATACCCTCTTGATTAGAATTCCTGAGAAGTCATTTCGATATTTTCGTGACTATTTAAATAAATAAAAGATCATCAAGCACTTGTCCTTTCACGCTCGTTTCAAATTCAAAGTGACTAGAGTCATCTTTTGTCTATTTCTTGACTCTTAAAACATGAAACAACAAATTTTGGTTTCAGTGTTATAAAATTAATCACATACGATTACATACCCATTAAAGTTTGTTAATTGGTCTGATTGATTTCCTTGGTTCTTTATTTTGGTACTTTCGACTGGTTATCTCTTTTCCTTCCTATTCTGATCTACAGTCAAAGTGGCAGAACATTCAATTTCGTCGTCCTCACTGCCTTCTAGTGGTGACTCTTTTTCAGATGCTTCTTTTGAAACTCCTCAATCCACTAGATCTGTCGAGTTCTTGCAGCCCATTCTACTGTCTATCTAGCCCCTTGCTACTCGATCTCCACTTGACGAGTCAGTTGAGTTCAATTGGCCTCCTTCAAGTGCTTGTTCTGGTTTTGGGAAAGAAGGGGAATTTCCTCCTCTTACGTCTGGATCGCCTTTTGTTGCTGCTGCAGTACCTCTTAGTCCCTATAGTATTTTTGAAGATCTTACGAAAGACTCAGATATGGATTCCTCCAATCCTATTGGTAGTGATGGAATGCCTGTATCCATAGGAGAATATCAACTCTTTCCTGAAGATCTTTCTCATGCCTCTGTCCAATCTTCTTTGCCTTCGGTGTCACTTCCGGCTAGTTATAGGTCTCTGAGTCAGATTATGTCAGTGTTGCGTCCAGTGCACAATCCAGCACAGTAACTCCTCCTCGGAGTTCGATCCAATATTCGTCAGTACCATTACCTTCGGTATCATATCCGTCGGTTACTGTTACATCTGTTCCAGTCCAACCTACAGTCTTCTTGGCTTTTAGTTCAGTTTCCACTACCCCTGTGATTCTTGCGTTTTCACTTTTGAAGAATATTTGTTAGTTGTTCAGCAACAGAATTTTCAGGGTTCTTAACATTCTCAGGCTCCTAGAGATCCTCATTTTCATTACTAGGATGCTATTGGTAATCCCATATATGTATATCTACACCATTATGATGAGCGCAGAAATCCAGTTTATATGCCTCCTATAGATCCTTATCAGGCTGTTTATGATCCTTATCAGTCTGTTACTCATTTGGGACCTACTTTGCCTGTGCCACCCTCTCAGGGATAACCTTCAGCTCAGCAGGGCCCTGCTTTTGGTTCACAGGGACAACCATACAGTCCACAAGGAAAACCTTTGGTCCAACATGGACAACCCTCTGGTCTCTCGGGTCAACCTCTAGTTCAACCAGGATCATCTTTTGGTCCTGGGGGGAAAATTTATCCACCACAAGGACAATCCTATGGTCCTTCTTCAGGTCAGCTTGGTCATCAGAGACATCCTGGACCATCTCAACCATTAGGCCAACCTTTACCACAAAGTCAACTTGGTGGCCCTCAACAACCGATTCAACTAGCTTAGCAACCTTTGCAACCTGCCCACCAGCAGATTCCTTTGTTTCCGCAACCAGTTTTACCTATTTATCCTGCTCAACCTGCTCCGCAAGGTCAACCTGTGCAACCGTAGGGTGCTTATTACCCTCAAGTTTCCTATCAACCGGTATACAATGCACCCCATATTTCGTACCCTCAAAATCAACCAGTATATAGTGCACCTCAGATTCCATACCCTCAAACTCAACCAGTGTATCAGCAACCTCAAATTCATACCTACATTCTGCAACAAAATCTTTATGCTCCTCAGCAAAGACCTTAGTGGTCTGCTTCGACTCAATATCCTGGTCCTCAATCCCAGTATCAACTGAATTATCATGTTTTTAATCCCTATGATCTGAATCCTTCGGGACAGAATATATGGGGACAAAATCTCATCCGGATTGGGTAGAATGTACATACAGGTCCTTATGAAAGGCCTCTGATGACTTTCAATACTCAGTTGTTGTTTCTTGCTACGTTGGAATTACCCGATGTGTCGAAGTTGAAAAATGATCCTATTCTTCATAATCGATATTGGCCTCCAGTTTCAACCAAGATTCCTGGTGATTGTCCTAAATTTTAGGGTAAACCTGGTGAAGACCCCCAAACGCATGCGATGACTTACCATTTGTGGTGTTCTTCTAATTCTTGGGTTGATGATTCTATTCGTCTCTGTCTTTTCTAGCGAACTCTTACTGGTGCCGCTGCAAACTGGTACATCGAGCTGTCTCGTGGAGTTTTCAAAGATTTCAATTCTTTGTCCATGGCGTACCTTACACATTTTCAGTTACCGATCCGCCATGAGACCGAGACGCATCTCCTCATTTCATTGAAACAGGACCGAGCTACTCATATCTCGGATCATATTCATGAGTGGCGGCGTCGTCGTCGCATGATCAAATTTGAGATACCTGATCATCTTCTGACTCATTGGTTCACTACCTCCTTTGTCAATCAAATTTCCAAAGATATTGCTATGGGGGCATGTGTAACCGAGGAAAAATCCATTGCTTACGCCCAATACCTTGATCTTGTGTATTCTCATTTGGTGCATTATACGATATCTTGCCTGATGGTCCTCGACCTGGAACCTCTAAATCGCCAACGACTCAATCCGTTGATGGTATTATTGGTTCCGTATCACAGAATTCTCAGAAGTATTTTTCATTTAACTCTGGGAAGTAGAAGTATACTTCTTCCAATAATGTAGCTTCTCAATCAAATTCGAATTCTGGCATACCCACAGAAGTGAATGTTGTTCAGGCCAATCCTACAGATAACACTTCCAAAGGAAAGAAGAAGAGTAAAGGTAAAGCCAAAGCTGATACTCCAAAACAGGATTCTCCAAAACCTCGTTCTACTGATATTTCTCAACGTAAACCAAAGTATCCTTGTTTGATTTGTGATGATGAGCACTTCACCAAGGACTGTCCTCGATGGTTTAAAGTGAGTCAACTTCTCAAAGGCACCCAAGGAGCTCCGGCCATTCTTAAGGAACCCTTCCCTCAGCAGACTCAGATGGTAGAGAACCCTCAGTCATTTTCTCCATCTGGTTCACAAGTGTTCATGATGAACGGTTCTGCGTCTGTTTCTATTGCTACTCGATCAAAATATTATTTTGTTTTGCACCAGGCAGCAGGGAAAGAGATCCCTGATGGTCCTCCTCCCCCTCCTATTTATGGTCCTCTTGAGATTGAATGGCCTAACATTGAATCCGTTGTGCGACCACCTTCCAAAGGTGTGCTCTATAAGTCTTCGTAGAATCCCAACGCCCGTATCGCTCAGCATTACAGTATTGTTGAAGATTTGGCTCAGGCGCCGTCCGCAATGTCTGCGTTAGAAGTACTTCAGAGTTGTCCTTCGCAACGAAAAGCTTTGCTATCTGCAATAGGTGGGATTGATCCTACCAATACTAGTTTTCTCGCTTTCGATTTAGAGAATTTCATCCCGCGACTCCCACACCAAATTGCACTCATAATTCAAGTTGGTATTAATGGTTTGAATATTCACTGGGTTGTCATGGACGAGGGTGCATCTACCTGTGTTATATCATCTACCTGTTGGAAATCCATTGGTTCTACAGCTCTTACTTCATTACCCAATGCCCTTGAAGCATTTGCTGGAAGAGAATCTAAACCTCTTGGTGTTCTCGCTAGTTTACCGGTCACATTAGAAGGGAATACAGTAAATTTCGAGGTCGAAGTCGTTGACGTAAAAATCAATTATAATATTCTCCTCAGACGTAGTTGGACTCATGCCATGTTGTGCATTCCGTCCACTCTCTTTCGTGTTTTGAAGTTTCCGCACGAAGGAAAGATTATTATTGTTGATAAATTGTCTTTTTTCACTTCTTCTTCTGAGAACAACGTTCGTACGTGGACAAGATTCCTACTCCTTACGAGAGTGTAGGGCCAGGCCTTTTCAAGGATCTTGCCCTCATGGGTATTTTTCATCTTCCACCACCAAATATTGTTCAGGTCAACATGATTTCTTGAACCTATGGCCCCTGGGTTATCCCTTCTCCTGAAAAAATTGATTCGTTCGGTGATTCAATGCCTTTTAGTCTGATTGAAATTGATTATTGTGAACTCATTGCTACATCAGATTCTAATCCTGATTTTTCTCCTTCGAGCACAACTCTTGAAATCTATTCTCAATCCCTTTGGCTTGGTGACTTTGATTCATAGGATGATTTGAAAGAAGTGTTTCCTTCCGATGAGGCTATCATGGAAACCCTGTCTCTTGACGATCTGCCGTGGGATGATGGACATCATCGTTCCTTGTTTCTACCAAGCCTCGGGGCCATGTCTACCTGTCTTGAGCATTTTTCCTCTTAGGTTCCTTCTCCTCCACTTATAACTAAAGTGATCTTTTACGGCGAAAGAATCATACTAACACACCCCTCTCAGTTTAACTAAGGGTTCGACATGATGGTCATCATCGTTCCTCGTTTTTACAGAGCCTTGGGGCCATGTCTACCTGCCTTGAACGTTTTTCCTTTCAGGTTCCTTCTCCTCCGCTTCAAACACCTGTTCAGGTCCATGAGGTTTTTTCAGAAGGTAACTTGAGTAACATCACTCAGAAGATGCCTATCGAAATTTCCATTAAACCGGGAATCGTTGAGAACATCCATATTGGGGTTACTTTCTCTTCGGATGAAGTGCAAGTTTATACTAGCCTTTTTCGTGAATTCCGTGATGTCTTTGCATGGTCCTATGAAGAAATTCCCAGTATTGATCCTAGCATCATGGTACATGAGATTCCTACTTACCCTGGTTCAAAACCTGTTCGTCAGCGTCTTCGTCCACTGTATCCTAGGAAAGCTGCTGCCATTAAGGCCGAAGTGGAAAAGCTTCTTAAAGCTGGTTTCATTTATCCAATTCCATTGACAGAATGGGTCTCTAATATCATTCCCATAGATAAGAAACAGGGCACAATTCGTGTCTGTGTTGACTATCATGATATCAATCGAGCTTTTCCTAAAGATAATTATCTTACTCCTTTCATCGATCAAATCATTGATGACTGTGCCGGGAGTGAGATATTTTCCCTTATGGACGATTTTTTGGGTTATAATCAGATCAATATTCTCCCGACTGATCAACACAAGACTGCTTTTATCTATCCTTGGGGTACCTTTGCATATAAGAAGCTCCCCTTTGGTTTGAAGAATGTCGGGCCCACCTTTCAACGCACGATGTCTTATGCCTTTCATGATATTCGTCACATCGTTCAACCTTATTTGGATGACCTTCTGGCTCATTCAGCTAAGCGTAGAGACCATCCTGACCATCTTCGTCAGATTTTTCTTTGTTGTAGACACTATAACATTCTACCTAATCCACACAAGTGTGTCTTCTGTGTTGATTCCGGTAGACTCTTAGGGTTTATCATTTCCAAAGACGAAATTCACCTGGATCCTCTCAAGGTTGAGGCTATTATCAATCTCCCCTCTCCTTCCTCATTACATCAGTTGCAAAGTTTACAAGGTAAAGCTAATTTTCTTCGCCGTTTTATACCTAACTATGCCGAAGTAGCTAAAGGATTTACATGATTGTTAAAGTAGGGAGTTCCTTTTTAATGGGATGAGATCGCTCAGAAATATTTCAATGCGTTGAAAACATTGTTGGTCAATGCTCCTTTCCTCCACCCTCCAGATTATCATCGTGATTTTTCCCTTTATTTGGCTACCTCTTTCAGCACGATTGCCATGGTTTTGGTACAAGATGATGATGACGGTCATGAGCATGTTATTTATTACTTGCCTCGTAACCTTCTCGACACTAAAACGCGTTATGCTTACATCAAGAAGTTAGCGTTGGCCGTTGTTCAAGCTGTTCAACGTTTTAGTCATTATATTCTTTTGCATACATTGACAGTGATTTCTGAGTGCAACCCCATGACCTAGATATTGTCTCGACAATTTCTAGGGGGAAAATACTCAAAGTGGATTTTTATCCTCCAAGAGTTTGATTTGGAATTTACTGCTACCAAATCTAAGAATTCATTGGTCTTTGCTGATTTACTTTGTTCTCTCCCTTCCGACTTCGCTCCTTCTCGTTTTGAGGACTTCATTCCAGACGATTCGATTTTCTTGATTAACACCCTCGATCCTTGGTACGGTGATATCATCGTTTATCTCCAAAATTCATCTTTTAGATCCGAGTTGACGAAGAATTCCTGCCGACGCATCCGCCATCAGTCGCAACCTTAACGTATAGTTGGAGATACTCTCTATCGTATTGGAGCCGATTCCATACTCCCGCGATGTTTGAATCTTGAGGAAGCTAAGACAGCTCTAAATGATTGTCATAGTGGCACCTTTGGCAGTCACATGTCTGGTTATGCTACTGCACAGAATATTCTTCGTGATGGTTATTTTTGGCCTTCTATTTTCAAAGACTGTATTGTCGCAGTTCATAAATGCCATGATTCCCAAATCTATCAACGCAAGTTGCATGTGCCACATGTTCCTCTTCATCTTTTCATTACCATTGGTCTCTTTGCAAAATGGGGCATTGATTTTATGACGTGTAACCCTCACTCAGCCGGGGGGCATGCTTATATTATCATAGCCATGGACTACTTCACCAAATAGGCTGAAGCAATGCCTACACTTGCCGCTGACGGTAAGAAAACTGCTCAGTTCATATTCAATCATATTATTGCTAGGTTTGGTGTCCCTCAAGCCATCGTTACCGATCATGTTTCCCATTTTCGGCATTATATGGTGGCACAGTTGACTTCTAAGTTGGGTCTGCATCACGACAGCTCAACACCATACTACCCTCAAGCCAATGGCCAGGTTGAAGCTGTGAAAAAATTTATTGTCACGATGCTTCAACGTAGGATTGGGATCCACAAATAAAATTGGCATCTCATGTTATTTTCGTCTGTTTGGGCATACCGAACCTTAGTGAAGAATGCAACCGGGTTCACTCCTTTCCAGTTGGTTTATGGCCTGGAAGCTACTCTCCCGATTGAATGTGAAATACCTTCACTCAAGTTGGTTGTTGAATTACTACCGAATACTTCGCCAGAAGAAGAGCGTCTCCTTTGTTTAGAAAGGCTGGATGAAACCTGCCGCTTTGCTACTCTAGTTATCAAAGCACAGGAAAAGCGGGTCAAAGCTCATTTTGATCAATCAGTTTCCCCTCATTCTTTCGTTGAAGGAGATCTCTTCCTCTTGTATGACCAAGCTCGTGATAAGCTAGGGGCAGGAAAATTTCAACCTATGTGGCATGGACCCTACATCGTTAAACGTGTGTTGCAGAATGGGCCCTTTGAGCTAATTGACTACGAAGGTCATCCTCTTGAACAACCCAGAAATGGGTTGTATCTCAAAAAATATTATGCATGAGTCATTCATGCGTAATAGGTGTACATAGGTGTAATTTTCATTTTTGTACATGTTTTTCTCATTTGGTGTGCTTTGTGAACGTTTTCCTGCTTATTGGGTCTTTCTTATTGTGCAGATGTCTATTACCCTTTATGTCGGTTTCGCGGATGGTGCTTCCCACAGTACCAGGAATTTGTCTTCGGCAGCCTGGGTAATTTATGATCCTGCTAGTGAGTTGATAGATCTGCAAGGTATTTGTCTAGGGTGAACTACAAACAATGTCGCTGAATATAGCGCTGTCATTAAACTATTAACTGAGGAAATCAACCTCGGCATACGCGCATTGCTTGTAAATCTAGATTCACAGCTTTTTGTTCTACAACTCAATAATCATTATTCAGTTAGAAATCCACACATTTTGAGATTGTATTTACGTATTCGTTTGTTGGGAAGAAATTTTTATTTTATTACCTATCAACATATTCCTAGACAAATGAATACATTAACTGATATAATGGCTAATATTGTATTAGATAGACATTTGCATCATTTGTAAAAGCATCATCATATGTAAGAGATCCATGTAGGGAAATAGATGTATATATATATATCGCATGTTTGCAGCTGTGTGCATCATAACGTAAAAAAATATATGTATGTTTATGTTACATCCTGAGACATCATGTCTCGCAAAATATGCAGATAAAATAAAACCTAGGTGTCTAATCAACATGGTGCTCGTGATAACATGTCACAACCCGTACTAGCCACCTTAGCAAGCGGTGAATTTGGCTGGGCACCCCTATGGTATGCCTCTGATAGGCACAAGGAACATCATCAAAATGTGCATAATCTGAGACTCCTCATGTGATCCCCTCCAAGTTGCGCACTATCTCATCTTCTTCGCTGCCCTCACCTTGAGGGTTGAAATCGTGAGGGATTCACCTCGCTATCGGTGCCGGAAACTCTCTTTGAGCCAACATCTGCATCACATGGATTTAATGTCAAAACATGCATAAATAAAAAAAAATCATAATACTCATAAAACTTAAAAAATGAGTCTCACCCAAATCTTCATCCCAATCTTCTCCCTCTGGGAGTGGGAGGTCCGGATCATCAGTAAAGTCTATACCAGAGTAGGGCCAGTCCTCCACGACAATAAGTTTTTAACAGATCCAATCAAATAATTCTAGCCTCCAGGACATCTGTTGGCTGCCCCCTGCCCTTGGTGTCAGAGCTTCCCATCGAGCCATCCATGGTTCTCTTGCTAGTGGTGTCGGGACTATGACCTCCTATCGCTGAAAAATGGGTAATCGTTCCAAGAAGAATGATACCAGAATAGATCCATAACCAAATTGTTTTAGTTTTGTCTTCTTGAATCTGGTTAGTTGGCGCTTCATGTTTATGGTCACGGCCTTTGCCCAGTTGTAGATGGTCGGTGCGATGCAATCTATAGCAAGAAGCAACTGTGTCTTTGTTTCTTCGTGCAGTGCTTGTGATCCTGCAATCCATGTGATGGTATGCAGTACCACGCGTAGTGTCAAATCTGGGATATTTTGTATATCAACTTTCCCACTACCTGATCCCTTCTGTGCTCCTCGACATACCCTGTCTATCACCATGGTCATGTTTTCCATGCAGGGTCGGGTGCCGGTTAGGAGTAGTGCTGCACCTCTCCACGATAATACTGTGATGAAGTACATGTCAGAGACACCAATCTCATGTTCTTGATACCGTAGGATGAACTTCTCTTGATTTTCGTCCCATATATTGATCAGATACTGTAGTAATTCTGGTTGGGCTCAGAGACATGGTGTTAGGAAGAATTTTTTTAAACCACAGTTTCTGAGGGCTTCCATAACTCCCTCATTTTCCATGGCTAGCTCATCTTCTTCACTATGTTCCCATTCTTTCCATTCAATGACCATTTTACCTCTTTCTACCTGCAAACACACACACTTGAGTGGTATTAGTCAATTTTAACCCTTAAATCTGTAAACAATTGGAGTATTTGATGCATATTTTTTGCTAGAAATGGTTTGCGTCGTTGGCACGAGTGTCTCCAAAACAGTCGCGCCAATGGGTGCACCCTAGTGTTAAAAATCGGGCGGTTGGCGTGACTTTGTACGATACCGCACTTGACCGCGAGAAGCCCCTAATTTTTTTCGCTACACTCCCCAAAATTTGAAAACCAAGAAATGACTTAAAATGATGAGAGGGGTCTCAACTCTTACCTGGAGTTGACAGATTTGTGATTGACCTAGTGGATTGGACGCTATCGTCGCCGCAATATTGCACAGTAAAAAGGGTAACTATTGCTCCACAAGAGGTAAAAAGTGAAAAGTAATTCTTTTTACCATTTTTGGCACTTTATAACTTTTTCACAATCCTAATTAGGTTTTGAGGCATGTTTTTCGATTATTTTATTATATTATTTTCGAGAAATGGGTTTTACACATGTCTCTTGTGCAGCAACAGGTTGTTCATGGGATAATAATGAAGTAACGAGTTATATTTTATACTTTTTCGGACTTGGTAAAAACACGAAAAAGTCACTACCAGAGTCATCTTTCAGCTCTTTTCTGACTCTCTAAAATTGAAAAGATTGCCTAGATTCTTGTCATTTTGAACTCGTTAAATGGTTGCGAAACAATATCTTCCCAGTATACATTTAACCCTTTTTCGGGCTGGGACAGATTATTTACGAAAAAGGAATACCTTAGCCTATCGCGACTAAGAGGTTCTCTCAGACAAAGTTTTCTACCTTTTCAGATCTGTGAGACTACCTACGAAAAGGGATTGATGGAGTTTTATTTTCTGCCTTCTTTTCAAAATCTCTAAATATGAAAAGATGCTGAGTTCTCCCTTTGTCAGACTCATTAAACCCTGATGACATCGGATTTCTTCACCATGACGTTATTTCGAGTTCCTCCTTCCTAGGGCTCATAAAATGTAATAGGTTGGATTTGTCTGAAGGATAAACTTACAGTACAAGCAT
Organism: Pinus albicaulis; assembly: GCA_034641835.2. Classification (NCBI taxonomy): domain Eukaryota; kingdom Viridiplantae; phylum Streptophyta; class Pinopsida; order Pinales; family Pinaceae; genus Pinus; species Pinus albicaulis. Next base: position 760,305,888 of record CM076572.1, read on the forward strand.
ATGCTATCCCCTTCAAGCTTGTTTTAAAAAATAATTGGGGTACTCGCCAGAAATGGTGGGGGAAAATGGAACCAAGTTTTAGTTATGTTGGCAGTATGTCACTCTTGAACATGGCACTTGTCTGAATTCGTGTCGGGTTGGGGACAACTCATTTCGTCATTTTTTCCTCCATGGGTTTGGGTAATCTCTTTTGTCCTCTCATCTACTCTCTGCCACATCATCATGACCTCAGATCCTTTGATGTCAAATACTGCAAAATCCAGTTTCATGCTGTTGATATGTTCAAGAGAAGTTTGCCTTTCCAGTTGTCAACCTTCCTCTAATCTCTTGTTGATCACTGATTGTAATATCCAAAAATGGGAACGACAAGGCAAACTGTTTGAAATAACACACTCCTGGGAGATTGATGTACAGAAATGAGTTTATAGCCCTTCGATCCCTTAGATCAGCAGATCTAGGGTCTATATCCAAAAGGGGAGCAAAAAAAAATCAAACTAGGTGTGGTAAACAGATCTTCC